>LPNX010876488.1:822079-1041441 GCA_001517045.1 Pseudotsuga menziesii
AGGAACTATTCAGATTGGTGGGGACCGAACTGGCTACTAGTACGAGCTATCACCCCCAGAGTGACGAGCAAACAGAAATAGTCAACAAGTGGATCAAAGGTTACCTCAGGAACTACATAGCAGGGCAACAAAGAACATGGATCAAATGGCTACACCTAGGAGAGTACTGCTACAACACTACTTATCACATGTCTATTAGGATGACTCCTTTTAAGGCATTATATGGTTATGAGGCCTTGGACTACGCAAATTTGGCATTTGGAGACAGCAAGGCTCCTAAGGCTAAGGATTGGATACAGGAGAGTCAGGACATCCTGAAAGTATTGAAAGAGAATTTACGGACAGCCCAGAATCAACAGAAGATGTATGCCGACAAACACAGGATTGAGCGGAGTTTTGAGGTAGGGGATTTAGTCTACTTAAGGCTCCAGCCTTACAGACAGTCGTCACTTAAGAAGAAAGGAGCAGAGAAATTAAAACCCCGCTTCTATGGACCATACAAAATAATTCGAAAGGTGGGAGAGGTGGCATATGAGCTAGAGCTGCCCAGAGAAAGCAAAATCCACAATGTGTTCCATGTGTCCAGCCTGAAGAAAACCCTCGGACAACACATTGCTCCATCTACCGAATTGCCCCCTTTAGATGATGAAGGACTGCTGATACTGATTCCTGAACGGATCATACAGACCAGAGAGAGGAAGCTCAGGAACAAGGTGATCAAGGAATATTTGGTTCAATGGAAAGAACTACCGCCAGAGGATGCCACTTGGGAAGGTGAACAGGTATTGCAGCATCCCAGTTTGAAGTTGCTTGAGGACAAGCAATCTCGAGCGGGGAGGACTGTAATGTCCTCTTCCTTTTAGGCCCTGAGGCCCATACCGCTAACCTATGTGATTCCTGTGGGTTCGAGCGGTTACTGATAACTAGGGGATCAAATCGGGACTGATGCCATCCATAGAAGATCTACGGCATCCTCACTTGGTCAAGAAGGGCCACCTAGGCCAAAGGCCACCTTCATGCATGACCATGCTCTTTGCATGACCATGCTCTTTTCCATGCTCCATGCATGACCATGCTCTTTGCATGCAAGTCAATGGCAAATTAGAAGACAAAGTGACCTAATTAGGTCAAAGACTAGGTTTTGCGTAGTTGAACTTTATAAATAGAAGGTAAAGCAAGAGGAGACCTCACTTATGATTATTGATTATTTTGGGAGCACTTGGATAGCAGCACAGCGTGCAACACAGCAGTTGGGGTTGGAGACGGAGTCTTCAGCTAACAGGATTTCGGCAGTGAAACATCTGTCCTAGTCTTATTCCGAATAAGCCATACTGGTTCACCACTTGTTCTTCATTTCATTCATCAGTTATATAGCACAGGGTATAGATTGTTGCAGAGGCACGATGCAGCCGTAAGAGGGGGTTTTCAACCAGAAATCCCTAATCAGCTATTGGGCCTTCAGATCTCAGTTTCCTTCCGAAACTCAGGCATCATTCTCACCAGCAGCTTCATACTCCGGTACCGAGTGACTATCAGCTCCATCTGAGCTCATCCGAAGGAGTTATCAGCATTTCCAGACCACCAGGGGCGTGAGCAGCTGCCTCAGAGAACCAAGTCGCTATCATACTTAGAGGGTTCAGAACTGCAGTATTTTCCAGTCAATCTCTCCGGCACAGCAAGGCTATCAGCCCTACAAATCAGCAGATCCATCGGGCCCCTCCTTCCTTGAGGGCGTCACCTTTTTCTCTGCTGGGGCGTCTTATTGCTGGAGCATTCACCGGAGACGGGAGAGATCAGTTCCTCTCCAATCCAGATCTCAGTACTTGCAGACTTTATCTGCAGCAGTTCAACTAGTTATCAGTGGTAAGTGTGTATCCTATCTCACAAACCCTAACCCTAATTTTTCCTACAAAATAGGGATTTTTGCCTGGCAGTTTCTAAGCCCAATTGTATCCGCATAATTGTTTAGAAATAGAAAATATCGGGATTTGGGATATTTCAATAAGGATCAATCTCTCTCTGATTGCTAAAGCCCAAGCATTGAGCCAAAACATCATGATCAAGGATTAGATGAGGAATTTTATCGATATCATATAAATTAGAACAAGGATCCCTGTTAGAATGTTTTGTTAAGAACTGCTCTTGATCAGATTCAACCATATCATCATCATTTGATTGCTCATTATGCTCAACTAAGCAAAAATGATTACCACCATCCGTATGATGAGGGACAACATCAATAATTTTAATTTTAAATTGCCTATCATCCTCACCAATCTGGTTTTTAATATAATGATGACATAATTGCTTTTCAATAGAAGTCGGATTATTTTCAAAAATTTCTTCTTCTGTAGGGACATGATCAAAGTTTGAAACAAAATTTGAATGTCTTGAACATTGACTCAAATTATCATCAACCAAGCAATGATAATGGAGTTGTTCTCTAGAAGGATCTTCAATGGACTCACTAATGAGAGAATCAACTATGTATGGCTCCTAAAAGTGATCATTTTGTTTTCCCTCTTTATTTGTGCCTTCTTCAGGTAATGATGACAAGATTCTATTAAGTCCCCCTTCTATATCAATATCAAGGTCATAATCCTGAAGGGTTGAGATTTGTTCATTACCATTGTTCTCTTGAATTGAAGGTTCATTCAAAGGCACAGTTAATGTTGGCTCAGGGGAGGAGGAATCAATTTGATAAAGACAATCCTCAGTTATTTCATCATGGTCTTCCTTATCATCTTCATCAAATTGACTCTCATCGATACGATTACTTCTTGATTGTTCCTCTATGGACTAATCAATGCTCCTACCCCATTTTTCTTTTAGAAAATGAGTAAACATGTCATACCCATTGATGGATCCTAGTTCCAAATGGTCAAACCATAGCTTGGCATCCCCATCCAAAGAAGCACCAAGGGCACGCATAAAAACATCTTCATCTTCAGCACCCCTAGATTCCATATACCACCAAAAGACATCCAAAAATCCTTCAATAGATACGAAATCGCTTCCCAAGAAACGAGAAAACTTTTTGATGTAATCATTTGCCATGATGAGGTGCCCGGTCTATTTTAGAGAAGTTAAAGGAAATATTCCACAGGGACGTGTCCCGCAGGGACAGGGACGTGTTTCCTGTGTCCCGAGGACTTGGGGACTCCTGGAGAAACGTTTCCCCCCCACCATGCCACACAATTTTTTTTTAATGTTTTCCCATTATTTTCACTTTTTACAATCCCTACTTGGTAATACTTAGAAAATAGAGCAATATATTTAGTATTTACAATGCACAATCATGAATATACATCAAATGAATTATTATTTTTTATATTTTATTTTATTTTTATAGTTTTAGAGACGTCCCCACATCCCCCCAAATTTCCCTAAATTTGGGGGTGGTCTCCACGTGTCCCGATTTGCGTTTCCCTGCTCCAGCGTCCCCTCGTCCTGGAAACTTGGGGGAACATTGGTTAAAAGGAGAAGGTTTGACTTTTTTTTCTAACATCTCTAATTATTTGAGTTAGGTGTCTAATGGGATTACGAGAATCATTCACCCAAGGCTTTGGTTGGGTTTGATGCTTACTGGTTCACTCGAGGTGGCTGGGAATTCTATATTGCGTGGGTGAGGGAATTGGTGGGCATCATAAGGATTGTGATAATTAGATTCATACCCATAATCATGCTCAAGATTATCCTCATACCAAGAATCTGGCCTCCATCTATTTCTTTCGTCCTCTTGTTTTTTATATTAATTAAAATTTCAGTACATTGTTTTAGGGATTGTGAAAATTCAAGGAGAAACTCTAAATTCATTATGATTTATGGGATGGGTTTGTTTCTTAGTGGAGTCACATTGTAAGGATGGGTCAGTCCTCCAGTCGAGTTGCGTTGTGGAGTCGCCGGGTGAACGAATTTCCGTGTTCACCAAAAGGTTATGGCGTAAGAGAGGTGAGTAACAAAGCGTAGTGATTGTGAAAATTTAACAAATTGTAAAATGCAATCACTAGATTTAAACCATATGTGATATTAACAATAAGAGATTAAAAGCATTCACAAACACCAAAGGTAAATAAGATGAACCAAGGTAAGCCTCCACATCCCCGACAACAGCACCAAAAATGTTACCACAAATCTTGTCAACGATAGAGGGAAGGCAGTGGATCTCCCCAAATGATGCGCCCCTCCAAGACGACCTCTCTACCTACAATTAAATAATAATCCACGAAAAATATGATAGATTATTTCCAAAGATCTTTCAGTGAAAAGGAAAAGTAGTTTCAATCACAATGGTCGACATCCAATCCACAAGAACACAAGTATTTCTCACAAAAGAATTTTCTCTATTCCAATAAGCCAAGAGCCAAAATTCCCGATGTGATACAATGGGGGGATCAAATCTCTTGAATAGATCAAGAGAGTGTCCACTTTTCAACTAACTATCATCTGACAGTTGATATTATAACATAATCAACAGTGGAGATCACTTTTGCATGGATTAAAACATGGATCATAATGACTAAGTCAAGAGGGGCGCACTTTTGCCTAATAACATCTCATTAAAGAGAAATACATCATAATGTAAGGATATAACATGATAATACATGATGGGGGTCACCTTAGGGTCTCAGTTCTCCCTAGGCCCCAAATACAACAATATGACATAAGATATATCATTAAAATATATCAAATAACCAAGGTGAGGGGTGCGCTATGGGGGACATCCTCACTGGGAGAGCCAAATAAAATATTCGAAGCATAAAACTGACTGCAACTGATGTAGAAATATTGGGAGAGCCATAATAAATCATCTAGAATAATTCCCTTTCCATTTCCTCTAAAAATAATAAAAACCATCATAACTTCTTTCAGGATGAGAACTGGGGAAAATTGACTATACATAAGTATCTGGAGAAATGGTAGAATGGTGCAAGTGACTACTATGTTGATTGAGTTGTCATTGATGCCAACAAGGGACTTTTAGTGGCCTCTCAGCAATCATAAATGCCACCAAGGCCCCTTACAGTGGACAAGCTTTAGGGACAGGTATGGACTGGATCATGGACACTTACACATGCTCTTTGTAATTTTCATGGGATATCTTGCACAGGTTGCGACCATCTCCCCACACACAGTTGTTAGACTGATGGGTGCACAGGTATAGATGATGCTAGTACTCCCACGTGTGGTACCTTGGCCCTCGGAGCCCATACACAGATGGTTTGTCCTCTGGAGCACTTGGTGGATCCCTACACTTGGTTGAGATGTCCATACACTTGCATATGATGGAGCTTGGCATATACACTCATACAATGGTGCTTGGCATATATATTCTTGGTGATGATGATGTGGTTGATTTCTTGAAGCCCATGCTTATGTCTACATGATATGGATGACACCTGCACTTGCCCTTGATTCCCTTGGTGGAGTTTTGAACCCCTCTTGCTATAATGATGATGATGAAGTGGATAACCTCCTGAAACATACAAATGGTGGTATGTTGGATCTTGGAAACCCTTCTTGAGGGGTCTTTGGGGCCCTTGGAGGTTTGGGTCTTGAACCCACACATATGGTGGCTCTTGGGCATTGTCGTTGCATTTGAATATCATAAAGAAGCCCTTGCATGAAGTCTTTGATGGACATAAGCCCATGTCCATGTGAAGAAGCCATCAAACGTTTTTCAAGACAATTTCCAATGTCATGCACAAATTGAAGAAAATAAAGGTGAAGGACTTTGTATTTGCAAGGAAGAACCTCTCAAGACGATAATCCTCGTCAATCCATTTTCGTTGATATGTGGAGCGTCCACTAACTCTTCATGGTTGAAGAGATCAGAATTTTTTAAAGTTGACAATGCATCTTTACCCCATTTTTTGGGTCACCCGACCAAACAAAAGAGGATATAATTATTTTTTTAAATAATTTGTTGTTTGGAATTACATGTCGGCCCTAAAAATAGACTTAGACATGTATAGATAGGCACCTAGACTTCATCATTTGCACATAATATGATCCTGAACTTGCCTAAACAAGCAACAGCGAAGGTACTGGCAGCTACTCTGAGTTTGGATAGCTACAGCTTCAGTAGTCAATTTTTCTTTTTGCTCTGATTTTCGGGTAACCTGAGTTCTAAAGGTTTGATGGAAGGAATCTGAAGCACTGTTTAGAAGTATCCGTGATTTCAGATTGAGGCAGCCACAGTAGGTTGGTCCGATCAAGGTAGCAACAACATTGTGTAATCAGACTCGATGTAAGTTGGTCCTCTTATTTTTTGCATGTTGCATCATGTGACAGGGCTGTATATGTAAGCTAATAATGTCTGGGTATTAGCTGTACAAATTGGACTGAAAATATGATTAATTGAATCTGAGAATCTAAGGCTTGGATTGTGTAAGAAATGATAAAATATAACAGTTTTATAACTGTCTAATGGATGATCAAGTGCTGATTAAAATATCCTTTAAAGTCTGGGTTGTGTGAGAACAATATTGGCATCATTCATTTGTCCAAAGGAATTATCCAAACAGAGCTTGATTGTAAATTGAAGAAGGTATTGGTTATGACTGTCATATGGCTGTTTATATGTGTTGCTATGAACAGACTTTGTGTATGCTTCTTGAGCAGATAGTTGAGCAAGGTAAATTTGAAGAGACTGAGCCTATCATCTGTGACTGATTTGACCCCTTTATGCATATCTACTTATTATGTTGGAATTGTAAAGCAGCTTTAAAGTTTAGACTGTTGAGCAGTGTGTGTACAGAAATGACTTGGTCTCATAAGCAGATTGACTGTAACTTTTGACTTGACTGTGACATCTTTGACATGACAACCTTAAAGTGACAATGGAAGCCTTGGCTTAACAGTAACAATATCAGACACAGCTGTGGGTGATGTGACAGTGATAACCATTATTTATAGATTGATATTAACCTAACAGAGAGCCGTAACGGCCTTTGAATTGATAGTGACACACTTTGACAAGTGACAGCCTTGATATAAAGTGAACCATTGATGATACAGGGAGAGTTGACAGCATTAACTTGATTATGACATAAGATTGATAT
Organism: Pseudotsuga menziesii; assembly: GCA_001517045.1. NCBI lineage: Eukaryota > Viridiplantae > Streptophyta > Pinopsida > Pinales > Pinaceae > Pseudotsuga > Pseudotsuga menziesii. The sequence goes on from LPNX010876488.1 coordinate 829,144, forward strand.
TACAGTAATAGCTAAGAGGCACTTGACAGTATTGGGCAGTTAACTTGATAGCGACAACTTTGGCATAGCGATAGCTTAACATAACAGCCTTTGATGTGGACTGTGACATGACAGAGATCAGATTGACTTGATAAAGAGCAGAATGACATGATAGTGGCAGTTGATGACAGTCATAAATTAGTTGAACAGCAGTTGATTGAGTTGTGATTGGGACAATGATAGATTGTTGAGGCTATGCAGTGACAGGTTGATGTTTGCATGCAAGCTGGGTCATGGACTTGAGGATTGGACTCCTCACCTCTTCTCAGTTGGTGCTCAGAAAAGCAAGCTAGGTCTTGCCATGGGATTTGGAGCTGATTGATTTCGAAGATTGTTGTCTTCCATGTACTCATCCAAAATATAATACAAATGAAGTTTCACACAAATTTGGTGTTCCTATTGTGATATGTTTCTTGCTATGGTTGTTCTATGTTGATGATGATGACATGTTTGTGATTTGTTATAGTTAATCTTGATCTACTCAACTTTATAATGTAATGACGAACTTTACTTGACATTGACTAGTGTAGATGAAAAGAAGTGAAAAGGTGTTAAATTGCATGCACACTGATTCACCCCCCCTCGGCTCTCAGTGTGCCCATTGTGTCCAACATACTCATACCCTCTGGGGCGTTGTGGCGCCCCAAGAGAACCATATTGATCTGCAATCTGTAATAAAAATATGATCTGACCATAATAAAGTGATAATAATCACTGACCATGAAAACTGGGGCCAAACTTTGAAAATCGAAACTGCAATATAGGTCCTAGGCATGTCTAGAGAAAATATAAGCACTGTCAATTTGTTAGTCACTGCCTTGGGAACCGTGTTTGACTTGGTCAATTGGGTTGACCAGGTCAAAATACCCAAACTAAAGGTGAGATACTGGCCTGAGCTAAACCTGCATGCTTCCAAGGTAAGAACTGCTCCAAGATGTATATGAAAACCCAACTTAAATCATGCTAATCAAAATTATGGTGACAATAATAATAATAATAATCAGTAAGATAAACCTGTGCCTTTGAACAATCTTTGAATGTTCTAGAAGTTCCTTGTTCAAGCCATACTTACAAAGTTTAATCAATTTGCTAATGTTGTGTGGAGATGGAAAACAAGGCTAAGGTAAAAGGGAAATGACCTCTAATTGACTTCAACCATATGATCTCTCCAAATGATGACAAATACATACAACCACAGTGACAAATTCATGACAGATAAACAATAGGGAATGATGGTGTCTCACAAGTGGATGAATTGATCTGAAAAGAGTCCGTTCAACTTTAACATGTCTATAGCACACATCCAAGTTAACAATCAAGCTCCGTGAGGATATTTTCTAGGACCCTTGTGTTGAGTACACAAGAAATTGTAATGAAGAGATATTGGGTGACACTTAGAATTAGTTGTCCCTTACTCCATCTCAAATCAAAACCCACAGGCTCTGTGAGGAATTAATCATTACATCATAAGATGGCCAGTAGTGTTTAGATTTAGCATTTATTTATCTATTGCTTTTCACGCCTTTCACATTTCATTTCATAGCCCTTTTTGCGTTGTGTCTAAAGACACAGTTTGCAACTTTATTTGAGGTCTTGCATTTCAAAAGATAGAACATACAACACATAATGCATGTAATGATGGTAGACATATTGCTTCAAGTTTTAGTTGACACTCTTTGGGCAATTAGGGGGGAATATCCAAAGTCAAGACCAAACATCGAGGGAAACCAACCTGGGAGGTCAAGGCTTCAAAATATAACTAACCTAAGCTCAAAAACCCACACCAGTGGATTCTCCTGGCCCAAAAGGATCAAGGCGTTGGCAAGTTTTGTTGCACAACTCAGATCCGTGACACAAAACAACATGGGATCCATCATGCATAGGGATCAAAATGGGGAAGATGATCTTCAATCGCATAAGTCTCAATCAATCATAAGTCATGGGAAAAATCAATCATGGATGATATTGGATGGATGAAGACAAGTGATACAATGAACCAGCATAGCACTAAAGTTTAAAAGTTGGGTAAAGCATGGCATAAGCAATGGTCTTCAACATCAGATTCTCCAATCATTCTCAACACAAGTTAATCATTAGTAGAGCATAAAATATAGGCATAGTTCACCATAATCATCATAACAATACAAGTCAAAGGTGTTAGTATACATCAGAGAACAAATCCTACTAATGAGCAATATACCTAATCTCACCATATACATGTCTCTACCTAATATGCCCATCTATGAACTGTGTACCATCTCTGCTGCTCTACTCGAATGAACTAAGCGACCACTGAAGTCATCTCAAAGGACAAGGAGATCTCAGTCCTGGCAAGGAAATACTCTGCATCTGCTACTGAATACAAGCTTTGAATGGCTCATGCTGCAATGATGATCCATGTCGTAACGCCATCTAAATGTCTGGCTCAGAAAAATAACGAGATCAATCTGTATGATGCATGTTGCATCATGGTAGCCCAGCTACAATATATCTGTGATAACACCCTAGTAAAAAAAATACATCAAATCATCTTCCTTAAGATCTTCCTTACGCAATAGTTTCATCATGATAAGGTGTCTCATGTGTGAGAAATATTCCTATCCCCTAGGGAGTTATATCTAGGAGCCCCTCAATCTTAATCTTCATGAAATGATCCAAAATTGTGCCTAGCGCCCCTCGCCCCCTTACCCCTCTGTAAGTGATTTTTAAATTAACTTAAGTGCAAACCTTAAGTACTTTGGTTAATTAGTGTGATTAGTTCTATTTCTTCATTGACAATAATTAATGACACTAAACCATGAGAAAATCCAAAGTTAATTATTTTAATTAATCCATCAATTAAAAAGTACAATTACTAACACTTCAAAACATAGGGAGACCCTAAGTTGATGGGATCCCATTCCATTAAATACAAGTGTTAATCAATTAAGTATTCATCTTCCCTAGGGAGTTACATCTAGGAGCCCCTCAATCTTAATCTTCATGAAATAATATTCAATTGTGCGTAGCAACCCCCCTCTTTAAGTGATTTTTAAATTAATCCTAAGTGGAAACCTTAGGTACTTCGATTAATTAGTGTGATTAGTTTTATTGCTTCATCGACTTTAATTAATCACATTAAAACCTTCGAAAAACCAAAATTAGACACTTTAATTAATCCATCAGTTAAAAAGTACAATTACTAACACTTCAAAACTTAGGAAGACCCTTAGTTGTTGGGTCCCCATTCCATTAAATACTAAGTGTTAATCAATTGCGTTATTACCTTAGTCAATTATCCTTTAATTAGAGGGAGTGAATCATCCCATGAGCACCCTTACTTGTTAGGCACATGATATTTCACCAATAATCACCATCAAGACATGAGAACACATCACACCATATATCTTAGCCAACCATCATGGTCTGCACTCAACCATCAAGAAGCAACATCCCCAAGCAAGGAGACAAGTGTACCACCTACCCATCCAACTATCTAGCCATGAAAATCCTACAAGCTCGACACTCATGACAAAAATTCACAAGTGATGTGCCCAAAATCACAATCACAATGTAGTAATATATTGTAATAGGTTGATTTGCATAGAGCGGTGGTAAGTTGATTATTGGCTATGGATAACCATTTCTGGACATGTTTGGTTGTGGATCAATGGATTTTTGGAGAACCATTTCATATCCGAGTCCGAAAGTTTATTGCAAGCCAAGCAATATTTGATCAATTTCCCTAGTGTCTCTTGGCATTCTTTCATCTCTTCCTTCATTGTTCTAGCAATCTCTCCTTGATATGTTGTGTTTAATCTTTTTTTAGCTCAACATGTTTTGGCGCAACCTCATCTTTGAACTTCTTATAATTTTTCCTAATCTTTTCCTTGATTTTTGTGTGATCCTCAACAACCTACCTATATTGTCTCTCTAGCTTCTTAAGACTAGAATTAATATATGTCATTTTCCCAGCTATGGGAGGAGAAATTTTATCTTTTTCAATGGTTATTGAGTGATGGCCACCAAGATATATTTAATTTCAAGTATACAACTGGATTGGAGTAGTATGAATAGATGGTAGACTAAAATGCCAATTGTGCAATGCACAATATTTTTTTTATTTGCTCAATTGGTCGTACAATAATCCAAATCTAGATGCACAGGTGGAGTTTGGAGGTGGTTGTATGGCTCTATACTACTATACAGTGACTAGTGTACAGACATACAGCGCAAGTGATTAGAAGATGGAGTACAACTATTGTTGGAGAGGAGTACAGAAGCTATTGGAAAAGAGTGTGTCAGTGGCTATAATGTAGAAATGTCACTCTAATGTACGGGATGTTGAAAACCTAATCCATAGGGTTAGGGTTTACTTTGTGAACACTGTAAATATTTTTAGTTTTCATTTATGAATATGAGGAGTCACATACCTTGGCATATGAAAGGCAAAAGGTCACCTCACATGTTGTATAAGTAAGCTCTTAACCATCTTTGTTTTATAAAATCATAAAACACTGGAGTTATTACCTACAGTGGTATCAAAGCATGGCTCTGACATAACTCCCAATCTTGTCCTCCTTAGCTATTTTTAACCCCTGCCTGCTCAGTCTGCCATATTCCACCTTCACTCTATTGCTCCCAGACATGCCTATTTTTCCTTGTCCTTAGACTAGCATCTATGTTTCCATAGTTTGATGTACTCTCTCCTTTATTGTCTCCTCAAACCATGTGATTTCACAATCCCATTAAAAGATCCCTAGATTGGTCCCTCTACCACATTAAATATCCCTAATTTGTCCATCACCTCAACTAGAACCCTAAACTACCCATGAAGCGCCAATCTCAAATTTAAATAGAGAATGCTTGAAGATAACACTGCATAGAAACCTATGCATGGAAAGCCTTGTAAAGAACTATGTGCTTCCCTTCAATGGTATCACGTGGTCCAGATCGTGGGATAGCTTCTAATCATTGTAGTCCATGAAAGCAAATTTTGCTTGAGCATTCTCTCAAAAACCAAGCGTGCATTTACTAGGTTATCAATTTTAGCATACTTTATGAAAATTTAAGTTTCTAAATTACAATTTCCCTCAACTTGTGTTAAAACCATATTGACATTGAAGTTTGACGAAGCTTCTGGCTTCTGCATATCTTCTTTGTGTTGATTTTTGTACCTAGGTAAGTGTTCCCCTAGTGACTTTTGTCTAAGTCACTTAAAGGAGAAAATTAAAGTGACCCTTGCAATTAATAACTTGAGATGAGTTTTTAATTTTCACTTCAAAGAATAAAGTGACTTTTTGATAAACTTAAGTGAGCTGAGTGAAATTAATTTTGAAGAGAATTAAAAGTGCATTTAATCTCATCCATCCATCTAATTCATTTTGGGCCCTTGGATTAGATGACTATTAAGCTTCCTCATTTAGACACCAAAAAGGCAAGGGAAGGCATTAGAGTCTCATTTTGTTTTTCATGAGTTGGAGAGCATAGAAGGAGAAAAAATTGCAGGCAGAGAGAGAAGAGAAGAGGGCACGTTTCCCAAGACCATATAGCAGCATAAATCACATTTTCGTATAGCATGTTTCTCGAGGAAAATTTTGGGCACGTTTTTCGAGGCAGCTTTTTTGGGCATGATTTTCGAGATGCAGAAAAAAAAATTATGGGCACAGAATTTTGTACAGTGGCCACAGAATTTGAGGCAGTCCATACAATGGGCACAGCAATCGAGGCAGTCTGCACGGTACAACGGTGGGCACAAAAATCAAGGTAGTTCGTATAGTCAATTTGGCACGGTTTTCGAGGCAACAAGTTGGCAGAAATTTTGACTGTAAAATTTTTGAATTCAATCAATTTGCTGAGCACTGTGGTTGAGATAAGTTTATCTATTTTTTTGTTGTACTTTCATTTTATTGCAAAAAATAAAATTCTCTCTCCAGAACAGGTTTTCCCCGGAGATTGGGGTTTTACCTGGGTCATTTAACCAAAAATTTCCGAGTCTGATTTTTTATGTGTGACTGTGTTTTTTAATTGCTACTCATTAAAAGTAGTTAAACTCTTCTTGTGTTTCAGTGATAAATTGTTTATAAGAAATGACTTAATTTGCAGCTGAGAGTAAATTGGGTTGGGCATTAAACTATGATGAAAATGGTGGTTGAAACTGGGTTGGGAGAATGCTGAAAATTTTACATGGTATCAGAGCTTTGTTAGAGAATGAGCAGAATTTTACACAGTGAAAAATTTCAGACTGTCAGTTGGCAGCACCTTGTTGAGACTTGAAAATAAAAATGGAAACAGGATTTAGGTTGGAGGATAGGCTTGATGGGGCTAGGAATTTTGTCCCATGGAAAGCTAGACTGGTGCTTTTTTTGGCGGAAAACAAGTTACGGGATGAAGTGGTTACCAATACAACAGCAAATCCTATTGTTGTTCCTGCTTACACCAATGCACAAGCACTTTTTGCCTTCAACAAGAAGGGCATTAAGGCTAGAAGCAATGTTGCACAACTCAGACTCGACAAAGACTTGGTTGGCACTTGACTCGTCGACTCGAGAAAGACTTGACAAATAGGAAAAAAACTTAAAATATGGTAAATTTTCAGCACAAAAAAGAGGTTAATGGCATTTCCGATCCATATAAGCTATCAAACTACAATCTATGCAATAATTCATAACATCATCTCATAAACTATGGTAATACAACATAACACAATCAATGTTTGTATGCAAAAATTTAAATTTAAAATTTTTAAATAGTGAGAAGGAAAATGATTCCATGATTAAAGTCAGAAATGGCAGCAAGTTCAAAATTCAAATATATAAACCATAACTCAGTATCATAACACAATTAGAAAACCAAAATACACAATGTCTCTGTGTACTCAAGTCTTATGCCTGACCACAAGTACGCCTACAATAAACTTTTTAAACTAAGATTTTATTTTATTTTTTTAATATTTACATACATAAATACATTTAAAAAATGTAGACTAAATCTTCTATATACAAATAAAGAAAAGAAACTTAAACTTTACATTTATACTTTAATGATACATGTAAAACAAAAAATTATTCATATCCATAAAAGTATTAAAAAATTAATATAAAAGCTAAACATATTTTTTATTAAAAAGTGAAAGAATCTAATTTTCTAATTAAAAAACTTTTTGTAAGTTAACACTTATCATCTCCATTAAAACATAACATTTATCTATTTAATCATTTTTATTCTATAAAATTTTATAAACATGATAATATATTAATGATAATAATTATATATATACATATATAAAACATTTATTTCTTAATCTATTTATTAATTTTTATTCTATAAAATTTTATAAACATAATATATTAATGATAATAATTATATATATATATATATATATATATAACATTTATTTCTTAATGGGCATTTTATATAAAACATTTATTTATTAATTTTAATTCTTAACAAGCTTTTTTTCCCGAGTGCAAAGCCTGTATCGCGACCGAGACCCACCCCTAGTTTGTGTGACCTGTGTTTGACTAGCTTCATCGGGTTCATTCAACCAGCTCGTCGTCGCCTGTCGTCGACCAGCAAGCAGCAAGCAGCGGGGTTCTTCGATGAAATTCTTTATCAAGCCTGCCAAAAATCAAATATGCCTGAACAAAAAAGTGAAATGAGATTGGAGATTAAGTTGGAAAGCTAGAGCATTGTTCATAATCCCTTCACAAGGATGAACTTGGAGCTAACATTAATAATCAATTAAAAAACATTGCTATTGTTAGTACTCAAATTCAAGCATAATGACAAGTTTGCACCGAGTTCGTGCGAGTCTACCTAGTTTGCAGATGCGAGTCTGCCGGGTGTGTCGGTTTTGTCGAGTGTGTCAGGTCTGGTACGAGTCTTCAGCAATTACTCGGTTCAAAGATTGACTCGCCCATATTCGCGAGTCTTGGGCGAGTGGTGCTTCATTAGCTAGAAGGATCATTCTAGACGCAGTTAAAGATCATGTTATCCCACACATTTCTAGTAAAACCCGTGCATATCAGATGTGGGATGCTTTGACCAGTTTGTTTCAAAGCTTAAATGAAAATAGGAAAATGGTTTTGAGAGAGAAATTGAAAAGTATCAAGATGGTCGAAGTTGAGGGAGTGATTCCCTACCTTACTAGGATCTCTCAAGTGAGAGATGATCCTGCAGCAGTAAGGGAGGTTGTTCTTGGTTCTGAGCTAGTGCGGACAACTTTGAATGGGGTTGCAAAGCCTTGGGTTTTTTTTGTGGAGGCTATAGTAGCCAAGAAGAACTTGCCTTCTTGGGACAAGATTTGGAATGATTTTGTTCAGAAGGAGACTTGGAGAGGTCTTGTGCATGGCAGCTCTTCTACTAGCAGAGAGGATGAGGAGAATGTGGCTTTGACTAAAAATCTCGAAGCTAAAGATAGACCAAAATTTCATGGTTCTGAAATCTAATAAAATTTGAACCATGAGCAAATATCTATGCTGGTCTCAAAAATGTAATTACTTTGTCATTTGTCCAATACCCAAAAGATTCCTTGGAAAGAAACCAACCTCCAAACTACAACTCAATAGCCAAAAGTACGACGACCTCTAATTTTCCTCAAACTTGAACTATATGCATATCTCCATAAAAGGTCGCCAAATATATAACCTGATCCTACAAAAGATGAGTTTAAAGAAAAGAAATGTAATAGCCCACTTGTTAAGCCCTGGACTTATGATCCTTCATGTGACTTATGTTCTTTGGAATTATGGACTTATGATATTTTATTTGATTGTGGAATTATGCTCATTTGCATGATTAATTTGATTAAGGACTTATTATTAATGTTTGATAACAGGACTTTGGACTTTGGCACTACTATTAATGTTAATGTTATTACTAGCATCTATGCTCTCTTTGAATGTCGTTAATGATTTATTAAATAAACAACTGGCTCAGCAAAGGAAACTAAACGAGTATGGGGGACCATGGATTCCACAAAGTGAGGAGGAATGGGGACATCCCTAGCACCTTATAACTTGTTGTTGACTTAACTTTGTCCATCCCAATTCTTATTTGCACCTTGGTGAGATTAATGATGTTGGTCACCCAAACCTTGTACAACAAACCCTATTATCAATAATTATGGACTATGGAGTTAATATTACATATTGTGCACACCTTAGTGGGCCCCTCTTGCCTAGGGAACCCTCCTTGGGAAAATATTCCCTCACATTTATGTGTTTATGGTCATTTATGAGCCCTTTTCCTAGTTTTTAGGGTTGTAAGCTATTTTCTAGCTTCTACTCTTACACCATGCATTGATGATCCTATTTTTGTGCTTTCATGGTATTTATGACCCTATTGGATGCCCTCTCTCACCTATTTCGACCTCCTTGATGTTTTGTAACCCCCTTTATGCATTAGTGTGCCTCCATGTGCTCTTCACGGCTCCACTCCTTAGTTTTTGGGTAACTCCTCCTCATGGTGCTAATTCGGGAAAGGGAATCTTTTCACTAAGCCACCACTCCACTAATTCAAGTTAATTCTCCATGATGAAGCTTAAACCTTACCTCTCTCTAGTTTGGGTTGATCCCTTTGGGTTGAGTTGTCCTCTTTATGCTATAAATTCATATGCCATCTCCTTATTGAAGCTAATCTTGACCTTTGGACCATGTGACTTATGCTATCTAACCATGTTGGAATGTTTATATTATTGAGAGTGTGTTGAGACTTAGAGTGAGTCTATTTGTTTCCCTTTTCTTCCATTATATCACTCTACTAGTCCAGGTTCTCACACAGAAAGCCGGGAAATGGGAATGGTGAGCTAGGTCACATCCCATATGGGAAGCATTGTGTCTCTCGGAAGAGGTAGTTTCGAGAGTAAGCAGACTGAGTAAGCCTCTACCTGTGGATCCATGGTCTCAGCTCAGGGGTGACCTGTTCAAGCGAGGAAGGCTTGATGGGTCTATGGTTGGGAGGAAAGTTGTCCTGCTGCAGCCAGTTGCCCATATTTTGAGATAAGTATTTCTGTTATGTTATGTTTTCATTACATTATTTTATTTGGTATATATGCAATGATGGTTGATTGGTTGTTTGAGTGTTCATGTATTGAATGTCAGGATCTACATGGAGGAAAGATGAATCTCATTTAATATGGAATGTGGTTCTCGCCTCATTACCTTCTTTCTATTCTTCTTCCTCTTAACCAAAAATTGTAATTTTGGCTCTATTGTATTGAGAGGGGCGTAACCATATGATATGGTTCGGCCATCTATACTCATTTTTGTATTGTGAGACCTATTCCATTGCGTCTAGAGCAACGTTTCCAATGAACAACACCTTTCGTTTCATTGAAAAAGCTTTTTGGATGACCAAGATATGTTTGTTTTGGTCCGACAATTTTCCGATGCCAAGATGAGCTCACCTGTCATTTGATTATAAATAATTTGTTTACATATTTGTTCTTAGTTGCAGATTTGAGAATGAGTGATGTATTCTATATGTAAAAGAAATCGATGGCTGGAGGTTGGCATCCACACAATCTAATTTTTATTAGTGAGAGATGACTGTAGGGGACAGTCATCAGGAGCCAACTTTGAGGGCTGAAGTTGAGTCGGTGTTCTTTGTTTATTATGGTTTCGGTGTGGCTGTAGATTGCAGCCTATGGATATTCCATGATATGTGGTTTTCCTTACTCTTTATGCTCACTAACAGCAGACACATAACAGCACCGAAAAAGTAGATTAATTTGCAAATAATCAATGACATCAATACTTGATTATTTATAAACTATGCTATCAAACAAACCAAAAATACATAAATTAGCTATTCACACCGAATATGATGTTTATCATGTATTATTGATGTTGTTGTTTCAATTACGACCTTTAGCTTGCACTTAGGAAATTATTAATTGGGTGTCACAATTAATTATTTAATTAAGTGGCGTAATTAAATAATTAAGTGTCGCAACTTTAGTTATAATTCAATCTCTAGAATTAAAAGTTTTAATTTATTTGGTGAATGGTTAGTCATATCAATAGCAATTTATCTATATCCATTGTTTTCAAACTTAAGTTAGTCATCATTTTAGCACCTTTGGCCTTATCTCAAGGTTTAGGGACATCACAAGAAAAATTTCCAAGAAAGTGAAATCCCACAAAACTAGCTATAACCTTTAGTAGTTGTCAATCTCAGGTACCTGCTCTAAATGATACACAAAATCTGCATCTACGAGGAACCTGCTGCTAACTGAAACATGTCCATCTCCAACTGATATGAGAGTATGAATATGATATGTCCTCTAAATGTCTGTGTCTATGAACTACTTGGGATAAACCTGTGCAATCCTCAATCCTTTAGCAATAAAAGACATGTAACCATGTGCCAAGCTGAATAGCACTCACAAACTATCGATGTCGAACGTGGACTGACCAACCAGTCCATCCCATTATGACTCCACGAACCATATCACTAAATTCCCTACATGATATTTTTGAAGAAATTCATTTTGGGTGTTAGCAAACATCATCGGATAAGTTAAGCTACAGGAACACTATCACAATACAAAGTACTTTTGATCAGTGAAGTAAACATCGGCGATTTTTGGGAAAAAAAGCACAAAAATTGTGATTTTTTCCTCAAGCCAATTTTTCGGCGAGGAAAAATCACGACTTTTTAAAAATTGAATATGACATGGTATTTTTCACGATTTTAGCCGATTTTTGCCGCCACAATGGAAAAAACTGCGGGCTCAAGGGGATCTGTGGCTTCAAAGGGGGATGTCTTGTTTTTTTTTCATTTCACTTTGATTTTCTTGTTGGAGAAGCAGGGAGAAGGGAAAGAGGACACCAACGACCATTGTGGAGGCATCCAAACACCATTATCAACACAATCAAGGATTTTTGCGGAGCTAGCTGCTAGTTTTACTCAGATACATTTATTTATGTGATGTCATTTTGTATTGGTTATATCTACTTTTGAGTCCTTGATTGGACAACTATGAGGCTTCAGGATTCAATATCACTATCGACTTTTATGTATCATTTTTATATTTTGCATGACTACATGATATAATAATATATATATCAGTGCTTTCTCCATATTTATGTTCCAATGTGTTTATCTGATGTTATCGTTGCTTTATATGTTTAAATTTTTTTTAAAATGAATATATTTTGTATTTTTTCGCCGATGTTGTCGAAAAATTGTTTTCAGGACGCTTGCCTATTTTTTGCCGATGCCGATGTTTACTTCATTGCTTTTGATGGTAGGGAGAAAGCACTAGAAAACGTAACCTACCAAAAATCCATACCATGTTATTATGTGCAAAAAGTTCTTTATATTCTCACCTAGTTTTTCAATTGGTCATATCCCAAGGATCTCCCAAAATAGAATGAAACAATGCAATCATATCTGCTATTCAGAAGAAGGTTTCAGATATTATACAAAAAGAAAGGCTTATGAGTAGTTGTAGTTGGCATCAATGGTTTAATGGGAAAATGCATGCTGCTGTATATTGAACGAGGCACCAACCAAACTAAAATTCCTTCACCTGTAAAACTTGACTACATTATCCAAATGGGTAAAACTTTGAATTTCAACATCTTCCCAAAAGTTAGGTGCAAGCTTGTTTTGGGAGAGCCATCAGAGAGTATACTCAACAATTACCTAGTGAAAACATTTCAATGATTGCACAAAATTAACTCATATTATATTTGTGTAGCCGTGTGAAAGAATTATGTGTAAAAAAGAGTTTCGAACAATCAAACAAATATTAATACAAAGCAATAAAAGAGCAGGATTCCTTATCAATTAATTGTCCATAATCTTCTGAATATAAATATAGGTAAAATGAACTCGGTTCACACAATGGAAGCAAAGTTACCAGCATGCCTATATAGTTATCGGCTTTAACTTAAGAAAGGCAATGCCAACAAGTCAGTAATACTTTCCCATTCCCCTTTCTTTTCATTTTCTTTCATTTTCTTACAGGTCAATGTTACAAACCTACATGTCCTCAAGTATCCAAATCAGGAAATAAGAAATGGCAGGAAACAAGTTTTTGAAAACAGCAAAGGGAGTGATCTAGTAACAATGGAAAATTTGGAAGGCTTCTTAACAAACAACAGGCAACAAAGGAGATGCCATGACATGGTTCACAAAAGAGGGAAATTTTCAAGAAAAATCTATCATATATCTATCAAATTCATTATTTCAATCAAAATCAAACACAGTTTATAACTTGAATCTTAATAGATAATTTCATAGACACAGATTTTGATTGTTGCACTGCCGGTTTTTCTCTTAAAGTGTAATGACTCATGAGTCATGACATGCCTTTTATTTTATTTTCAAACTATATGATTTATTGACCTGTCGTTTTACGATTGGTATGTTCATGTAGGTTCTAAAGCTGTTTTTGGTTTACAGTTTTAAGAAAAATAACAAAAAATCAGAAAACACTGGAGACTACTGGAAGCTTCCAAAAAATTCCAAAAGTAACCCTGTTCATGTAGGGTTCTAAAGCTGTTTTGGGTTTACAGTTAAAAAAAAACAAAAAATCAGAAAACACTGGAGACTTCTGGAAGCTTCCAAAAGATTCCAAAAGTAACACATAAATTGTCTCAGCAATTTCCAAAAATGGCAGCAATTACTAGGGCGTTTTGGAACTTTTGTAGACATCCCAGATTTCTGGAGTCTGGAGGTGTTTCAGAAACCAGAAACGTATTCCAAACAAACCAAAAGAAACTTTCAAGGCAATTAAAAACAAATGCAGTGATGCCATCTCATATAGAAAGGATGACTACCTTTCTTCAAATGAATCCACCTTAAAAGGTATCTTTGGTTGAATTCCAGTGGCTTTTCGAATCCATCTGTTCCCCAAAAGAACTCTGTCCACAGCATCATATAGATAGATTTCTGCAGCCTTTGATATAACAGAATTCAATGGAACACCAGCTTGTCCTATCTCTTCCATCAATTCCTGGACCTGCCAACGTGTATTACATCCATGCCCATTATTTTATAATCCAATCAAATTTTTAGACTTACTAGTCAAAAAATAAACAAATATAAATAGGACCAAGCATTGTGAGATTCTCGTGTTCTAAAGGTTTCTTTGTAGTTCAGTTCCATCCACATGATAATTACCAGAAAATATTTGAGGGACATTGGTTCTGGGGAAGAGCTGGACTCTTTGCTAACCCATGGTTTTCAGATTTTGATCCCATTACTTTGTTGGTATCTAGATGCTGGTTTGGGTTACGCTTCCAGATTTGCCTCTATTCCCTTTTGGCACCCACCAGAGTTTAAACATATATAAAACAAATTGGCAAGCTTCTTAAAGGATGACCATAAGAGGAACCAGCAGGGACTATTTGCATATGCTCGTAGCAAAGAGCTGGACCCTTGCTACCCCATGGTTTTCAGATTTTGATCCCATTATTTTGGTGGTATCTAGATGCTGGTTTGGGTTACCAAGTATGGAGGCGCTTGGTCTGTTACCAAGTATTTGACCTTGGGTCAAATTATGCAGCCTATGGCTGAGGTACCTTCTCTATTACCAGGAAATCACTATAAACCCTAGACCGGGTCTAGGTATGTGAGACACTCTAACCCTTGATCTGTGGGCTTTGTGATCTTCTCCAAGGCTTAGCTACCCTTGGTTAAGACACCTACTACCCGATCTTGGTGTCACACAGAGTGTGAGATAAAAGCAATAGTAATTCTCTCTGTTTATGATAATGTACTTTGAGTGGGGATGAAGGACCACCTTGACAACTTGTTTTGACCATAGGGCACTAGAAGAAGGCTAAAGTAAAAGCCTAAAATACATAAGGACACTTAATACCTCTAAGGTGTCAAAGTGAAAGTGCAAAAAAACCTTTAGTACCACTAAAGGTGAAAATCAAAGTAATAAAATAATAAAATAATATTATTTTGTTCTTTTAAATATTGGTCCACTTACAGGTGCTTCAAAGGCTATAAAAGAAGATCATTCCATTTCATTATTACACACACACTTGCTCTTCACCTTCAATTGCTATAAGGAGGATTTTCGCTGCTATTGAGAAGAAGAAAATTTATTGTGGTTGTGCTCTAGCATGGAGGATTCTAGCTAGGGAATCCACACTTGTTCAGCAACCCCTAAGCTAAGGTTCATGGTGATCTCTTACAGCAACCCTTTTATCTTCTTCACCAACTAGGGTTTAACACTAGACACTACCCTCCTCACGATAGCCTTCTAAGTCTTCAAGGGCAGCTTCAGATCAGTCATGGGCAGGCTTCTACTCTTCACAAGCAAGGTTCTACTCTTCACAGGCAGGCTGCAAACACCTCAAGGCAGCCCTTCTCCCACACGGGCAGCCCTCTTAGGGCTCGGTCCTTCTACAAACACCTCGGGCAGCCTCAACAGGGATACAGGCAGCCCACTCTCCACTGCTCCCTCTCCACAGTGATCACGGGCATCACAGACAGGGGCTCGGGCAGCCCTGTACAGAGTTCGAGCAGGCTACAATAACATCTGGGCAACTTCAGTTGCATCCAGGCAGGTAACTGTCATATCTTGGCAGGTCTGGTTAGGTAGAAAACAGGTCCAGACAAAGATATAGTAGGTTCAAGCAGGAGAGAGAAAACTCGGGCAGTGAGTAGTACATCCAGGCAGGGAGTTATGACATCCATGCAGTTACAGATCCGGTCAGCTTGATCTCAGGCAGCAGAAGAGGAATTAGGGCAGCAAGCCCTAATTTGATTTTTTGTGTAAAATCATCATTTGTGAATTTTATCTGTGGATCAAACTCATTAGGGTTTGAGAATTTTTGAAAACTCAGTCATCTCATTTTCGGATATGAATTACTAATGATTTTGGGGGTTTTATCCTTTAAAGATTTCCCAAGTGAAAAACTCTTGTGTTCAATGTTTTGATGTGTTGATGTTTTTACTGCACTTATCATTTGTTAACTGATATTCTGCAAATTTTTAAAGTATTCATGCTAATGCTAAAATTCAACACAGTTTGTGTGATATAGATGCCTAGTTTGATGTGAGGTCCAAAAGGATGCCAAGTTCCAAAAAGTCTGGAAGGACGATGAGGTTGTACCCACTAGTGAGATGCTATGTATGATGTTGAGGCTCTGGATAAATGATGTGGATAATGGCTTGCTCATATAGAACTTTTAGTGATGGATAGATTCATGAATGTCAACAAGTAAATGGTCAAAGAGTACAGTTGTGCGGAAGCAGTATTAAAGATCGTGCCAGAAGAATACCTTCCTTGCTAAGAGGGAGTGTTGATGTTTTATGTAGCTTTGGAAGATATTCTTGTTGTATTTTATCAAGTCAAAACCCTAAAAGAAATTATACTTGTAATGCCGGCCCAGAAGATCCCAGAAATAATGAATAAACAATATTATATTGCCTCCCAGACAAGTCGGCCCATTCAAGTCAAGAAGTCGTCCCCACAGTGGAAAAAGTCACTCCAAAACAAGCATAAATAAAGGTGTCAACCTCCTCATTGGAAACAACAAGCAAGTTCGCTCAAGCCAGTGAGACAAGTGTGCAAAAGAGAGAGAGTAGCAGCATTTGGAGGAAGACTAATATTTTGGGGTTATCTTCTCTTTGTATTTGGGGTATCTTTCTATGAGAGAGCTTTAGCTCTTCACTGTATTGGCATTGTACGTTGTTGACGAATATATACTGAAGAAGTTCTGCTGGGTTTTCTTTCCCAAAAGGGTTTCCCAGAATAAATCTTTGTGTATGCTATGAATGTCTTTCTTTCAGTGATCCTTATGCATGCAGTTATTTTGATATGAAGTAGATTGAATTAAAGACTGACTAACATAACTGCTTAAGTAAAAATCTCAACACTTAAAGGATGATCATGAGTGGACCAAGCAGGACTATTTAGTATTTACATATGCTTGTATTTTTGTAAATATTGAATCAGTAAAGGTCTTCCAGATATAATGTTGTTGAAACACAGAAATTTCAAATGGATCCAGCATTTGGACTATGAAAATACAGCCTTTACTTCCTGGTACTGTCATCAAACAGGTCACTTGCAAGAAACCTGTCCTCGAGCTAGAGGTTAATCTAAAAAACAGAGGCAGTTTTAAAATCTAAAAGCTGGAAGCCATATGATCCTCCTCTTTCGGAAGATAAGATGATGAGACTACAAAAGACAGGTTTAAAATCTAAAAGCTGGAAGCCATATGATCCTCCACTTCTGAGGATGAACAAGTCAATAAAGAAGGAACAGAAATAAAGTATGACAGTACAAAACAGACATCAGAGACACTTGTAGAAGAAATGAAAGTGGGGATTTCCTCCTCCCAAGACCTAGTCTTATATGAAGCACTAGGTGGAGGAATTAAGAGATCTTGTGAATCTGAAAAGAAACAGAACCCCTTGTGAAAACTTGGATGTGAATAAATCTGAACTACAGGTGGTCGTTGCTGGACCTCCTACAGGGGCTTGGTCAGCGGTCAAAGAGAAAAAGGGTAAAAAAGGTCACATTGAAGTCATTGCCATATAAAGGCTATCTTTCTGATTTATAATGTTGAAATATGGTGGGATATTTATGAAGGCATCTTTATGTATTGTATTGTATGCACCTAAAGAATGTGATTTCTAATCTTTTTTTATGAATAGAAATTGTGATTTTTTTCGAGGAAAGAAAAAATTATATATATATCCTTATTAAAAAGTCATTTCTTAAACCTATTTTAATCACAACTTATGTAATAAATAACCAGAACCACCAAAAAGTTTGTTTTTCCAAACAAAACACCAACCAAAGCATAAACTTTAAAAAGTCTTTTAATTGTCAAGATGTAGAGCTATTTATATAAAAACTGCCCTAGCTGTACTCAATTTATAATGCTTTTGTAAACTTTGCTTTCACATTTGACAGAAAGGGCACCAAATGCACTTCCAACGAACCTTTAGCTCTTGCAAAACATCCTGAAGAACCAAGACATTATTTAATCCATTAAACCTTCCATGATGGCTAAAAAAACTAAGCTGAAGTATAATTTTTTAAAAGCAATAATTAAGAATCTATCCTCGGAAAATGTCAGTCTACCTCCGGAGGGTCCAAGAGATTCTCAAAATGCTCCTCGATCATTTCTGCTGGAAAATCATCATCAACCATTTCCTTACGCCGCCGTATGTATCGATTGTGTATTAACCACTGAAAGTGCTGATCAATAGAAACTTCAAGCATATTGTCAAGCAATTTTTTATCAAAGAAATACGGTGTGTACCTGAGGCATAGGAAAGCAATGGGAATCCATAAAGTCCAACAGTGTTTTTAATAACAAGTGCCATTCAATGCAACAAATAGCAATAAATCAAAAGACAGTACCATTGAAATCCCTAATAAAGCCACACAGGATAAATTTAAGCATTTAAAAAAGAGATGGAAAATGTATTCCAAGTATTATTTTCTGTTAGAAACTAATGTGTATTTAAAATATATTAGAGACCTACTTAAGTAGTAGAAACTTGAAAGGATCAAGGTGTTGTATTTACCAAGATGTTCAGAGGTTCTGACCTGCTTCAGTGAACAGATAACATGAGAAGTAACCAAAACATAAGCTAGACAAGGATGGAACAAAAACCAATGTTCTAGTCCCTAATTGGCAATATGCCATCATCGCATATGTCTACATTTCACCATTGATGTTATAATTGTTTGCCAAGGAGAAACGATTTTGATAGTCCCAAGGAGTTATGAACCTTGTCTGCTTTCGCACTGCCCACTTTAACATGAAGACCCCGTTAAATTTTTAGGGTTTTTCATAAAATTTAACAAACTTGTACTTTAATGCAAACTTAAACTGTAAAATACTGAAGTAAAAATACAGCAGCAGTAAAAGTCTAATAAAAAACAAATATAATTTTCATCTCTTTCAACTTTAACACTCCCTTTAGGATCACTGTGTTAAATGTACACAACTAAAATAAAATACAAGATGTACAGCAGCAGTAGATAAATTAAACAACACTAACAAATACCGTCAGTAAAGATCTAACTGGAAAACGTAAGTTAAATCAGATCTGGTTTAGACCTTCCTTATACTCAAAAATACTTTCAGATCAGATCTTTTCCCTCAAAGACAAGTCATTAAGGGAACAAGTCTGGCCCTTACCTGAGGGCATGGACATACCTGAGAGAGATAAAGTGCTGTAGGATAGGGTTAGGCAAATACTGTAGGAAGTGTAGCAGTCAAGTCAACCAAGTCAACCAACAAAATGTCATAAGGCAGCTTCAAGCAATAGTGAAACCCTCAGCAACAACACCCAACCAAAGAGCATCCATACACAAGCTGCAAACAGTACACAAATAGTCTGTTGCCCACACTAACAGTCCACCACAGACTGTGGCTCACAGTCACAGTCCACAAGCAAAGTGTGGTAAGCCCACAAGACAATCCACAGTGAAGTGTTAAACCCACAAGACAATCCACGGTGAAGGCTACAGCCCAACAAAACAAGCTCACGCTGAGTTAACAGCCCACAAAAAAAAACACAGCCCAACAATAGAGCCTTCACAAAGCTGAGTTAAGTCACGAAACACGGCTCATACAGCCTGAAATGTTGTCGGTCGTAGCATACGGAGTTTGTACTCGCAAAATTCTGTATGGTATGGTCGGCAGTGTTTCGGGCTGTACGGAATACGAAATGCCGTATGGTATGGTTGGCGACGTTTCGGGCAAGTTTTGCACCTTTTTCGACATTTAGTGGAGTGTCAGGTAACAGTACGAGGGTTGGCTGGACATTTCCTACAACATAGTTCAAATCCTAACTCAAGATCTCTAATAGTAAAAATTTTCCCTATATTGCTAATCTCACTTGATGAATGGTTTATCTTATGTCATGGTTATGGAGTTGTTTGTTTTATGTATCTTACTTTTCAAGTCTTGTGATCCATTGCTATCTTTTTCACTAAGTATTTCAAGTGTCTATGGTTTATTTTACCATGCATCATTGAGCTATCTTCTAGTGTTTAATATGTTAATCATCATGAATCTTAAGTGATTGAATGCTTATTTGGAAAATGAACTTAACAAACTCACAATTCACACCTAAACAAGTTGATCTCCTTTCATTTGACTCTCATTAAACCTTAGATTTAATCAACTTATAGGAAGCCTCCTTTGGCCTTGAGAGTTGGCCTAAATGATGGGAATTTAAGCACTAAGATGAAAATGCTGCTAGATGAAAATAGCACTAGTGGATTGGGACTTTTACACTTAAGTGCTAAAACGAGCTATAACAATTCCCACATAGGTTTAATTCCTGCAGGTGACATGTTGAGCTCTTAATGAGTATATTGTTGTAATGACCTTGAGCATTGTGTTGCCAAAGACTCAAGCTTCTCCATGATCTGATTTACCTTGGGTACCATCATCAGAATGAGGCAAAGTGCCCAATGAGTTTTCCCTAGATGGGTATTTCACAAAAAGAAGGGAATATCTATAAACACACACACACACACACCAAAATGGTGGCTACTTTATATACATAAAGATCCTATGTAGATGACAATTAGGGAATATTATCCTTCCCCTCAGCTAATTGGTACCTCCTAATTAAAGTCTTTATAATTACTACCATGTGACTTAACTCATGACCCATTGATAGTGTAACATAGTAAAATACATTCCGATCATATAATACCAATGTTGTCAACCACATGTGCGTAACTAAAAGGAAAATCTAACGACAAAACGTAATACTATGACTATTTTGGGGCTAACAAGATCAACCATAGTCTGAATATAAATAACAGTGTCGCACTAAAATGTGTTGAAATGAAGATTTGATTGTACAAGTGTTGGATAGAATTATAAACTCAAATATGACTTTATAATCTTAGTAGAGATGACTCTATTCTATATTTATCTCTTAATGAAAGTCATGAAGTGGGATTGCATTAAATTAGAAGAGAGAAAAGAGGAGACCCATATTGTATTTAAAATTTCTTAGAGATGGGCATAGGCAGAGGACTTGAGTTTTTATTGGATACTAACCTCATGCAAAAACAAGTCAAATTCACATTCAAGATGCCATTGGAGCAGCCCTAAAAGTCCTCCATTATGTAAAAACCCTGAGAAAGAGGGCTTCCATTACCAAAAGAGATCTTTTGAAAGCTTTTAACCAAGTAAGTTGGATCTACATGTGAATGGTTATGAGCCAAGTAGGTTTCTCTTGGTCCTTTATTAGATGGATAGAAGCCTATATCTCCTCTCCCTATTTAGTAATCGTCATTAATGGTTTGGCCTCTCCTTTATTTGCTATAACCTAAGTTCTACACTAGGGGTGCCCCCTCTCCCAACTCTTATTTTTAATAGTAACTGAGGGTCTAATTAGATTGTTAAAGGTAGAATTGCAAGTAGGATGTATAAAAGGAATTAAAATCACATATTCAACCAATCTCACTCGTGTGATGTTTGTGGGTGACATACTCCTCTCTGGTAATTACTCGATCAAGGAAGCAAAAGCTCTCTTTAGAATTTTGGAGTTATTCTGTAGATCTTCGAGAATGGGAATCAGTAAAGCAAAATACTTCATTTGCTTCTCTCATATCCCACAGTTCCAAAGTGAAATGATTGTAAAGTTCCTCCCATACAATGTCCAAGAATTCGACCCAAGGTTGTCATATTTGGGCTTCCATCTTAAGCTAAGTAGTTATAGAATCTGAGACTGGATATGGATGGTCGATCGAATAAAGGAAAGGATAAATCAGTAGAACCATCAATGGATATCTTGGGCAAGCAGAATGACCCTAATCAAGAGCATTCTCCAAGCTACATCAATTTACTGGATGGCATTGGCTACCATCCCCACCCACACTCTTTCACAGATTAGATAAATCTTCCTAACGTTCTTATGAAAGGAAGCTACAGAATCAGTGAGTATGGCTCTGGTCGCCTGGGAACCTCTGGCTAGACCGAGAGGAGGATGGGGAATAAAACAACTGCAAATTTTTGAAAAGGAGCTAGCAACAAGAAGGCACTTTGAATATTCTCAACAAAAGAGGTATATGACAACAAATCTTGACCCAAAAATACATCACTCCAACATCCTTGGAGGAATGGCTTAGAAGCCCAAACAAAAACTAACAAGGGAGATCAAATTTTTGCAAGGCCATTGTGTAATCAGCTCAAACAATAACAGATCATATACTCTATAAGGTGGGAGATGGCAGAAGAATACGACTAGAGAAAGGATCACTGGGCTGGACAAAACTCAGATTACATAGTGCCCATTCAACTCGTGGATGCCCTGAGAAATAGAAATACAGTCTTCCTTAGTCAAGCTGCATCAAGTATTAATAACAAGGATCAGTTATAGGGGAGGCAAGTGTGTGGGGGTTGCTCTTTAACCCCGAAGGACAACTAATTACTAGATTTGCTTCGGGACTCAGCCAAAAAACTAACTATCAAGAAAAAGCATTAGCTCTTCTTCAATGCTGCAAAATCCTTCAAAAAAATAGGATCTCCTCAACAATAATCCTTGGAGACTCCCCTTTGATTATAAGATATATGATCACCAACATGAACCTAGACGACATTTTTCTCCACAAAATTATTAACCGCATCAGACAAGAAATTGGTATTCTGAACACGATACATTTTAAGCACATCCTCCGCAATCTGGACGAGGAAGTAAATAGAATCGCCAACCAAGTTGTGGACCTGAAAGAACAACAACTCCAACTAGATTTGGAGCCTTCCAGGTGGGACCCAATCTCGTGATTGTGAACCATGGAGTATCTCGGCCATGCTTCATCAAATCTGCCCACGCATCATTAGGGGAGTTTTGAGATCTAAAATGGACCTCATAAGGGAAATAATAAAATAAGAGTTTACAATAATAAAATAAAAGTTCTAAATTTTGGATACCTCAAAAGTATGCAGAGTAGGTATGGGTTGGATGCAGAATTGAATTCTGCATCCAACGAGTGCCCAAACTTGAAATTTCGGTAAACTGATAAGGAGATATGTCAAAAATATAATAAGAAAAAAGAAGTTTTTTATTTTTCTCTCCAATTTTTTTTACAAATTTTACCCCCATGGTTGACATCATCATCTTGAATCCTATTGGTTCTCATAAAGTGAATTTTAATGGTACATTTTTTTGTTTTGAGGCCCATTTTCTACCTCAAAACTCCTCTAATGCACATTAATCGGCTTTTATTTCAACCCCCATTGAATCAGTCCTGGAGGTGGTATCAAAGTACGACTCCATTCTTCACACAGTTGAAGAGATGTTTGGTTCAAGAGATTCAAGCCTGCTCATACTATATTGCAAGCGAACTGAGTTATCAATGACTCTCACTATTGTAGACGCAATAATGTTTTGACAAGGTGGTAAGGAAATAAAATGGCAGCACCTCCTGAAAATCCAGATTGTCTCTCGTCATGCGAAGCATAGGCCAGAAGGAGATCAAAGGAAGTTGATGAAGAAAACCCAAAATATATTTGAAGGTCAGTCAAAAATGCCGAGGCACCATGCACATAGAAGGGAGGAAGTTTGCCTCTATCACGGTTTGCAGAGGGTGGAAGACAAAAATTGTCATCTTCGCAGAGCTTTGAGAAGGTTTATCCGAGAATGTGGGAAGGATTTCCAGTCCATGGAGCAGTGCTTGGAATAGGAAGATGCACTTCGTGACCAGGAGCGACAGGTTACCAGGCAGCAGGAGTAGGCATTGTTAACTGAAATCGGGATTGAAAAAGAGAAAAATGAGGTTCTTTCCGCCAAAATGGCAACCATTGAAGCTCAGCTAATGTTGTTGCAAATTAGAGCCAGAAGTCTGGAGATGAGTGGCGGCTCCGTGGAGTCTGGTTTCGATTACACTTCCTACCCCCTAATTGATGCCGTCCAGCGGTTTGTCCTCCCGGAGATGGCGGTGCCCAAGTCTGAAATCCAAGCTTGATAGGCATAGTAGTTTGTTCCAAGTTTTAGTTTTTGTAGTTTCAGAAAATCATAGATCTTTGTCTAATCCTTAGCTTTTAGTGTCCACGGCCTTTTCGGACTTAGCAGGCCAGTCTGCATGACTCTTAGCAATAATTTTGTTAGTCAGTGGTTTTAGAACTTTTTAAGCAGTAGGAAGGAGTCCGTCGAATTGGGCTGCAGGCCTGTTTTTGTACTCATGCTGCTGGGGGAAACCCAGCAGCCTTTTTAATATAATTTTTAACCATTTTTGTAAAAAAAAAAGATAACAGTGATCAGTTATGGGCATCAGTACAGGATATCAAGAGCCAGTTCATAGAGGGCCTTCAATGGACAGTATACACCCAACTCTCTCATCCAAGCAGGAATTGAACTGAGAGAGGAGGAGAGTGAGCTTCTATGGGAAGCAAATCTGAAAAATGGAAAATACAGTATCAAACTGGGATATAGATTTTGCAGTTTCCAGGAAACAATCAAGAAAGCTTTTGGTGGTGGCAGGTATTATGGAAGTTACAAGCTCCTCCTAAGACAATCCTTCATGCTTGGATTACCCTAAAGGGTGCAATCCCTACCTGGAATCTGTTAAAGAGAAGAGGATGGACAGGCTCTAGCAAATGCCCTCTTTGCAGAGAACAGGAAGAATCATCTGGACAATCTTTCTTCATTGTCACTTCAAAGAAGTTTGGACTATATCCATAGTCTAAGAAAAACCCAAGTCTCTTGGTCCTGGGGCAGAATAAACAAGGCACTTCCCCACTGGATCACATCAGCTGATGAGGAGGACAAAGCATTAGCATTTGAAAGTGATGTGGATTCGCAATGAGCGCATCTTTCAGAAGAAACCACCCAAAATTTGCCCTCTCTTCTACAGGTTGAAGGCCAGCACGACATTGCATTATAAAACAAAAGAGGTAAAGACCGTGTGATCTTTCATCATCCAGAATCCCAGATTATGACCACAGTATCCCCAGAGGATATTTTGATGGGGCTTCTCAAGGAAATCCAGGGCCCAGTGGGGCTGTAGGATGGATCCAAATGCCAAACGAGAATAAGCTTCTTTCATTCTGGGGACTGGTCGATCTGCAAATAACAGGGAAGAATTCATAGCAGTGAGTACTCCTCTTAAAATTGCCTGGGATTTGGGAATTGGAAGGTTGTCTATTTTTGGGAACTCTAGAGTCTCGGGTGATCATCTGATGGTTATCC
This sequence comes from Pseudotsuga menziesii, assembly GCA_001517045.1. Taxonomy (NCBI): domain Eukaryota; kingdom Viridiplantae; phylum Streptophyta; class Pinopsida; order Pinales; family Pinaceae; genus Pseudotsuga; species Pseudotsuga menziesii. The sequence goes on from LPNX010876488.1 coordinate 854,314, forward strand.
AGGGACAGTGAGGAAGTGGACATTTCACAGGAGGCGAGGGTCAGTTCAGCAAAGGTGATTATATGATATATCTAGGATGCATTTGATCTCTCTCACCCACATCTCCAGGGAACTCAACAAGGATGCGGATCAACTGGCAAAATGGGTAGTCTAAGAACCAAAAGGAAATATACTGTTGGAGCATGATTTGGAAGGGGTCTCCCTACCAAGTACTCATCATTTTCTAATAATGGATCTGGAGGTAAAACTGTCTTGGCTAGGCAGCCCTCCTGTTTCCTATACCTGTTTTTTGTGGATCTGAAATTTTAGCATTAAAAACTCCCCAACTCCAGTTGCAGACTGTTTTATCAAATTCGACCAATTAAGGAATCAATAGAAGCTATGGTTTCTTTGGAACATCAAACTGCATTACAGATGTATCTAAGTACCTTTTTTTTAATAGTAAAATGAGTAGCCTTTTTTTCATCTGAAAAAAAGAACAAGTCAAAATAGAGAACATACCATCTGACGCCATTAATTGTAGCTATGACTATACTAAGATTTTGAGCGGTAAAGACTGGAACACCCTTCAACTGGTTTGCTCTTCCCTTTGAGTTCCCCTGGAGAAGCTTATTAGCCTCCTTGACCTGTTTGAAGGGAACAAATTATTTCATCACCAATACTTAAAATAAAAACATAAATTCAAAAACCGAGACCGGCTTTTCACCTGCTTTTCATTGGGAACGAATTGGAACAATTGAGGCTTTTCCTGCAGAGCAAATGAAATACAATGAAAGATGAACTGAGAGGTAAAATGTTAAAATCCATGCACTCTAACATATTTACACTAAAATACTACCTATTAAAAACTTAAAACCAATTGAAACCTATTAGGAACAGCTAATAAAATAAGCAAATGGAACTCTTCCGCTTTAGGAAGCTAAAATGTAAACCGGAAATAGCAAAACCATAGCATTGTAATACAAATGTACACAATCGCTAACTATCGGATTGCTTTATGGCAATAAAGTCCATCAAATTATAAATTGAGATTCCACTGCAAATAATCATTGATTCCATATAAGATCCAAAGTCGCCACGATTTCAGACCTAATTACATGTTTGAACAAATAACATTCTTTGGCTAGAAGGCAATTAGTCTTCAAGTAAGAATCTCAAAAAGCATCTGGTATACTCACAGATCTTGAAAACTCTATAATTTGTACAATACAAAAGTGCACAACCGATGGAATGAAAACACTTGAAATAACTCAACATTGTCAGAAAAAGGTTGAATCACTTGATTCTGGATCAGGGGTCATATTATGAGGTTATTTTTCAGGTTTTATACACAATCTTTTTTCCAAGGAGTAGTGACAACAGGCATCTTGCTTGTCTGTAGGACAGTGTAGACATGCATCAAACATTTAGCTCAATGGCAGTTTGCAACTCATCTGAAGGGAACTGTAGGAAAAGCTGCCCTAACAAAGCGGGCAGCATATAACTTGAGTATCAGGTAGAGAGTTTCTTGAGGAAGGCTCATCACTTTCTTTACATTAGCAACCCACCATTGGTTAGCCTCATGTAATTTATGCAGTGCAGTATAGTTTAACGTACTTATGTTCTCTCTTTTCCTATTTTTATTCCATGTAACCATGCATGCGTACCCCCAAGAGAGTTCACAACAGTTGATGGATGGTACCCAAAGAAAACCATCAGCACAAACTATAGTACACCTGACCTAACAGAGACATCAAATATTAACATATCTCAAACAGCCAGCCTGGGGACTTGACCCCGAGACCTCTTATTTGCAATTACAATACTCAACCACTCAAGCTAACCCACCAAGCTTTATGTTCTCTCTTTCCTGTGTGCATTGTGCTTGGAATATGATCCAATCATATTTGCAAGCATCGCTATCTTGCAAAAACTTATCAATGAAGAACTCCAACTACGCTGTAGGATTAGACAAAGATCTATAATTTTCTATTATGTGGTAAAGTTAAATTCTCAATTTAATGTTAATATTAAATTCTTATATCGTAATGTTAAATTCTTGAAGTAATCCTTAAATTCTTTTATTTTAGGAATCCCCCCCCCCTCCGCTTCGCTCCCAATTTGTGTTCCTACAGGAAGAGATCGCTTCCTCTTGGGAGGGTTTTCTGGAAGCGCACTTCCCTAATGCTCCCTAGTTTTTTTGGGAGCGATGAGGAAGCTTCACTCCCTAAGCACTCTGAAGAGAAAAAAAAACACTCCCTAATCGCTCCCTCAACGCTCCCAAGGATTGACGCAATTTTTTTTTCTTATTTTGGTTTTTGTAACCAAGACATGGTTTTACTTGGATTTTTGGGCATGTTTAGGGTTCGTTTATGGGATGTATTATATTGTTATGTTAAATTCTTAAATTTTTAAATTAGCATTAATTGTTTCAGGATGTTTGAGAGTGGTTCCAACCTCATTGGACTTCATATGCAAAAAGTAGAATTTTAGATCCCATTCAAAATTCAGCAGACTTAATAGTTTTCAGGATTTCAGGATTGCAACATTTCCACTAGATTCTATCATGTATGAGAGAAAGGGTTTTGAATTAAATCAAGCAAATCAACCTCTCTGTGTACCTTGATGTTGGTGGTGTTGATGCCTAATTGTTGAAGTTGATTGAACTCCTCTGTCTGGACCTTGATAAAAATTTACCCTTCAATCAAGAAAAATCACTTATTAAGCATTGGAAGGTTTTTCTACCTAAATGTTCCAACTTCCCCACTCCATGCCCTAGCATATCATATATGTCATTACTCTTTACACCAAAGTATTATTCTCCATCTTGGTTGGCCCAACTAACACTTGGGGGTGGACTTCGGAGAAAACCACACATAGATCCAAAGGTGCATAATGGGTATATGCTTACATTAGACAAGTTGGTCCCTATTACGAGGAGTGTGCTAAAGTACGAAGTGAATTTTTGAGCAAATACATCAGTGAACATGGAGTTTTTGGTAACCTGCATACAACCAAAGATCTAGATGGCTTGAGTCCTATCAAATGGTGAAACGTGTATTGCTCCTCTACCGCATATATGCATAAATTGGTGGTGACGGTGCTTTCATAGGTTGTTAACATTTCTTGTGTAGAGAGGTGTTGGAGCACCTACAACTTCATCCACAATGTGAACACTAAAGAGAAATAGTTTGAATTAGATCGGGTAGAGGAGTGTGCTCAAGTACTAAGTGAATTGAGCAAATACATTGGTGAACGTGGAGTCTTTGGTAACCTACATGCAACCAAAGATGGAGATAGGTATAGTCCTATCGAAATGGTGGAACATTTAATGCTCAACTACCACATATTGGCATAATTGGCGGTGAGGGTGCTTTCATAGGTTGTTAACACTTCTTCTACAGAGAAGTGTTGGAGCACCTACAACTTCATCCAAAATGTGAAAAGAAACAATTTGAATGCAGATCGAGCAGAAAACTTGGTTTATGTGCACTACAAATTGATGTTGTTGTCCCATTATTGTGATGCAGCCAAGAATGATGGAACATATTTGACTTGGGACAACAATCCAAAGGATGCTGATTTGGAGGATGGAGCCATAGCATTAGAGCGCTTGGAGGTTGAACTTTTAGGTGATTAGGATGGTGATTAAATTCATATAACGAAGATGCCACACCCCCAACCACTAGCAGGTTTTCAAATGTAGGACCTTTGCCTTTATCTTACAACTCTTTGGTAATGAATATGATGCTCTGTTTCATTTCATGGTTGATGTTATCTCCTAGAGTTTGTTGATTGTAAATATTATATGTTTAAACTTGAAGGTTGATGTTGTTAATGATTGATCAATTGATGACGTTGTTATAACTTATAGCTCCAAGAAGATTGATGTTATATGTGTACTAAATGACTATATCTATGCTTTCATGATTTATATAGCTAATTTGGCATTCTACATGATTTTTTTAAATATATGCATCAAAATATATTAAAATATCTATTATATAAAAAAAGCTCCCAAAACGGAAGCTTTTCAAAATTTCGCTTTTCGCTCCCGCTCCCAACAACATAGCTCCAACCCAAGGCACAAATAAAGCTCTACATCACTGATTTAGTTATGTTTGCACTCATCACATTCATTAGCGATTGGCATCACATATGAGTGATGGTAGCACAGTCCATTGGTGTCTCTCATTGGCATAAAGGTACCAACTATAATGGAATGTAATAAATTGGCAAACATATTCAAAATTGTATGAATAACAAATAAAAGTTGTTCATCAGCATAGACTATAATATGCCTGACCCAACAGAGAAATTGAATATTAACATATCTCACATAGCCACCTGGGGGCTTAACCCCAAGACCTCTTATTTGCAATTACAGCACTCACCACTCAAGCTAACCCAGCGAGCTTTATGTGCTTTCTTTCTTGTGTTCATTGTGCTTGGAATATGATCCAATCATATTTGCAAACATCACCATCTTACAAAAAATTGATCAAAGAGGAACTCCAACCCAAGGCACAAATAAAGCTCTATTTCATTGATTTAGTTGTTTCTACTGATTGTTACCACTCAACTTGCACATGAGTGGGAAAAGTCTCAACCCACTAGCACAACCTAAATGGCAACAAAGGTAGCGTGTCATTGTCACCTCATCACACACAACCTCTCACTTTAGCTTTAATACTCTAACCCAAACAGCCTAGGGGGAGATCCCTAACAAATTGATTATTTAATGTCTAGATGGAATATTTAAAAATTAGAGTTGTCTAGAAAAACTAAGTACAATGTCTTTATGTAATTATTGAAATAACATGCACTTAGTGAAATGAGCTTAAACATTATAAAGATATAACCAATAAAAATATATGTGCTCAAAACTAACCAATGGATCCACTTAAGAATTAGCAATACAATAAACTAGATTCAAAGGTAAATGCTTCAAACAGATATAAAATATAGACCAAGGATAATAAACAAGACTTATTACCAATCCACAAAGATAAAACAATTAGGAATATGAATTAATAATGAGTCCAAGGCATATTAAAATCAACCCTAGGGGTTGTAATAGGTTGAAGGATGATTATTAAGTTATGTGAGATAGCTTAATCATCCAATGAAACTTTCCAGATGGGGTGATAGTGCAGCATAACCAACAAGCAAGAGATGAAGACCGACACGTACACTGGGTCGAGGATCGAGGATGACAAGCACTTAATTCACCTCACCTTCGAGTGCTCAAACCTACTTTGCCATCATGTCCATTAACTACAGCGTAATCACAATCAATCCTGGTGCAATCATGATGGTTACGCCATCAACAGCCTCAAATCCTAGGGCGCAGTCCCATTCCAGGCTCATTTGTTATGTTTGTGAGTGATAATGGCACTATGAGAAGGTTATTTTCAAATCAGAGCTTGGAAAATCTCAGTAGAGACACCGCAAAAATGGGGAGAGAGAGACTGCGAGCCTTCAATCGACAAGGTGGCTCACACCAAGCTAGCACGGTAGAAATTAATGATCGCAATGTCGCCAAACAAGTGGTCGCCATGATAGAGACGTTCTTTGACATTAGGAATAACATGAGAAGCCTCAACAATGACACGTAGACCAGACTCCAAGACATTGCATGTAAGGTTCAGGTGGTGATGGACTGGTGCATAGACATTGCAACAATTTTTTAACCTTCCTCTCTCGGATTTCGCAGAAGGAATGCGGCCTAAAAAAACTATCCGGACCTCGAAGGATCCCTCCTCGGCCAATCCGACGACTGCGACAACTCCTCTCTCTACTTCTTAGGGCATGGGCCTGCACGACATTAAGGTGGAAGAAGTTAACCTGGATACGTCGGCAGGGATGAAGGTTTATTTTGCGGGAGGCACCTCTGGAAGTGGTGTGAACGAGGCCCATGGTATCATCCCAGTACATCATGGCATGCCCAATCCGACAAGGGAACCCCCTAAGCAGCACCGATATCTAGACCCCAGCTCCTCTACGACGCATCAATTGATAGGTAAGCTTCGCGCTTCTTTCATGCTCAAATGTAAAGTGTGGTCCAGTTTACTACAGTGGATTCAGTTTTCTATGTTTCCATTATGCCAAGAGGCAAGATTTTTGGTAGTCTTCAAACTTTTGGATAATTTTTGTAGCCCAATAGAGGTAGTCTATGAACAGTCTATGAAGGCAGTCTATGATATTTTCTCTTCTCCATGCCTAAGCAACTTCCTCTTTTTGAAAGCCCAGGACCATTGATTTCTACATGTATATGTAAATTTCATGTCGATGTATTATAAGAACTAACATACAAAAAAAGCTCATCCAATGAAACTAAACCAACAAGACATAAATAAAATAACTTCAAGCAAATGCTTCATTGGCTTAGAATGCTAGAGATAACCACGACTTATAATGAATCCAATTGCAAGATGAATGATAAATAACCATGAACTAGACCAAGGTTGCAGGGAAGGGCCCTTCCCCCCCTTTCCCCCACTCCAGAAGCTCGCTCTGAGCTAGATCGCTACGAAAGGTAACAGGGAGCGTAGTTCCAATTTCGCTCTCGTGCCGGATTGTTTTGTAAAACGCGGTTCCAGGCTAGAAATAACGTTCCCTGCCTCTGTCCGAAAGCGATGAGCGAGCAATCGAGAGCGATAGCTCCCTAATCGCTCCCTAATCACTCCCGAGGGCTTTAAAAATGCTTTCACCCATCTCCATTTTCGCTCTGATCTCGCTCCCCATCGCTCCCGTTGTAGCTCGACACCCACGGCATTATCACCAAACTAGTACTTGCCTCTATGAGGTGGATCCAGGACGGACGGTAGAGGGACAAGCAACTAAAAAGGTGGAACCAAGATCGCCTCAACTGCCAACTGGATGGTTGTCATGCCAATCGAGGCAATCTTCGCTTGATGTTGTCTTAGCCCAAGAAAACAATGGGGGATACCCAGATCTACTACCGACAGGAGAGATCAGACCTAGACACCAGACCAGATCAAATGGACTTGAGGTATGTAAGGTGTAAGGTGATGGGAACCCTAGATCTATGGATGATGTCACTAGGTGAACCAAGGCTTTGGATCAGGGTTTAGGAGACATGAAATTTGATCCAAGTTGGGACACAAGTGACCTATGAGGCAGATACTAGATTTGGGATTAAGGTACTAGCAAAGATGAAGATGTCTACTGCCTTGGGAAACGTGACTAATGCAAGGAGGGAAAAACATGATTGGGGCTATCTAGGACCAAGAGATAGACTAGAAAGAAGGTATGACAGTGTCAAGGCACACGAGGCACAAGGGAAAAAGTCAAATCGTAGGAGACAAGGCAAGAGGGGTAGCGCTAGGGTTTAAAGATCAGTGCCTTGGGATCTGGGCCAATGGAGTCACTTTAAGCCCAACATTCAAGAAGACCCACTTAGGGTTGGACCCGATCTACAAAACCCAGAAGCAGTTTGCCAGAAAAGATCAAATCGCGAGAAGAGAAGGCAATATGAAGGGTAGTGCTAGGGTTTGAAGCTCAGTGCTTTGGGATTTGGGCCAATGGAGTCACTTTTAGCTCAACGTTGAGGAAGACCCACTTAGGGTTTGACCCGATCTACAAAACCCAGAGATGGTTTGCCCCAAGATCAAAGGTTTGATATATAATATTTTTTTATTTTTTAATATTTAGGGTTTCAAGGTGAAAATGAAGATGTCAATGGATTGACATCTAAAAGAGAAACACTAACTTGTAGATCTTACCTGGAAAACTGTAATATCCCAAATCCTGATATTTTCTAATTCTATGCAAAAACGCTGATACAACCGAGCATGCAAACTGCCATGCAAAATCTCCTATTTTATAGCAAAAATTAGGGTTAGGGTTTGTAGGATAAAATGAACACTTACCACTAATAAGCTGGCTGGACTGCTCCTAAGAGAATATGCATGCATCAAGAGCTGAATCGGAGATGAACTGGTATCTTCTGCTTTCGGTGATACCCCAGCAGCACGAACCCCAAATCAGCTAAGGGTGACGTTTTCAGTGAAGGAGGTGTCCGATGAAGCTCTGGATTTGCAGCAGTGATAGCCTTCTCGTGCCAGAGAGAATACCTGGCACATGCAGAAATTCCAAGGTCTCTAGGAAGGCTAGCAAATTGTTTTAGAGGTGCAGCTGCTCACGCCCCCCCTGATCCCGAAATGGCTGATAACTGCTCAGGATGAGCACGATCGGATCTGATAATCACCGGCTACTAGAGTAAGATGTCGATGATGAGAATGGTGCCTTGGTTTCGAAGGTAGACCGATATCTGAAGACCCAGCGAATGATTAGGGCTTTCTGGCTGAAAACCCCTTAAGACTGCACACGTGCCCCTACAACAATCTCTATCGTATACTGGATAACTATGAATAAATGGAAGAGAAAATGGTGAACCTGTATGGCTTACCCTGAATGATACTAGGGCAGATATTTCACTGCCGAAACCCCGCTCGCTGAAGGCGCCGTCTCCAACCCCAACTGTTGTGCTACTATTCAAGAGCTCCAAAATAATAATCATCAAAAGTAAGTCTCCTTTCACTTTATCTTCCTTTTATAACTTTCAACTGCGAAAACCCTAACCTTAGACCTAATTAGGTCACTTTAATTTCTAATTTGTAGTAGACTTGCATGCATGTGGATGGAGACTTAAATGGGTGCATGCATAATGCTTAGATGGCATGCATGATGGTGGCCTTTGGCCCCGGTGGCCCTTCTTGACCTAATGGTGATAACATATTGATGCCCTAGATTTTCTATAGATGGCATCAGTCCTTAGATGATTCCCTAACTGTCAGTAACCGCTAGAACCCACAAGAATCACATAGGTTAGCGGTTTTGGTCCTCAATGCCTAATCAGATGAGGACATTACAGTCCTCCCCGCTTGAGATTGCTTGTCCTCAAGCAACTGCAAACTGGGATGCTGCAATACCTGTTCACCTTTCCATGTGGCATCCTCTGGCGGTAGTTCTTTCCACTGAACCAAGTATTCCCTAATTACCCTGTTCCTGAGTTTCCTTTCTCTAGTCTGTATGATCCATTCAGGAATCAGTATCAGTAGTCCTTCATCATCTAAAGGAGGTAATTCTATTGATGGAGCAATGTGTTTCCCAAGGGTCTTTTTCAGGTTGGACACATGGAACACATTCTGAATTTTATTTTCCTGTGGTAGTTCTAGTTCATATGCCACCTCTCCCACCTTCCTGTTTATTCTGTAGGGTCCATAGAAGCAAGGTTTTAACTTTTCCTCTCCTTTCTTCTTAAGCGAAGACTATTTGTAAGGTTGGAGCCTTAAGTATACCAAATCCCCTACCTCAAAGCTCCGCTCAATCCTGTGTTTATCTGCATCTAACTTCTGCTGATTCTGCGCTATCTGTAAGTTTTCCTTCAAAATTTTAAAAATATCTTGACTGTCCTGTATCCAATCCTTTGCCTTAGGAGCCCTACTGTCTCCAAATGCCAAATCTGCATAGTCCAAGGCCTCATAGCCATATAATGCCTTAAAAGGTGTCATCCTAATAGACATGTGATAGGTAGTATTGTAGCAGTATTCCCCTAAGTGTAGCCATTTGATCCAGGTTCGCTGCTGCCCTGTTACATAGTTTCTCAGATATCCTTCAATCCATTTGTTGACTATTTCAGTTTGCCCATCGCTCTAGGGATGATAACTCGTGCTGGGAGCCACTTCGGTCCCCACTAATCTGAATAGTTCCTGTACTTTGCTAACCCATTTCTGCTGGCGCTCATTCAGTTCCTTCTGCTCCAGGAAATACTTGAAGCTGTTGTGATATGTTTTGATTTTGAACTTACTGCCCACCAGGTACTGTCTGAATTTCGTGAGAGCATGTAAGATGTAGCATCTCTTTGTCATATATGGAGTAGTGGCACTCGTAGTTCTTCAGTTTACGACTCTCAAATGCAATAGGGTGATGATATTGCATCAATACTGCTCCTAACCCTTCCCCTGAGGCATCACATTCTACTACAAAGGGTTGTGAGAAGTCTGGTAATGCTAAAACTGGACAGGAACTCATAATAACTTTCATCTCCTCGAAATTTTTCTGTGCTAACTCTGTCCAGGTGAATGCTCCCTTCTTTGTGAGATCGATGAGGGGTGCTGCAAATTGGGAGAATCCTTTAACGTACCGTCAATAATAAGTGCACACAGACCTAAGAAACCTCTCAATTCTATGACTGTTTTTGGTGCGGGCCAATCTCTGATAGCTCGGATTTTCTCTATGTCAACCTGTACTCCTTCCTCATTGATTATGTGTCCTAAGTACAGCATTTCCTTCATGCCAAATTCACACTTGGACATCTTCGCGTAAAGCGAGTGTTCTTCTAGAACGCTCAGTACTTCGTCCAAGGGTTTCAGATGCTCTTCCCATGTTTTGTTGTAAATCAGGATGTCATCAAAGAATACTAGCAAAAACTTACGCAGCTGAACTCTGAAGGTATGGTTCATGCATGACTGGAAAGTGGCTGGAGCATTAGTAAGTCCGAAGGGCATGACCAAAAACTCATAGTGACCATAGTGACAACGAAAAGCTATTTCGGAGATGTCTTGGTCCCTTACTCTGATCTGATGGTACCCCGAGGCAAGATCAATCTTGGAGAAGTATTTGGCTCCCCGAAGTTCATCCATGAGTTCGTCAATTCTAGGGATGGGATACCTGTTCTTAATGGTCTTTTTGTTGAATGCTCAATAGTCAATGCACATTCGCAGTGTACCATCCTTCTTCTTGACCAAGATTACTGAGGATGCGAAGGGGCTAGAACTAGGCCGAATATATCCAAGCTCCAGTAATTCTTTGATTGTTTTCTCGATCTCATCCTTGTATCTTTTGGGATGTCGGTAAGGAGTCGTGATGACTGCTTGTGTCCCCTCCTCTAACTCAATAATGTGTTCAAAGCCTCGATCTGGCGGTCTACCTGATGGAAGGTCCCGAAAAACCTTTCATGCTTCTGTAGCAAGGCCTGAATGTCACTTGGGTGTTGTGTGCTGGTTTCTAGGGGTTTCCTAAAGGTGACAAAACATTTTGCAACCCATTCTATATCATCCTGTCGGAGTACTGCCTCCATTCTTTGTGACGAGACCGGTTTTGGGGGATAAGTGTTCATTCCCCTCAAAACTACCCGTTTGCCCTCTGGCCCCTGGAATTCCACTTCTATTGCCCAGTAGTCTGTAGTGTATTTCCCTATGGAATAAAGCCACTGAACACCCAATATTACATGAGTATCTGATACATCTACTACATAGAATGAATCTATCATCTGATAGTTACCTAATGTGACATTCAATTTTGGAATCCAGTAGTTGCACTCCATGCTGGAGTTCCCGGCTACTGCTACAGTGAATCCTTCTAACTTCTCGGTCTGAAAACCTCTCTTGGCTACCCAAGCGGAGTCAATGAAATTGTGGGTTGCTCCCCCATCAATCAATACTCCTACTCTGTGACCCTATACTATTCCTCTGACCCTGAGAGTATGGAATCTTGGTACTCCAGATAATGTAGCAATGACTCCCTCTAGTGTATCACCCTGGTGTGATTCTTCCTCAGCTGCCTGTAATTCTTCTGTGGCTTCCTGCTCATAGTCATCCTCATCACTGTCCGAATATACTTCGATGAAGTGAGCCTTCGCCTTCCCTGCACACCTGGTACCCATGGTTCCTGACAAGTGAAACATAGTTTCTTCCTCCTCAAGTCTTTTCTAGTGTCCTCGTCTAACCATGTTTTCTTGGGAACATCCTACTGGAAAGGTTTCTTGTCCTTGTCCCTAACAAGAAAGTTGGTTTTGAGCAGGAACCTGTTCTTTGGGACTGAATCCTGTAGATCTCTGGCTCTGCTAATGGCATCCTGCAGAGTGGGGGGTTTGTAGGCTTTCACCCATCCCCGTAGTGGCTCTGTTAGGGCCTCAGTGAATAACATAGTCAACCTGCTCTCTGACACATCTATTACCATGACCGCTATCCTCTGGAATTTTGAGATGAAGGCTTCTGCACTACCTGTCTGTTTGAGTTGAGCCAACACCCTGAAATGTATCTCTGGATCCTTCCTGTCAGACCGCTCCATGAGCTTTTGAGTAAACTCACCGTAGGAGTGTATGGTGTTGTGACCCAATGTCACCAATCCATGGTACCACCACTTGTGAGCCTCTCCGCCCAGGTGGAGTGTAGCCAATTTAATGGCATCTGTCTCTGTCATGGGATTAGTTGGAAATAGGTATCCAACTTTTGAACCCATATCCTCGCTGAACCTCCGCGAGTCCCATCAAAGTTTGGGATGGTCAACCTGCCCAAAGTCTTCTGCAACTCATAGTTGTGATTGAATCCCTTGTTGAAATTCCTGAGCCTATTCCTACTCTTCATGTTGCAGAAATCCGAAAAAAACATGGCAGCATGAAACTCACCTCCCAAGTCCTTGTATTCCTGCAAACAAGCCCCAAAAGGTTCGCTAGGTTCTACCTGCATGACTGGACCACCTACTGTATCTGCCAAGAAGTGAGGCATGGTAGGACTGTTGGAAGGTCTGCTATATATGTGCGGTGTATTATGTATATTAGTGTACGCAACCTTTCCACTGCTGCTTGTAGATCCTCGATCTACCGGTGAGGGAAGTGTACTGTTGATACCTATTTCTGGTTTTGTAGATAATCTATTGATTGCATTAAGAACATCTTTTTGCCCTTTGGCTAAGTCTTGCAATGCATATACTAAGTTGCGAAACTCCATCTTGTCTTCCTCTTCTCCCGTTCCTTTTCCCTTATCAGAGTGTATACCTGTTTGTTCCATGTCTGAGATGATATCCTCTAGTTGGATATCCTCAAATTCCCCTGTGTATCTACTCCTTCTTCTTGTATAGGTTACAAAAGGGTCTCCTTCCGTATTCATCTATTTATCATTTCTTAAGCCCACAGCTGGCCAAGAAGATAGCTCTGATACCACTGTAATATCCCAAATCCCGATATTTTCTAATTCTATGCAAATATGCTGATACAACCGAGCATGCAAACTGCCATGCAAAATTCCCTATTTTATAGCAAAAATTAGGGTTAGGGTTTGTAAGATAGAATGAACACTTACCACTGATAAGCTAGCTGGACTGCTCCTGAGAGAATATGCATGCATCAAGAGCTGAATTGGAGATGAACCGGTATCTTCTGCTTCCGGTGATACCCCAGCAGCACGAACCCCAAATCAACTAAGGGTGATGTTTTCAGTGAAGGAGGTGTCTAATGAAGCTGCTGATTTGCAGGACTGATAGCCTTCTCGTGCCGGAGAGAATGCCTGGCACATGCGAAAATTCTAAGGTCTCTAGGCATGCTAGCAAATTGTTCTAGAGGTGCAGCTGCTCACGCCCCCCCTGATCCCGAAATGGCTGATAACTGCTCACGATGAGCACGATCGGATCTGATAATCACCGAGTACTGGAGTAAGATGTCGATGATGAGAATTGTGCCTTGGTTTCAAAGGTAGACTGAGATCTGAAGACCCAGCGAATGATTAGGGCTTTCCAGCTGAAAACCCCTTACAACTGCACACGTGCCCCTGCAACAATCTCTGTCGTATACTGGATAACTATGAATAAATGGAAGAGCAAATGGTGAATCTGTATGGCTTACCCTGAATGAGACTAGGGCAAATATCTCACTGCCGAAACCCCGCTAGTTGAAGGTGCCGTCTCCAACCCCAACTGCTGTGCTGCTATTCAAGAGCTCCAAAATAATAATCATCAAAAGTAAGTCTCCTTTCACTTTATCTTCCTTTTATAACTTTCAACTACAAAAACCCTAACCTTTGACCTAATTAGGTCACTTTAATTTCTAATTTGCAGTTGACTTGCATGCATGCGCATGGAGACTTAAATGGGTGCATGCATAATGCTTAGATGGCATGCATGATGGTGGCCTTTAGCCCCGGTGGCCCTTCTTGACCTAATGGTGATAACATATTGATGCCCTAGATTTTCTATAGATACCATTAGTCCTTAGATGATTCCCTAACTATCAGTAACCGCTCGAACCCACAGGAATCACATAGGTTAACGGTTTTGGTCCTCAATGCCTAATTAGATGAGGACATTACAAAAACCTTGTAGATGCCTTGATAGTGATGATCTATGCTATCCTGATTAATTTGAGAAGATTTGATGGAGTTTCTATGTCCAACGCTTTGCCCAAAGAAGCCACTGCGCCTTCTCTCCTGCACAACAAACGTCAACCATATCAGATTTGTTGCGTCATGAGAAAAGAACAAATGCTACAGAAAAATAGCAAGATGAAATCATAGATCGCATTGATAATAATGAAAACCCCTTGATACAAAACGCATCCAAGCCAAGCGAGTTGAGGAACCCCTGCAAAAACGGCCAAGTTGAAGTCGCCCTCTTGTAGACAAGACAATGTTTCTCGAAAATATATAGATCTCACAACAAATACTCAAATGCTAGGAAGAAATAGATTTTCCAATCACCATCTAAGAACACCAGATGCAAAGGAGATCCAAAAAATTTCCACAAGAATAGTTTTCTATTATCCAGATCCAAGAGCCAAAGACCCCCTACAAATGAGAAGCTCTCTCCTTTAAATAGGAATGAGAGAACCAAAATCATAACCACTTTTCAAATGGGTGGCTAAGATTAAAAGATTACAATGTTCTAATCAACGGTTGAGATGAGCTCAACATAGAGTACATGAATCAATACCATAATATAATATAAAAATGGAACAAATTACCCTAGGAGAGGGGATCCCACTCAAATGAAAAATAAATGAAGCTCATGGTGGGTCCATGGAGTGTTAACTAACTCCCCTAGGGTGTCCCCATGGTATAATAAAAATAATATAATTTTTTAACTGCAAAATAGTGCCTCTCTGAGGAAATCGTGAGCCTCCAAAAGCTCCAAAAAATAATAAAATATGCCCAAAAAATAGATGTGGGCTCATCCAACTGCTGCGACTGCCGGAGAAGGGGTGGAAGACATCACACTCATCGGAACTCATCCCATGCCATTTCCTTGCCTCAGTAACCCAAATCGAATTCTTCAGTAGCCATTTTAATTATTTTTTATCTGCCTCGAGAAACGTGATATGCCAGAAACTGCCTCCTAGGGTGCCTGTGTTATCCAACTAAACCCACCAGACTCTATGGGAAGGGGGTAATATGGTACAAACAGGTGGTTGGACACCCCCTTCCTCATACAGCGCCCTAGGAGATCCAATAAAATCATCTCCCTGCTCAAACAGGCCATCCAGTATGACAACTGCACCAGAAAGGTACACTAAGCCAAATCATCCTTGCAACTGCCCGAAACTGAAAGTAAGTTGTCTCATTGGACTCAGAGAGTCCAAATCCATCTAAGGTGCATACAGATACACCCTATATGTCTCTGCATAGTCATCTACAATATCCAATATACCTAGATAGACAAAATAATAAACTGTAAATGACCATATAATATAAGTCAAGCTGTCATCCATCCGCTGCAAGTGTTCAAAGGTTTGGACATGCTCTATAAATCATTCAAGTAATAATCATAACAAGTAGCAATCATTTCATTGGCGATCTGACAACAAAATATATAGGGTTTACATTTATTAACTATAACTCAGTCCAAACTTTCAAGACCATACTCACTTCATAGTTGTAATCAATTTGCTAGTGAAGGGTGAAGGATAAAATTTATAAGGCTAGCGCCAAGGATGACCACCAACTTGACACTGTGACATTTCGGATATGGAAAGGGAATACTCACTCTAGCATATGACGGACAAGCAACAACACAGGGGATGGCAGTGTCTCACAAATGGGTAAGTTACTTTCAGAAATGCTTATTCACCTTGACAAACGCTCACAATTCAAATCAATACATGTGAGGCCAGCAATCCTTAGATATAACTTTATGAACCATTGCTTTTTGGGCCTTTGATTTTCCATAACCTTGGTCCATGTATTTATTACACGGATTTTTATTATTTTAGGCTTTATGCATTCATGTATGTTGAAAAACACTACTTTTCATGAATGTTTTAAGATATTTATTTCATTGTACTTCAAAGCCAATTTCATTAAGCTTGCCTTGCATTCATGTATGTTTAAAAACACTACTTTTCATGAATGGGCTTTTCATAAGATATTCATTTCCAAATACATTGTATTGATGGCAGCGCTACTTGTTTCGGGTTTAGCCAACACAAACTAGGCAACTCAAAGCCAAGACACAAATAAACAGGCAAGCTTGTCCAATCAAAGAGGCTCTAGTGGGGAAAGGTCCTCCATGCCACAAGTCAAATAGTAGGTTGGGACGAAAACATAACTGGGAGGCAGTGGATGAGTGGAGATAGTCAATAATGAAACCAACACTAGCAAGCCAAAGTATGGTGAGAATGACTACCTCTATTCTCCCTAATGAGGGTAAAAACAATGAGTATAGATCAAGAACTTCCAGGTCTGAGTAGGGAGATCAATACATAATATTAATACATCCAAGTCCACATATTTATATGATCGCCAGATCATGACACTAAATGCTAATACATGTCACAAGAATGAGTATAAGAGCAATGATAACCATCATAACAAGATAATATAAGCCGAGTCATAAGTATGTAAATAATCCATCTGAACCAACATCTGGCCAATGAGAAAACACTGATACAACTCTGGGCACTACAAACTGCTCTGAAACTGGCTAAAAGACTACATCAGTCCTCAAATATGAGTGTCCTGAGACTCAGTCATGGCATGGGATAGTACTATAGTCCATCAATCAAATCATGATCCATCATAGATGCTCATCTCAGCATCTCATATGCAGGGGAACAGGCTGAAAAAGTGTACAGAAATCTGAAAAATAGAATATGGTCGCCTGGCTACTATATATGTGATAACATAAGGAAAAGGAAAAGGAGAGGTCCACAGTGGGGATTTTGGAGGGAAGGAATAGGGCTTTGGGGATAAATCCCTCCTTATCCTTCCTTCTCACTTTGCTTGAGAAGGGAAAAGAAGAGAGGACAACAGAAGAGGAGAAGAGGAGAAAAGATTAGAGGAGAAGAGAAGAGAAGATGTAATGTCCTCATTTGATTAGGCATTGAGGACCAAAATCGCTAACCTATGTGATTCCTGTGGGTTCGAGCAGTTACTGACAATTAGGGAATCATCTAAAGACTGATGCCATCTATAAAAAATCTAGGGCATCATCATGTTATCACCATTAGGTCAAGAAGGGCCACCAGGGCCAAAGGCCACCATCATGCATGCCATCTAAGCATTATTCAATGATGCATGCACTCATTTAAGTCTCCATGCGCATGCATGCAAGTCAACTACAAATTAGAAAATAAAGTGACCTAATTAGGTCAAAAATTAGGGTTTTCGCAGTTGAAAGTTATAAAAAGAAGATAAAGTGAAAGGAGACTCACTTTTGATGATTATTATTTTGGAGCTCTTGAATAGTAGCACAGCGTGCAGCGTAGCAGTTGGGGTCGGAGACGGCATCTTCAGCGAGCGGGGTTTCGGCAGTGAGATATCTGCCCCAGTCTCATTCAGGGTAAGCCATACAGGTTTACCATTTGCTCTTCCATTCATTCATAGTTATCCAGTATACTGCAGAGATTGTCACAGGGGCACGTGTGCAGCCATAAGGGGTTTTCAGCCAGAAAGCCCTAATCATTCGCTGGGTCTTCAGATCTCAGTTTTACTTCGAAACCCAAGGACCATTCTCATCATCGGCATCTTACTCTAGTACCCGGTGATTATCAGATCCGATCATGCTCATCCTGAGCAGTTATCAGCCATTTCGGGATCAGGGGGGCGTGAGCAACTGCACCTCTCGAACAATTCGCTAGCCTGCATAGAGACCTCAGAACTTCCGCATGTGCCAAGCATTCTCTCCGGCACGGGAAGGCTATCAGTCCTACAAATCAGCAGCTTCATCGGACACTTCCTTCACTGAAAACACCACCCTTAGCTGATATGGGGTTTGTGCTGCTGGGGTTTCACCAAAAGCAGAAGATATCAGTTCATCTCCGATTCAGCTCTTGATGCATGCATACTCTCTCAGGAGCAATCCAGCCAGCTTATCAATGGTAAGTGTTCATTCTATCCTACAAACCCTAACCCTAATTTTTGCTATAAAATAGGGATTTTTGCATGGCAGTTTGCATGCCCAGTTGTACCAACGTATTTGCTTAGAATTAAAAAATATCGGGATTTGGGATATTACAATGGTATCAGAGCTATCTTCTTGGCCAGCTGTGGGCTTAAGAAATGGCACATAGATGAATACAGAAGGAGACCCTTTTGTAACCTATAGGAGAAGAAAGAGTAGATACACAGGGGAATTTGAGGATATCCAACTAGAGGATATCAGCTCAGACATGGAACAAACAGGTATACACTCTGATAAGGGAAAAGGAATAGGAGAGGAGGAGGACAGGATGGAGTTTCGCAACTTAGTATCTGCATTGCAAGACTTAGCCAAAGGGCAAAAAGATGTTCTCAATGCAATCAACAGATTATATGCAAAACCAGAAATAGGTATCAACAGTACACCTCCCTCACCGGTAGATCGAGGATCTACAAAGCAGCTGCAGAAAGGTTGCGTACACTAATATACAAAATACACCGCACATATATAGTAGACCTTCCAACATGCCTACCATGCTTCGCTTCTTGGCAGATACAGTAGGTGGTCCAGTAATGCAGGTAGAACCTAGCGAACCTTTTGGGGCTTATTTGCAGGAATATAGAGACTTAGGGGATGAGTTTCATGCCGCCATGTCTTTTTCGGATTTCTGCAACACGAAGAGTAGAAACAGGCCCAGGAATTTCAACAAGTGATTCAATCACAACTATGAGTTGCAGAAGACCTTTGGTAGGTTGACCATCCCAAACTTTGATGGGACTCGCGGAGGTTCAGCGAAGATATGGGTTCAAACGTTGGATACCTATTTCCAACTCAATCCCATGACAGAGACAGATGCCATTAAATTGGCTACACTCCACCTGGACAGAGAAGCTCATGAGTGGTGGTACCACGGATTGGTGACATTGGGTCACAACACCATGCACTCCTACGATGAGTTCACTCAGAAGCTCATGGAGCGGTTTGACAGGAAGGATCCAGAGATACATTTCATGATTTCAGGGAGTTGGCTCAACTCAAACAAACAGGTAGTGCAGAAGCCTTCATCTCAGAATTCCAGAGGATAGCCATCATGGTAACAAATGTGTCAGACAGCAGGTTGACTATGTTATTCACTGAGGCTCTAACAAAGCCAATACGAGAATGGGTGAAAGCCTACAAACCCCTCACTCTACAGGATGCCATTAGCAGAGCCAGAGATCTACAGGATTCAGTTCCCAAGAACAGGATCCCGCTCAAAACCAACTTTCCTATTAGGGACAAGGACAAGAAACCTTTCCAGCAGGATGTTCCCAAGAAAACATGGTTAAACGAGGACACTAGGAAAGACTTGAGGAGGAAGAAACAATGTTTCACTTGTCAGGAACCATGGGTACTAGGACACAGGTGTGCAGGGAAGGCGAAGGCTCACTACATCGAGGTATATTCGAACAGTGATGAGGATGACTATGAGCAGGAAGCCAAAGAAGAACTACAGGCAGTTGAGGAAGAATCACACTAGGGTGATACATCAGAGGGAGTCATTGCTACATTATCTGGAGTACCAAGATTCCATACTCTCAGGGTCAGAGGAGTAGTACAAGGTCACAGAGTAGGAGTATTGATTGATGGGGGAGCAACCCACAATTTCATTGACTCCACTTGGGTAGCCAAGAGAGGTATTCAGACCAATAAGTTCGAAGGATTCACTGTAGCAGTAGCCGGGAACTCCAGCATGGAGTGCAACTACTGGATTCCAAAATTGAATGTCACCTTAGGTAACTATCAAATGACAGATTCCTTCTATGTAGTAGATGTATCGGATACTCATGTAGTATTGGGTGTTAAGTGGCTTTATTCCATAGGGAAATACACTACAAACTACAGGGCAATGGAAATGGAGTTCCAGGGGCCAGACGGCAAACGGGTAGTTTTGAGGGGCATGAACACTTATACCCCAAAACTGCTTTCGTCACAGCGAATGGAGGCAGTCCTCCCACAGGATGATATAGAATGGGCTGCAGAATGTTTGGTCACCTTTAGGAAACCCCCAGAAACCAACACACGACACCCAGGTGACATTCAAGCCTTGCTACAGAAGCATGAATAGGTTTTTCGGGACCTTCCATCAGGTAGACCGCCAGACCGAGGCTTTGAACACATTATTGAGCTAGAGGAGGGGACACAAGCAGTCATCACCACTCCTTACCGACATCCCAAAAGATACAAGGATGAGATCGAGAAAACAATCAAAGAATTACTGGAGCTTGGATATATTCGGCCCAATTCTAGCCCCTTCGCATCCTCAGTAGTCTTGGTCAAGAAGAACGATGGTACACTGTGAATGTGCATCCACTATCGAGCACTCAACAAAAAGACCACTAAGAACAGGTATCCCATCCCTAGAATTGATGAACTCATGGATGAACTTCGGGGAGCCAAATACTTCTCCAAGATTGATCTTCGCTCGGAGTACCATCAAATCAGAGTAAGGGACCAAGACATCTCCAAAACAGCGTTTCGTTGTCACTATGGTCACTATGAGTTTTTGGTCATGCCCTTCGGACTTACCAATCCTCCAGCCAATTTCCAGTCATGCATGAACCATACCTTCAAAGTTCAGCTAAGTAAGTTTTTACTAGTATTCTTTGATGACATCCTGATTTACAGCAAAACATGGGAAGAGCATTTGAAACACCTGGACGAAGTACTAAGCATTCTAGAAGAACACTCGCTTTACGCGAAGATGTCCAAGTGTGAATTTGGCATGAAGGAAATGTTGTACTTATGACACATAATCAATAAGGAAGGAGTACAGGTTGACATGGAGAAAATCCGAGCTATCAGAGATTGGCCCGCGCCAAAAATAGTCACAGAATTGAGAGGTTTCTTAGGACTGTGCACCTATTACCGACGGTACGTTAAGGGATTCTCCCAATTTGCAGCACCCCTCACAGATCTCACAAAGAAGGGAGCATTCAACTGGACAGACTTAGCACAAAAAACTTTCAAGGAGATGAAAGTTATTATGAGTTCCTGTCCAGTTTTAGCATTACCAGACTTCTCACAACCCTTTGTAGTAGAATGTGATGCCTCAGGGGAAGGGTTAGGAGCAGTATTGATGCAAAATCATCACCCTATTGCATTTGAGAGCCGTAAACTGAAGAACTACGAGCGCCACTACTCCATATATGACAAAGAGATGCTAGCCATCTTACATGCTTTCACGAAATTCAGACAATACCTAGTGGGCAGTAAATTCAAAATCAAAACAGATCATAACAGCCTCAAGTATTTCCTAGAGCAGAAGGAACTGAATGAGCACCAGCAGAAATGGGTCAGCAAAGTACAAGCCTACGATTTCGAGATCGAGTATGTAAAAGGTAAGAATAATGTAGTAGCTGATGCATTATCCAGGCGTCTCGCCTCACTATCTCTCAATAGTATATCCACAGATTGGAGGGCACTTCCCTTAGTAGAATACTCCAAAAATAAATTTGCTTGCGAATTATTGGTTGGACAAATTCAGGATGACAGGTACAACATTATTGATGATGTCATCTATTACAAGAACAAGATATACCTCATCCCAGAATCCACGTTGAAGAAAAAGTTCATTCAAGCAGCACATGACTCTCCATTATCAGGACATAAGGATTTCTTGAAAACCTACAGACAGATTCGAGAGAGGTTCTCATGGAAGGGCCTCAAGGGGTAAGTTATGCAGCACGTACGGGAATGCAGCATCTGTCAACAGAACAAGATTGAGAACATCCATCCAGCAGGGTTGCTTCAGCCACTACCAATGCCAGAACAGAAGTGGGAAAGCGTCTCTATGGACTTCATTACAAGGTTGCCCAAGGTCCAAGGGCGAGATTGTTTATATGTAGTAGTTGACAGACTGACCAAGTTTGCACATTTCTTTTCTATATCATCATATTACTCTGCAGTCCAAGTAGCTGAGTTATTCTTCAGGGAGGTCTTCAACCTACATGGGTTACCTAAGACCATTGTCAGTGATCGGGATAGCAGATTCAAAAGTGCCTTCTGGCAGGAACTATTCAGATTAGTGGGGACTGAACTGGCTACCAGCACGAGTTATCATCCCCAGAGCGATGGACAAACTGAAATACTCAACAAGTGGATTGAAGGATATCTGAGGAACTACCTAACAGGGCAGCAGCGAACCTGGATGAAATGGCTACACTTAGGGGAGTATTGCTACAATACTACCTATCACATGTCTACTAGGATGACTCCTTTTAAGGCATTATATGGCCACGAGGCCTTGAACTATGCAGATTTGGCATTTGGAGACAGTAGGGCTCCTAAGGCAAAGGATTGGATACAGGACAGTCAAGATATTCTTAAAATATTGAAAGAAAACTTACAGACAACCCAGAATCAGCAGAAGTTATATGCAAACAAACACAGGATTGAGCAGAGCTTTGAGGTAGGGGATTTGGTATGCTTAAGGCTCCAACCTTACAGGCAATCTTCGCTTAAGAAGAAAGGAGAGGAAAAGTTAAAACCTCGCTTCTATGGACCCTACAGAATAATCAGGAAGGTGGGAGAGGTGGCATACGAACTAGAACTACCACAAGAAAGTAAAATTCACAATGTGTTCCATGTGTCCAACCTGAAAAAGACCCTTGGGCAACACATTGCTCCATCAACAGAATTACCTCCTTTAGATGATCAAGGACTGCTGATACTGATTCCTGAACGGATCATACACACTAGAGAAAGGAAACTCAGGAACAGGGTAATTAGGGAATACTTGGTTCAGTGGAAGGAACTACCACCAGAAGATGCCACATGGGAAGGTGAACAGGTATTGCAGCATCCCAGTTTGCAGTTGCTTGAGGACAAGCAATCTAAAGCGGGGAGGACTGTAATGTCCTCATCTGATTAGGCATTGAGGACCAAAACTGCTAACCTATGTGATTCCTGTTTTTATAAGATGTCGGAAATATGGTATTTCCTTGAATCCCGCCAAGTCAATCTTTGGAGTTGATGAAGGCAAGTTGTTGAGGCACATCATTTCTAAAGATGGAGTCAAGGTTGATCCTAAGAGAGTTGAAGCTATTAAGAAAGTCCCTTTGCCTCACAATCTAAAAGCTCTCCAGTCCTTTAATGGTCAAATCAATTTCATAAGAAGATTCATCCCAAACTTAGCAGAATTAATGAAACCTCTACAAAAGCTATTAAAGAAAGATGCTAAGTTTGAGTGGACGGATGGAGGGAAAGTTGCATTCAAGTCCATCAAAAATGCCATATCCATGTCCCCGGTCTTGACTAGTCCAGATTATTCCAAAGAATTCCAGATATTCTCCTTTGCCTCGGAAGACACCATTGCCGGCGTTTTACTTCAAAAGAATAACGAGGGACAAGAGCAACCCATAGCCTTTATGAGTAGAGCCTTACAAAATTCAAAATTGAAGTATACCACGATGGAGAAACAAGCCTATGCTCTTGTCAAGTCCCTTAAACATTTCAGAACTTATATAGGTTACTCAAAAATCATTGGATATGTACCCCATGCAGCTGTTAAAGATATCATGTCCTAGCAGGATTGTCTAGGAATCAGGGGTAAGTGGGTTTCAAAGATTCAAGAATATGATTTGGAGATAAAACCTACTAAATTAATTAAGGGACAGGGTCTTGCAAAGATGTTGACCCAAGGAAATGAAAAGGCTTTAGGAATAATTTGCCAGAGCAGCAATTCAGAGCAAAGTGTATCAGACGAGCTTCAAAGATTAGAACAGCACCCCTGGTACACCGACATCATATTTTTCCTCCGCAACCTTACATGCCCCGATCACTTACTTGGCCATAAAAGAAGGGCATTAAGGTTAAAGGCAACTAAGTATTGTTTGACCAAAGACAGTTTGGGTTGGAGAAACCCCGATGGTTTAATACTTAGATGTGTCGATGAACCTGAGTCCAAGAAACTCATGGTTGAGTTCCATTCAGGATTTTGTGGTGGACATTTTGCAGCAAAAACAACCGCCCACAAAATCCTTAGAGCAGGCTACTATTGGCCAAACCTATTTTCAGATGTGCACAAGGCTGTCAGAGTTTGCCCCCAGTGTCAGTTATTCACCGGAAAGCAACAAATGAGAGCCTTGCCTCTAAATCCAATAGTAGTCCAAGCCCCTTTTCAGCAATGGGGGCTTGACTTCATCGGTAAGTTCAAAGATAGCTCGAGTAATGGTTACTCTTGGATTCTTACTGCCACTGATTATTTTAGCAAGTGGGTAGACGCGATACCCACCAAGAAGGCAACCGATGCTATAGTCATGGATTTCTTAGAAGATAAGATTATCACAAGATTCGGTGTGCAAGCTAGAATAATCACGGATAATGGCCCATGCTTTGTCTCTTCCGAGATGTCATCTTTCTGTTTCAAGTACGACATTATCCTGTTTCACTCATCCAATTACTATCCCCAAGGAAATGGTCTAGCAGAATCAAGTAACAAGAACTTAATGACCATAATCAAAAAAATTGTGGGCGACAATAAGAAGGCTTGGGATAGCAAAATCAAATTAGCATTATGGGCCGACAAGATCACTAAGAAAAGTTCAACCGGGAGGAGCCCTTTCGAACTAGTCTACGGCCTTGATGTCACCTTACCAGTCCATCTAAAACTTCCAGTTTATCAGCTCCTCCAGACTTTCAGCTCAGATCAAGAAGCCATCCAGAATAGAATAAACCAGTTGATCGAACTAGATTAGAGCAGAAGAAACTCTCTTGACCATAGTATCAAAAATTCAGATAAGGTCAAGAGAGCCTTTGATAAGTCTATCCGGCCAGGGTCCTTCCAAATAGGTGACACGGTTTTACGTTGGGACAAACGACGGGAAAAACCTGGGAAACATGGAAAGCTCGATAGCTTATGGTTGGGACCATACATCATCGATGAAATAGCAGGAAAGAACTCCTTCTATCTAAATGACCTAGAAGGAGAAAGGTTGAGCCTGCCAGTGAATGGTTTCCTCCTCAAGTTGTTTTTCGCTGACACGGGAGCCTTTGATAAGTCTACCCGGCCAGGGTCCTTCCAAATAGGTGACACGGTTTTACGTTGGGACAAACGACGGGAAAAACCTGGGAAACATGGAAAGCTCGACAGCTTATGGTTGGGACCATACATCATCGATGAAATAGCAGGAAAGAACTCCTTCTATCTAAATGACCTAGAAGGAGAAAGGTTGAGCCTGCCAGTGAATGGTTTCCTCCTCAAGTTGTTTTTCGCTGACACGGTTTGATGCCTTTATTGGCATCGGTGGTTTCAGGGCCAATTTCTAAACCTTGCCCTGCATCTATTTCTAAATTGTATATATCATGTTGTTGTACCATACACATTGTTGTATTATAGTTATTTTGAACCATGTTGAAATTTTTCCTTTGTATATTAGTTTTTGTAAAATATTCCCTTTTGCACATTATAGATTAACTATGTACATTAGTTTGCTTTTATAGTTAATTTTTTCTTATCTATACATGTTACTGACAAACTCTAATTGCCTTGCAGGACCCAGAGATTCCAGAGTTCTCACATCCTCTCCTTTGAACAGAAGATCAGTCAGAGAATGTGTCCCTAGATGGAGCCAGAATGTTACCACCTAAGTTGTACTTAGTGGTTTTTATCAAGTGAGCCTGGTGAACCGGACAGGGTTAACTTGTTCGGACTGCAAAAGACCTTTGGAAGTACTTCTGGGAAGTGCTTGTTGTACTATATCACATGTTCATACCCCATGGGGGAATTGTAATAAATGTTCTAGTATGATAGTGTCTGTAAAGACTCGGTCTCTTAGACTTCATTTGTCAATCCGATCAGCCCAGGGTGTTTTTTCCCTTGGTTATTATTGGTTGTTGAACAAACGACTGATAATTTCTGAGTTTTTCACTCCATACCTCCAAAGTTGGGGTGGTCGGCTTGGCATTTAGGCCTATTGAGGTTATTAGAGTCTATGTGTCAATGTATAAACATGCTAGACATCATTTTTGAGTCATATGAACATGTCTAAGTCCCCCTAGGTGTTTTTCAATTTTTCAATTTTTTAGTTTTTTCAGTGTTTTTTTTATTAAAATTAAATTTTTCCAAAACTTAGGCTATTTTTTAATGGTTTAATTGGAAAATTTGATTTTGTAATAAAAATGGGCCAAATAATCGGTTTTAGTCATGTAGGTGCTCATTTTCAAGCTAAGAGCACCATTGTAAACCCATGGACCCACTATTTCCTAAGTTTTGAATGATTTTCCATCACTCAGGTCAGAAACCCCCAAAAATCAATTATTGATTATCTTAAATAATAAATTGATGAATAATGGATCAAGTCCAAAATCATAAATCAGTGGATTCTCAGCCGATTTGATTGAAATCAGTCAGATCTGAAGCAGATTGACTGGATCTGACAAATCCTTGACTGAAGGAGGTGATCAAATCAGATCCAGAGTTGATCTTCAGCTGTCTTCATGGGGAATTGCGCCCTCTCTCTCTCCTCCACATGTGTGGACTCTCCTGGATGCTCTGTGGACTGATGTGTCGGTGTATGGGTTGATGTGTCAGCTCAATCAAGCCCCCGGTTGACAAGTAGGCTCAGTTCAGCTTCAGTTCTGCATTCATGAACTCTCCATCAGTTGATTTCACCTGATTCCATGAGGAATTGCGCCCCCCTGGGCTGGATGGCCTGTGTTTTGTATATATCCTGCTTGAGGCTCCCTCTTCCAAGCCAGTTAGAGCTGGACTGAAGGGCTTTCCATTGTAACTCTGTACTTGATCATCATTTGTGAATAAAGAAGCTTTGGAGGCTATACTGTGTAGTGCATGTGTATGTGTGGATTCTCAGTGTTATGCTGCTGATGTGGTAGCTGTAATTTCTTGCCAAATTCTGTGCTGCTTCTGTGCTCTGGCTTCAAGGATTCGGTTGAATCAAGTAAGGGTGTAAACTAGGCAAGTTAGATTACTTGATCTTGTTTATCCATATGATGTATGCTCAAAAATTTCAGTTATATGCTGAAATAAGATTATTTTTGCATAATCTTTCATTTTTGTTGCTTTATACATCTATATCCAGATCTCACGAGGTGTGTGCAGGCTTGTGTTATTTAGTTGCAGGTTCTTGATTGGATGAAGGTGTGGATCTAGATTGACGCCATTCATATCCAATAAGCTCAAGACTCTGTCCCTCGGCACTCCACAAAAGGGCCTCCTTTCAACTTGCTCCATTCAAGCAACCATCCGACCTTCTCTCCTCTTCTTCTCATTTCTATAAAAAATCAATTTTCTTACCTGGTTACGGTGTGTAAAAGCTTTGTTATCATTTGGATCTGTTTCATCAAAGTAAAATATACATAGATCTGATATTTTAGAGCTCATAGTCTAGATCTCAATAGTGAAAAATATCATTAAGTCTTCTAGATCTAGCATAAGGATATCGTCCATTTTGCATGACAAGTTAAAGAGAATCAGTAGGTTGCATGCACCAATTTCCTTTCTGTTTTAAAAGAGATTAAATCCAGCAATCAGTGCATACTTCATTGGCTGCACAAAGAACAAGCCAAGATCCCAAGGAAAGCTTGCTTTCCTTGGTTCCTTTTTCGCCTGTTTAGCTAGTTTTAACTTCATTTTTTTTTAGATAAGGTAGGCTGATCCAATGGTACTATTAAAGTGCTTTTGGGCGTATGTTATTCTAACATGCTCGCTATCTTTTAGCAGGTCTGACAGAAAAGAAAGGAAGCTGCTGTCCGGAAGTGGCCTCAGGAGCGTTCAAATCCCCCCAGGGGTCTCCCTTTTCACTAAAATCTTAAAATTTTTGCAAAGTTGTAAGATCTTGGTTTCAGCCTGTATAAGGACCAAGAAGTTTCTGATATTTCAATTCGCTGATATTGTACCCAATAATAAATAAAATTATTTTTGGAATAGGCTCTTTCAAGCCCATTCCCCATCCCCCTTGGGGGGATTTGCGTCGATGTCCTTTTCATCGCTTTCTGCTCATTTCTTTTCAAACTAGCATTGATCTAATTTGCAGGGTAGTATACTTGATTTTATTATTAATATCATATTCCACTTTTTGTTTTTCAAAGTAATCATAATACTTACCCCACGATTTCCCGTTGACCCGAAAGGGGAAAGAGATTCGTGGTAGGACTAATTAGAAAACTATAATTGTGTATCTGTTTCTTTTCGATCATTTGTTTTTCAGCTAGTATAAAATTAACCCCTCCTCGATTCCCCGATTGAGATCCACTTGGATCGAAAGAGGTTCCTGGAGGGTTTTCCTTTAAACAAGAACACCTAGTTTAAAACTTACTAAAATTGACAAGACTCCAGTGTGTATGCTCTACACTTGGCTGCAGTTCGTCCGATCAGTCAAGCTGTAACAAAAGCACTTGGGTGACTAGTATAATTAGGACTCACTCTCCCCAACTGACAAACCATCAGGTGAAAATCCAACACCTAGATCAAACCTTTTACGGTGGCAAAATACCCAAAGGAAGCGGGAACTTCCGAAAAGTGACATCGGCGCACCGATCTCTGTCACACCTAACGGGTGCGTTATGAACAATAGCCCCAGAGACTCCATTCCAGTCCACATATTCCTTGCGGGTAGCCGTGAAGGTTTAGTTTTGGACATACTCCAAGTACTCTCGGGTATATCTGGAGTCCCCCCTTCGCCTAATTTTAATCAACTCACACTTCATTTTTAACTTAAAACATACCAAGAGGCAATCGCAAAACACTCACTCCAAGCACATGCAAGTACATTGTTTCTATTTTCTGACGCCATTCTAAGGCACTGGTTATTTTCTTGTTTTATATATACATTGTGTCTCAGCATTGTGCTTTCGTGTGTTTATTTTCATATCTTGCCATCTTTGATTATCTACAGTTAAATTGCAAACTCCTAAGTAACTCAATCAGTTTAACATCACAACGCTAAGTAATTATCCTTAGCAACTTAATAGGGTCTACCCCCCTTGGCTTCGTTAGGAGTTGAGCCTAAACGGAGGAGTCAAGAACAAGGTGATGGCCTTGACTCGAGACTTGCCCCCAAGGACACACCGAGTGGCTTGAAGATTTCTGCCACGTGACCCAGGTGTGTGAAAGGCGGCAACACCATCCACATTGCCCTAGCAGGATACAAGAGCCTCAGGTATGACAAAGTTAGAACTGTGAGGCTTGACAAGGAAAAAGCCAAGAGCCAAACTGCTTTGGGGCAATTCACAAATGCTTGGAATGATTATGGGGTATCAATTGTATCCAATGGTTGGAAAAATGTAAAAGGAAAGCCATTGATAAATGTTCTTGGTGTGTTTGCTACTGGTGCAGTCTTCCTTTCAACCTGTGACTACTTGGATAAATTCAAGACTGACATGAACATTGCAAAACTCCTACTCAAAAACATTGAGGTTATTGATCCATACAATTTCATCCAAGTCATAACCAATAATGCTGCTAATTGTAGGGCAACTGGAGCAATCATTGAAGACAAATACCCCAACATATTCTGGTCGGGGTGTTTGGTTCACACATTGAACATTTTGATGCATGACACTATTAAGCTAAAGGAAAATGATTACAAATGGATTGGTGAACTGTACAAAAAGGGCAAGCACATGATAACATTTATCACCAACCATAGCAATGCCCACGCATTTTCCGCAGTCACTCAAAGTTGGAGCTATTGAAGATAGCAAAGACTAGATTTGATAGCTATTACCTCACCTTCAGGAGCCTTTTAAAGGTAAGAGAGGCATTGGCTAGCATGGTATCAAGTGAATCATGGCAAGTCTTGAAAGATAGGGCTACATCCACATCTGGCAAGCATGGTTTACAAGAGGTGGAGGACACTGTTCTTGATGAACAATTTGGGCAAGTGTCAAGTATGTTTTGCAGTCCACAAAGGCCATTTATTACATGATTCGATTTGCAGATATAGATAAATGGGTGATTGGGGAGGTGTATGAGCAGATGGATAGCATGTTGAGCCAAATGAAAGATATTGTTGAATCGAAAGATCCCATCCTATATGACCATATTCACAAACAAGTAGTCAAAAGGTCGGATCATCTCAATGTTCCATTGCATGCCTTAGCAAATGTATTAACACCAAAATATTATTCTCCATCTTGGTTGGCCAAACCAGCACCTGGGGTGGAGATAGGAGAAATCCCCACACAAATCCAAAGGTACAGGTTGGGTACATGGCTTCTATAAACAAGTTGGTCCTTGATTAAGAGGAATGTGCTTTATTGCATAGTGAATTAAGCAAATACCTCAATAAAATTGGTCTGTTCGGTACTTTGCATGCTAGAAGAGTGTAAAGAACAAAATATATAAATAAATAAATAAACATTAATAAATATTAATAATTAAATAAACTAAATACTTAATGAAGAGACACCTTGATGAAAGGTTATGCCTCTTTACGAAAGGGCACCCAGCATGGGTATTTATACCAGCAACATTCTCATTGTAATATCATCTCTTATCTTATCAATCATATATTTTATTTATTCATGGATTATTGTAATCTGGCTTATCTACGTTGGTTATGTTTGTAAGAAACGAAGTTTCTTCGTTTCAGTGGTATCGAGCCCTTTTCTGGGCATTCGGCTAATACTGGATTTTGGCCAAATAAATTTGGGAGTTTCTCCAAACCTGGGTCTTTGATTCGCCATAGGTTTTTTACCAATAAATCAAAACTTCATTCACACCCCCTTCTCTAGTCGCTCCACGCATTGCACTCTCCATAAATTTTCTCCTACTACTCCATTCACTGCACCAATCTTCTTCGAGTCCCAAACTTGTGCTCCCTCCTCCTCACTTCACTCCAATCTACTCACACCTTCATCCTCTCCGCGTCCAACAGCTCTCCCCTCTCCCACGTTGACTCCCTCCCACCCACCTTTCATTCTCTCTACACGTCCCTCTTGCAATATCTTCTCACACTTCTACTCTTCTAAGACTCCTGTCAACACCCCTGTGCCCATTCCTGCATGCCCCTTTACCCACGCACATCCTCCTGTGCTCTCCCGCCCACTTTTGCGCCTTCCCACTCCTCTTGCACACCCTTTTTCCCGCGTACGTCCTTCTACACACTCCCACCTCTGTACACCTCATCCACCTGTGGACTATCCCAATTCTCTCATCCCGTTGCCATCCATTTTCCATTCCACTTGCCGACACAGTCACCAGTGATTGTAATTCTCAGAGGAGAAGACGTCTTACATTTTGCAAGGAGATTACAGAAAAACTATTGGTGGAAAGAACAGCCACCATTCCACTGTGTCACATTGTGTCATCGTAGTGATAAAGGACGACTATGGAGGATTATTGGCATATATACTAAATTGTGTTTATTCGGCATTGAAGGTATCAAGGTGCACCAGCTTAAGGAATTATGGAGTAACCTTTCGTAGGTGAAGGATGGTGACTCCAAATAAATCAAAGAGCAAAACCACTGTTACAAAAAGTAAGACAAAGGTTAAAATCTTTAGTTTATTCGCTTGTAGCGTGCTTACCAAATCTAATAGAGGGGCGTATTCTTTAAAACCGAAGGGCAAAATGTGATGACCAATGATAAGTCGTCAAGTTAGAAATTGTGGTTGAGCTTATATTAATTAAAAGTGCTACCGCTAATAAATAAATAAAAAGTACTTTAATAGAAGTGCTAATTAATAAAAGAGTAGCATTACCACAATAAAGGTCTTGGGCTTTTAAAATCAACGAGTTAGAAAGTGTCAATATTATTTTATATTACCAACGCCATGTTAAAGTATTGTAAATTCGGAAGTTATTCCAGATGTATTGATTGTGTTCCTCCTTCAGGAGATGAGTTTGGTCTTGTAAGAGTCATTGAAAGAATCAATGTAAACCTCTAGATGTAAGTCGGGTCAATAGTACCCAAGTATCAATACAATAAATGTTATTTTTGGTGTCTTGCTAGACAAGTCAGCCCAGTCAGTTTGACAAGTCGGCCCTGTTAGGTTAAAGGTCAAGTCAACTAAAGAATATAAATGGGGAGGCACTCCCCTTCATTTGTACTCACTCACTCAAGTTGTTTTGCAAGAGAGAGAAGAACAAGTGCGCCAGAAAGAAGAGAGAAGCAATTGTTTGGGTTTTACACTACTCTCGTTGAGTTCTATAATGAGGAAGTTTTGCGGGGTTTTCTTCCTTGTGGCTTCCCCAAGAAAAATCTTTGTGTTCTTGTGTTTTTATGTTTCTCTGCTTGTTGTTCTTTCAGTGATCTTACTAGTGACAATTTGTTTTAAGATATCTTCTAAGCAAATTAAGAAAAGAGGGCTCACTCAACTAGCCCCTATAGAGCGCATTTTTCCGTGAAGACAAAACTAGATTCCAAGAAGTTTCAGTTTTGGACCAATGACTGTTGTCGGGATAAACTAGGGCTTTAGTTTTCCTAAGACTTCATCATCAATCTCAGAAAAAACAAGATACAGTCTACCTCGCCATAGGGAAGCGCATCTTTTCCATCACTCAGCCGCATCTTTTCCATCACTCAACCCTACTAGTGATCCCAACTGGAAAATTAGGGTTTCTACATCAAACCCTAGGTCTTCCAGAAGAAGGACAACCAGAAGTTGTTTTCATCAAGTACTAATTCTCCTTATTGCATTTGAAGTTCTCCTTCTATTAAAGATGACAAAGAATACCAAGCTAGATGAAAAGCTTAAAGGTGCTGAAAACTTCAAAGCATGGAAGTATAGGATCATGCTCATCCTACAAGAAAATGATCTAGAAAGATTTGTGAAGGAAAAAAGTGGAAGAACCAGAAGAAGTTGAAGCCAACTCGAAGTATAAGAAGGATATGATCATAGCTGACTCCATTAGAGATAACTTGATCCCTCAAGTATCCTCAAGGGAGACTCCAAAAGAAATGTTTGATGCTCTATCCGGTCTATTTGAAGGAAGAAACATCAATAGGAAGATGACCCTGAGTAATCACCTCAAAAGTGTAAGAGCTCAAAAGTCAGAGATCGTGCAGTCTTCCTTTACAAGAGTAGCTCAAATTAAGGATCTGTTAGAATCTATTGGTGACATGGTTGAAGAAGCAGAAGTTGTAATGACCACCTTGAATGGTCTTCCAAGAGATTGGGAAGCCTTCATCCGAGGAATCTGTTCAAGTAGGAAACTAACCAAGTTCTGACAATTATGGGAAGAATGTGTCCAAGAAGAAGAAAGGATAACAGCCAGAGAATAAAAGCTAAATGACAATGAGGATCAAGCCTTGACAATCCATACCAAAGGAAAGAACAAAAGGAAGAGTCATGACCATCTTCATAGAAAGACTAAAGGTTTTAAGAAGTCCAGGAAAGACTTCTCAAATTATGAATGCTTCACTTGTCACAAACTGGAACACGTTGCTATCAATTGTCCCATGAAAGTGGAAGGAATCAAAAAGATGAAAAGATTTTAGGCCCATGTTGTTGAAGATATTGATCAAGAAGTTGAAGAGGAAGCAAAGAAGGATGAAGACTCCAATGATAAGACTAAAGGTTTTAAGAAGTCCAAGAAAGACTTCTCAAATTATGAATGCTTCACTTGTCACAAATTGGGACACATTGCTATCAATTGTCCCATGAAAGCGGAAAGAGTCAAAAAGATGAAAGATTTCAGGCCCATGTTGTTGAAGATAGTGATCAAGAAGTTGAAGAGGAAGCAAAGAAGGATGAAGACTCCAGTGAAGAATATGTATTGATCTCTGCTCTAACAGGATCAGTCTCACCAGAAAATGACAATTGGCTAGTGGACAGTGGTGCCTCCAAGCACATGACAGGTTACAAGGACTCTCTCTCATGCCTTGTACAAAAGGAATCTCCACACAAAGTAATGCTTGGAGATGATTCCCAATATCCCATCAAAGGAATGGGAGAAGCATCCTATAAGTTGGACTCTGNCAGGACTGAAGAAAAACCCTCTTTCTATTTCAGCCTTAGACAAGAAAGGCTTCAAAGTTGCCTTTGTGGATGGAAGGGCCCTCATGTGGACAAAAGGAAAAACCATAGATGATGCAGTAGAAATTGGAGTTGAAGAAGGAGGACTCTACAGATTAAAGGGACATGTAGATTCAACATTAATGACCAGTAACATAAGCCCATGTGAGCTATGGCACAGAAGGATTGCTCATATTGACTACAAAGCTTTACCAATTGTAAGCAAGGTTGTGACTGGTCTACCAAAAATTCAGATAGATCATGAAGGAGTGTGCAAAGGATGTGCACAAGAGAAGAATACTAAGAACCCTTATCCAAACAGTGACAGTAAAGCAAAAGGGATCTTAGATATTATCCACTCAAACATATGTGGGCCAATGCAAACCACTTCTTTAAGTGGGTATGTTTACTATGCTTCTTTTATTGATGACTATTCCCGCAAGACTTGGATATACTTCTTGAAAAAAAAGGATGAAGTGTTTGAAAGGTTTAAGGAATTTAAGGCCCTAGTAGAAAACCTCTTTGAAAAGAAGATAAAGATATTGAGTTCAGATAATGGAGGAGAGTTCACATCAAATGAATTCAATGAATATTGCAATGAAGTTGGGATTAAGAGGGAGCTCACCATTCCCTATAATCCACAACAAAATGGTGTGGCAGAAAGAAAGAATAGATCCATCATGGAAGCTGTGAAAGCTATGATACATGATCAAGATCTACCGATGTAGCTATGGGCAGAAGCAGCCAGAATAGCAGTATATGTACAGAATAGAATCTCCCACAGTGCCCTTGGGAACAAAACTCCAGAAGAAATGTTTTCTGGAGAAAAGCCTGAAGTAAGTCACCTAAAGATATTTGGTTGTCCCGTGTACATACACATTCCCAAGGAGAAAAGATCAAAGTTAGATCCTTCAGGAAAGAAGGGATTGTTTGTAGGATATAGTGAGGAATCAAAAGCTTATCGAATATATATCCCATGATACTGTCAAATTGGACTTAGCAGAGATGTCACATTTGACAAAGATACAGCATTCAGAAAGTCAAAGAATGATAAGGAAGATGAAGAGGAGCATGAAACTCCTAAAGCTGCAGAAAGTCCTAAACCAGTTAGGAATGAAGAAGAAGATCAGATGCCTGAGGATCAAGATATGACAGAAGCTCAGTTACCTGAAGAATTACCCAATGAAATGATTTCTCGAAAGAGAAAACCTGCCTGGGCTCGCAAAGTGATCGAAGAAGCAAAAAAGACGTGGTGTCCTAGAAGGAACCATCCGAGAAAGAAAGAAGCCAAAGCCATACCCTAGTTATGTTGCTTTGATGTGTGATCTAGTTGATAAAGAACCGACATGTTTTGAAGAAGCAATAAAACAGGAGCAGTGGGTTGATGCAATGGTCAAGGAGTACCAATCCATTATAAAGAATGATGTATGAGAAATAGTACCAAGACCAAAAGACAAGTCAGTGGTATCCTTGAAATGGATCTTCAAAACTAAGCACTCAGCAGATAGTAGTATAGAGAAGTACAAGGCAAGATTTGTAGCTTGAGGATTCTCTCAAAAAGAGGGAATCAACTATGAGGAGACCTTTGCACCAGTGGCTAGGTACACCTCAATCAAAACCATCCTTGCCTTGGCATCCAACATGAAGTGGAAGCTGCATCAGATGGATGTAAAGACATCCTTTCTAAATGGCTTGATTGAAGAAGAAGTATATATCGAACAACCGCAAGGGTTCGAGACTAATGATCAGAAAACTCGTGTATGTAGACTTAAGAAGGAATTGTATGGGTTAAAGCAAGCACCCAGAGCATGGTATGGAAGAATCAATGGATTCCTAATGAGCATGGGCTTTACCAAAAGTAAAGCAGACTCCAACCTCTACTATAAAGTTGAGGATGATGGGATTATGATATTATTAATTTATTACTATATGTAGATGATCTATTCTTGACAGGTGAAGATAGGCCCATCATCGAATGTAAGAAGAAGCTTGCTACAGAATTTGAGATGAAAGACCTTCGAATGATGCATTACTTTCTAGGTCTTGAAGTATGGCAGTATTCAGACGATATTTTCCTAAACCAAGGAAAATATGCAGTAGAAATCCTAAAAAGATTTGGAATGACAGATTGCAAGGCCATGACTACTCCGATGACAACAAGTTTGAAGTTATTGAATGATGATGCTTCGGAAGCAGTTCATGCCACCTTATACAGACAGATTATTGGTTCTCTGGTGTACTTAACCAATACAAGACCAGATATATGTTTTGTTGTAAACACCCTAAGTCAGTATATGGTGAATCCCAAGCATGTTCACCTTATTGGAGCAAAACATGTAATGAGCCATCTAAAGGGAACTTTAGATTATGGTCTCAGATATGCATCTAGTGGCGAGATCAGATTACATAGATTTACAGATTCAGATTGGGCAGGAAGTGCCAAAGATAGAAAAAGCACCTCAAGATGTTGCTTTAGTCTGGGATCAGGCATGATCTCTTGGTTCAGTAGAAAGCAGACCAGTATTGCACTTAGCATGGCAGAGACTGAATACATTGCAGCATGTTCAGCCTGTAGGGAAGCAATATGGCTTCGAAAGATGTTGGCAGGATTATTTGATGCAAAGATAGATGTTATTGGTATCCTTTGTGATAATCAGAGTTGTATCAAGATGACAGAAAACTCGTCGTTTCATGATAAGACAAAGCATATCAAAGTTAGATATCATTTCATCCAGGATATGGTTCACAAAGGAGTTGTAAAGCTCAGGGATGTTCCTACAGAGGAACAAGTGCCAGATGTGTTGACTAAGCCTCTAGCTCGTGTAAAGTTTGAATACTTTCAAGACAAGCTTGGTGTAGTCCAAAAAGACCTCTCTCGAAAGAGGGAGTGACAGTAGATGAAAGAAGGATGCAGTAGTGGGTAGCTCAGTCTAGAGTAGGGTAAGTCTCGTTAGCCTTGTTGGCCCGAAAGGGTTAGTAAGTCAGACGAGGCTTGTTGATCCTAGGGGGATTAGTATGTCTGGCTAGATCAGTTTAACCCAAGTGGGTGTGTAAGCCAAGACAAGGCTTGTCGGTCCCCAAGAAGATCCATCTGTCTAACTAGGCTTGTTGGCTCAAAAGGGTTAGTAAGTTAGACAAAATACCCGGATCAATCTACCAGAGAACTCACTGTGATGTTGTTCCGAGATAGTTAGAGGGCAAGATGTATCTTCAGTATTGTTATACTGATTAGTGTTGAGATGATTGCTTCAGTATTGTTATGTCGATGATTGTTGAGATGTTTGCTTCAGTATTGTTATACTAATGATTGTTGAGATGTGTGCTTCAATATTGTTATACTGATTATTAATGAGATGATTGTTGAAATAGTTTCAGTGTTGTTACACTGATGATTGTTGAGATGATTGTTGAGATCGTTTCAGTGTTGCCACACTGATGATTGTTGATTGTTGAGATGATTGTTGAGATAGTTTCAGTAGTCCTATACTGATATAGCAGGTTCAGTATTCTCATACTGATGATTGTTGAGATGGTTGTTGAGATAGTTTCAGTAGTCCTATACTGATATAGCAGGTTCAGTATTCTCATACTGATGATTGTTGATTGATGAGATGATTGATAGTTTCAATATTCCTATTCTGATGTAGCAGGTTCAGTATTCTCATACTGTTGATTGTTGAAACGACTGCTGATGAGTTTGTTTCAGTTTGATGTTGATGGTGATGATGATGTTCCAACATCTCTATGCTAGTACTGCAAATGATGATCTAGCATTATAAATGATTTTGTTTTTAGCACTAACATGCTAATGAGGTTGTTGTTGATGTTTCAGTATCTATATAGTGATGTTGCAAATGATGTTTCAGTATCTATATATTGAT
This sequence comes from Pseudotsuga menziesii, assembly GCA_001517045.1. Taxonomy (NCBI): domain Eukaryota; kingdom Viridiplantae; phylum Streptophyta; class Pinopsida; order Pinales; family Pinaceae; genus Pseudotsuga; species Pseudotsuga menziesii. The sequence goes on from LPNX010876488.1 coordinate 892,287, forward strand.
GTTGCAGATGATGTTTCAGTATTTACATATTGATGTTGCAAACAATGTTTCAGTTGCAGATGATAGCTCAATATTCACATACTTATATTGGCAAAAGATGATTTAGCATTCACATGCTAATATGGCAAAAGATGACTCAGTATTCACATATTGATGTGATAGAAGAAGATCCAGTATTTACATACTGATGTTACAGAAGATGATCCAGTATTCACATACTGATGCTATAGAAGATGATTCAGTATTCATATATTGACGTAACAAAAGATGATTCAGGATTCACATACTGATGCTACAAAAGATGATTCAGTATCCATATACTGACGTGACAGAAGATGATTTAGTATCCACATACTAATGTTACAGAAGATGCTTAAGTATTTATATATAGGTAGAAGATGATTCAATACGGACAGAAGATGATTCAGTGTTGACATACTGAGATTGAAGAAAATGATCCAGCTGAGATCGATGATGAAGATGTATGATGATGTTCCAAAACTTCCTATGACCTATAGAGACTCACCAGTCAGTTGTACAGTTGTGGTAGCAGTTGCTATTGTGGTTGAATACCTCCCTAATTAAGAGGGAGTGTTAAAGTATTATAACTTCAGAAGTTATTCCAGATGTATTGATTTTGTTACTCCTTCAGAAGATGAGTTTGGTCTTGTAAGAGTCATTGAAAGAATCAATGTAAACCTCCGGATGTAAGTCGAGTCAATAGTACCCAAGTATCGATATAATAAATGTTATTTTTGGTGTCTTCATAGACAAGTCGGCCCAATCAGTTAGACAAGTCGGCCCTGTTAGGTTAGAGGTCAAGTCAACTGAAGAATAAAAATAGGGAGGTGCTCCCCTTCATTTGTACTCACTCACTCAAGTTGTTTTGCAAGAGAGAGAAGAACAAGTGCGCCAAAAAGAAGAGAGAAGCGGTTGTCTACGTTTTACACTGCTCTGGTTGAGTTCTATACTGAGGAAGCTTTGCAAGGTTTTCTCCCTTGTGGTTTCCCCGAGGAAAATCTTTGTGTTCTTGTGTTCTTATGTTTTTGTGCTTGTTGTTCTTTCAGTGATCTTACTAGAGACAATTTATTTTAAGATATCATCTAAGCAAATTAAGAAAACTTAACACGCCATATTAAGGGGGTTTTATTTAAGTGTCCACTAAGAAGTGGAAAAAAAATATAAGGTGGCATCCATATATAAGGTTTTCCTTTAATATATATATATTCAAGGTTAAAGGAGCTATTTTGTTTCACTAATTCATGTGACTAATTTCCAAGGAAGTGGAGAGAAGGATAATTAAATATTGAAAAGAGTATTATAAAAGTGAGATTTATATCAAGGTATTAGTTAAATTAAATTATTAATACGGTAAATGGAGTCCAATAACAAAGAAAAAGGAAAATTCCCTAAAACTTCAAGAATTTATGTAATAATATTATTTCAAATAAAAGGAACAATTAAAGGGAAATACATTACTATCTCTATTGCTCCCCTCGAACACAATAATTATATTAGTGCTGAATTTGCTAACAAGTTAGCAATTCCATAGTCAAATATAGGTGAAAGGTTGGACTTTTGGAATAATAAAGAATATGAAATAAGCAATTTACAACTAAACATTGGAGATTATACTGGCGTCTCGCAATGTATAGTTAGATCCTTGTGGAGTAGTGACGATGTCCTAATTTTGGGATTACCGTTGATAGAAACATTGGGGACTTTTATCTTAAACGTTGAGAAGAAGTTTATGACATTTCCCTACAAAAAGAAGAAAATCACATTACAGGACATTAACATGAAGTCAGAATCAAAATGTAATATCCCAAACTGATATTTTTCCTTTTTTTGAGTGTATTGTAGATGGCTAATAGGCTTATGCCTCAATAAAATAGGAAAGCAAACCCTGATCTTTGCATGCATGCAGTTGCATGCAGATCTGTGCCCTAGATAATACTGAAATGCTAGAAAATAGGAGAAATTAATGCATGTACATACCAGTATGTAGATCTGTTGATGATGAAGAGGATGGTCCCTGCATGCAAAGATTCTGATGGAGAAATAGGGAGATAAGCCAAATCGTCCTCTACAGGTGAATGCGCCCTCCTCCAAAGCTGTAGATGCTCCTCAATAATAAATAAGCCACTGCTGAAGACCCGAATGATGTGCAATAGGGTTATAGTATCCCTATGGCAGTGATGGAAGCAGCATGCAGAAGGAACAGTGGCTCAGTAGCCCAAAACATGAGTGTCCTCCTCAACTCAATTCGCCCATGCAGAAAAACACCTTCCAGAAAGGGAGCACTGCTGATAACTTGCTTGATACTCAAGCTGAGAGGCCCTTCTTCCAGGGTAAGGGTAATGAGGGTGTTCTGAGATGAATAGAAGCAGCATGCAGAAGTTTTTCCCTCTGTAGAGAAGAAAACGAATAGATATGTCTTTGAACACAGTACCACGGTATGATGGTGGAACCCTCCAACTGGATGAATAATCAATCTCATGAAGTAACTGCTGAATATAACCTGATGATGAAGTACTGTTGAATCTGGATGATCCAACCTGATGATGAACTAGGGCAAATAGATTTCGCTGCCGAAATATACTAGTTAGTTGAGCATGCACTCAACCCCAACTTAGCTCGTCGAGCTCTCCAATTCGAATCCTCAAATCAATAATCATATAAGTCATTTTCTCCATTCACTCTGCCTTTCTTTTATAACTTCCAGCTGGGAATAACCTAACTTTTGACCTAATTACGTCACTTTAACTTCTAATTTGCAGTTGACTTGCATGCAAGTGCATGGAGACTCAATCGAGTGCATGCATCATGAAATAATGCTCAGATGTCATGCATGCAGGTGGCCCCCATCTACCCAATGATGATATAACATTGATGCCCTAGATCTTCTTATATGGCATCAGTCCACAGCTGATTCCCTGACTGTCAATGCTCGCTCAAACCTATGGGAATCATATAGGTTAGTGGGTCGGTCCTCAATGCCAAAGGAGAAGAGGACATTACACAAAAGTCCCGTCATTTGAAGACTTTAGAGAAATAGAAAAGGTGATGCCATAGTGGAATGAAAAATCAATACAGATGATACAGAAGGATTTCGACAAGGTTATTGCAAGTAAAGAAGAAGAGATCTCTCATTTAAGAGATCATAATCAGAAATTGCTTCTGCAAATCAAGAAGGAAAAGGATAAAGTTCAATGCAATCAAAAGTTAGAAGAGGAGAATCAAGATCCTCAAAAACAATTATCAGGAAAGAACGAAGAAAGTTGTTCCTTAAAAAAAGTTAATCAAGAACTGGTAGAGCAATTAAGAAGCTTAAAAGAAAGAAAGCACAAAAATCAAGACAATAAATATGACGTCGTCAAGTCAAACTATAAGGAAGAACACTTACACTTAAAGAAACTTAATCAAGACATGCTTATACAAGTTAAGAAGCTAAAGCAGGAGAATAAATCTTTACAAGAAAATCTAGGTTGCAAGGGATCAATTATCGACAAGGAAATGATGATTGATGCAATAGAGAAGTCATTAAAGGCTCAAATTCAAACATCAGAAAAGGGAAGCAATACAAAACTTGTCAATGCTCAAATTCAAAAGAACAATCATATTGCCACATCGCTACAAGCATCAACAGAAAATGGTTCACAAAAATCGTCAAAGGCACCAAAAGTTGAATTTCCTAAAAACATTTCACAAGCAAGTCGAGTACTGTATCACCATCCAAATCACAATAATCGTTATTATCAACAACAAGGACAAGAGGAAAATTACTAGTATTATTCTTACAAAGAGCAAAGACCAAATTGACAACTCCAAACAATCGATCAACAAACAATTCCATTAAAGGTATATCCTGGATGGACAACTTCACAAATGACACAACATTTCCACACAATGTTTAAAAGAACGTATCGTCTTATTTCGTCAAGTGTCGCAACTACCAACACAGTGTCAAGAGAAAGTGTTACGAGCAAGAACAAGGGATAAAGTCTTCCATCATTATGCTTTGAGGACAAAGCAAATCTATGGGAGAGGCAATGTAATGAACAAAATATATAGAAAAATAAATAAACATTAATAAATATTAATAACTAAATAAACTAAATACTTAATGAAGAGACACCTTGATGAAAGATTATGCCTATTTACGAAAGGGCACCCAGCATGGGTATTTATAAAAGCAACATTCTCATTGTAATATCATCTCTTATCATATCAATCATATATTTTATTTATTCATGGATTATTGTAATCTAGCTTATCTACACTGGTTATTTTTGTAAGAAACGAAGTTTCTTCGTTTCAAAGAGATCTAGATAGGGCACCTCCTATCAAATTGTGGAACATGTATGGCTCATCATGCCCACGCTTGTATAAATTGGCAATCAAAGTGCTTTCATAGGTGGTTAACAGCTACTCTGCTTTGATCCACTCAATGAAAAGAAACCAATTAAATGAAAATCGGGCAGAAAGCTTGGTTTATGTACATTACAACTTGAAGTTGTTGACTCATTACTGTGAACGATCCAAAACTGATAGATCATATGTCACTTGGGACAACAATCAAGAGGAGCATAACTTGGAGGATGGAGCCTTAGCTTTAGAACGCTTGAAGGAAGAGCTTTTGGGCGATGAGGATGACCATGCAGCAGCAACAGCAACAACAATACCAGCATCTAGCTTGTTTGTAGATGCACCATCTTTGTGTAGAGGTTCACAACCTCCATCTACATCAGCGAGTGGGGCTTTTGGGGGTCGTGCAGGCCATGGACGTGGTTGACGAGCATTGGTGGCTCCTGGGGATAATAATCCCACTCCCATTGTTCATAGACCACAGGAAAAGAAATTAGAAATATTCGATGGCAAGAGGAAACATCCATAAAATCTATTTTTCTTGTCTTTTCAAGTTTGAAGTTTGAAGTTGAACCTACCTTTGAAGTTCACTATTTGCAACTTTGCATTATTGAGTCATTGACTGCATAAAAGCAAATTATTATAAGTCTTTGGTAATGAATATGATGCTTCGTGAATTGTTTCACCTTTCATTTCATGGTTGATGTTCTCTATTATAGACTTTATTTTGGTTACAAGTACAATTTTAGTCATGACAAATGACAAAATGTTAGATATTGAAAATTTGGAGCTGTAAGGATGATATTATGAATATGGATACTAAACCTATGGTTGACGAATTCATAACTAGATGATTGATGATTAATGAATGATGTCATATGGTATTATGGTCTATTTCATGTTTTTATGCTTTCCATAGATAACTCAACATTCTACATACATTGGTTGACATATATGCATCAAAGTATATAAAAATATATATATTATATTAAAAACACTCCCGAAACGCTCCCAAACCAGAATCTTTTGAAAATTTCGCTTTCCGCTTCCGCTCTTGCTTCCTTCTTCCACTCTTGCTCCCAAGTAACCTTGAACTAGACAAGCAATTACATTATGTTGAGTAGTGATTAAACTCAAAGGGCTAGTGGTTAAAACCACTATGATTTCCTATTCCTATTGTAGTTGATTAGTTATATATGTATGGAACTTAAAAGAAAAAAATAAAGTATGGACATGACATAAACGCAGAAAATTAAGTGCAATCTCTAGAATTAAAAAACTATGTAAATGCCAAAAGTTATGCTTGAAAAGTGAGCCTTTTACTTAGCTAATTTCTGCAATAAAAGACATAATTTGTTGAAATTAATGCAGAAATATATGTGTAGCTCAGAAAATCAATGCTATAACATCTGGTTTTATGCACAATTTTGAAAAATTCCAGATGAATGAAATTTGTTGTTACCTCAAAAAAATGATAAAGAACTTGTAATACACCAGCATAGATCCATCTTAAACCCGAATCTATCTAGCACTCAGAGGGATCCAATTTTTTGAAGTGTAAATTTTTTTATATAATATTTTTACACATCTAGAAAAAATTTTACACCTCAAGAAATATCCAGGTTTAATATGGATCTATGTTGGTTATTTTTTAATTTAATGGGTGGAGATGGATTTTTTTTAATTACTTTTCAGTTGGTTTTAATTTTTTATTTTATGAGCCGATATGAGTTTTTTTAATAACTATTTATTTTTGGTAATGTTAAATAACGTTATATTACGTTATGTGACAACATCTCCCCCATACTGGGCTGTAAAGCACCTCGCTACTCTAGGTGCAATGAGAAGTAACAACAGAAATCTAAATATTAAAGATATGTATTAAAATTGGATTAGACTCTAACTGACATTATATATGTGTCCATGGTGACTCAATACATGAGATGTGATACATAACATTGACTCTAGAGCTCAGGTGCTCAGGAACATATGGTAGATCCACCCAAGACATGCTCCTGCTTTGGAGGATTTTATGAGTGAAAAAATGTCAAAACTTTACAACATAAAGATGTAAATTTTCTTCAACAAAAAAACCACTCAAGAGTCACTTGCCTCAATGCATCCACCATAGTCGAGCTAATTATAAACTAAGTCACCGCATTCGGCAATTTTTTGCCTTGGAAATCGAAAATCGACGAGTTTTTTAGGGAAGCGAACTAAATCGATTCACTCGGCTAAACCCTAGTCCCTACCAAAATGTATTTTGCGAGTAAACCCATCTATTTCGCGAGTTCCGCGAGTGAAGCAGCCATCTATTGCCGATTCTCATCCGTTATCCACGACCCGTGATCCCCGAGTGAAGAGTCAAGACTGAACTCATAACTGTGGAGGCTGCCGTCTTTTAGTGAGTCGCATATGCCCGAGTGGAAAGTCGCACGAGGGCTGAGTCTCGACTAAAAGTTCAGGATTAGTAGCAGTCGCGGTGTTGACTGCCAAATATATAAATTCATAAATTGCCTATTCATTGTTTTCTTATTTTAAAATGGCTTGAATGGTTTATAATATTATGATGATATTATGATGATGATTGTTTTAATTAGTTATTAGATTTTTAAAAATTGATGAATACAAGCTTTATCATTAAGTATTTTCTGTTAAATAATTAAATATAAGCGGTCATGAAATATTTTAACAATTAAATTTATGTGTTAATAAAAATATAATTGATAGTTAATAAGTTCTTTATATTAAAGAATTAATTTAAATTTGTTACTAAAAATATAATATTAGTTAATAATTTCTTTATATTAAATAATTAATTTAAATTTAAATATTATAAAAAATATTATAATTACATATTATAGATATAAATATATATATATATATATATATATCGAATTTAATGGCGAATTTTATCCACTACTTTTTTCAAGCGATTTTTTTTCGAATTTCATCATTGTCGAATTCGAACACGAACTCGAACCAGGTGACTTGGATTATAAATTATAACTAGCCCTTTACATACAAGAAACATCTCAATCACATCATTTTTACAACATACACATGGACAACTGATACAACGATACATTACATACTTGGCTTAGACAAGCTATACATTGGACTTCTTCTGAATCATCATCTTCTTTACCCCTCGAATAAACCTTGTGCAATCTGAGGGGTAACATTCATCACATTCATTAGTGATTGACATCACATATGAGTGACAGTAGCATAGTACATCGGTGTATCTCAAGAGGCAAAAGGTACTAACTATCATGGAATGCAATTAATTGGCAAACATATTCAAAATTGTATGAATAACAATTAAAAGTTTAAAAGCAGAAGAACCATCCACGCCTTCAAAGGATCAATACCATTATCAATTTTATGACTTGCATTTCCAGCATTACTCCAGAGCCAAATAGAACTTGACCGTCCTTTATTTTGTCTATCAAGTAATATGCAGTCTATGTTAAAAGTTAGTTAAACCAGACACCATTGCTAAGAAATGAGTCAAAGTTCATTCTATAGGTTTTCACTTCTGACACTGATAAAGTTCTTTGAAATGAATTGCCTAAAAGGAGTAAACTGCGTCGCATTCTTTTAAAATATGGAAATGCCATTTAATGTTTAGGAACACAAAATATATCCTTGCTCTTTTACTCACAGAAATCATTTAATAAATTGTTAGGAACCATTTTAGCATAAGCGAACATACATAAGCTCTTTGAATGTGAAATTTTCTGGCTTCTATTGGAGATTGTCTACATGTTTACACCAAAATGACTTCTCCATATATAAGATATGTCATGCTACTAATATGTAGGCACTTACATTGAAAGCCCAGATAATATCCAAACATCCACAAGAACAGCACTGCCTCTAACACAATGGTTATGTTCTTCCTGGCACTTGACTCTCATTTGAGAGAGCCACCCTATAAACAAGTAGTTATCCAAACAGAGAAAGGTACATTGCTTGTAAAAGCAAAAACAATCTGACAGGCCATTACAATTTAATTGACCTTCAGTAACTTCAATTTTATTTTGTCATTTAAAATTTTAAACACTATTTATTTTCATCCTAACTGTTATATTCTATATGCTGTATGTGATTACTAATTCCAAGGTGGTGACAAGACAATAATTGTGTATTTAAGTCTTATATTTTTCTACTGTCTAGACTCTATAAATACTTTCCAAGATGCACAAACTTCAAGTAAAATTGAAAAACTTGAGCTTCTGACCTTCCCTGACAAAAAGTATTGCTTACTCAAGGAACTTGTTGCTCAATGGATAATTCAGATTTAATCTACTCAGCATGATTATTTACCCAGCACGAAACTTATTATTGTTATAAATCAAAAGAAACAACTCATCCTAAACCTATTCTTTTATTCTCTCCACCCACCTAATTCCCAAGACAATGCAGCTTTGATGCTATTCTTTAAGATCCATAACCACACCATTTGCATGTTCTTCCTTGATACTGTCTTTAATCAAGCATATTGAAAAGCAACTCTAGCATAAGTTATTTGCAAGAACAAAGCCTTTATGAATTCCAAGGAGGATAAAACCATTTGCAATTCAAACACGACATTTAATCTAGCCATTAGACAACTCAGATTTAGCTGTAATAGAAAATTCATGAATATGGGGAGAAAAGGAAAACGTTGTTAGAGAACAAGACAAGATGTTGTATTCCCCTTCAAATTTTAATTTTCTTCAAATTGCTCATGGGTAGCACACACCTAAGAAAAAATATAAGCCTACTTGCAAAATCACTAGCAAACAACAGCTTTCAGGAACGGATGCATATTTCAAGAATCCCATTCCTAAATCAATTTCTACTTCTCAAACTGTAAGATACATCCCTAATCAAAATATCTATAAAAGCTCTCACCTTTACCTAGTTAATACCTACTTTGTCTTAAAAATACCTTAACCACAGAATCTGGAATGTTTATGCTGCCAATATGTACCACAAAGAATCATACTGCTAATGTCTGAGGGCTAAACCTCAACAACAACAAACCCAACAGCAGTACTTACCTTGAAATATTCATAGGCTAAATCGAGGCGACAAGCTCCCACCATACCACTTTGAATGTTTAGCCGTTTCATATACTTCACTGTTAAGATTGATCCAACTATCAAGAAATTTCTCTTCCAAAAGTAAATTTAATTAACAGCCTTAACAATATACTATTATATAAATTTGTCAAACTGTCCTCTACTGGAAATCAAATTTTAGAAGACAAACTAAGCATGAAACTTAAAACATTAAAAGTCAAGGATTAGAAAATTACTCATTTAGATAGCAGTCAAACTAAATTTTGGTGGTATTGATGTGTTTCAGAAAGACATTTGTAATCAATTTAATTGCAGCTTTGTCACCAATTAATTTATCCAATGATGCCTGAATAATTTTGAAAGACAATGCCTGAATAATTTTGAAAGACAATAATTTTAACTTCAACTTCAGGCAGCAACGCAAGCTGACTTTACTCTTTAGATTTTGAGAAAATTAAAAGAAGAAAGAAATTTTACCACCGTGCATAGCTGATCATAAAAGGCAATGAGACATAGTATAATATATATTGAATGTTATACTGCATACATATGTATATTACTATATACTATAATATAGATATATTGTTGTACAGATAAATGTTCTTCTGCAGATATTAATATCACAAATATTTATATATATATATATATATATATATATATATATAGAAGAAAATGTTTATTTGTATTATATAGTAATATNTTTTTAACCCAGCCATTCCCATGGGGGTCAAGGGACATCCAAATGTCCTCTTTGAGAATGGACATCTCTTTTCACAGGGGACAGCTCAGAGACATCCTCAAGCCATCCCAAAAAGTTTAAGGAGGGTAGGGCATCACTTGCATATCTCCTCATCCCAAGATGCAAGGGATGCAAGGAGCACAAGGGAAATATCTCCAACCATGTAGGATGTGTCCTACGGAACACTATTCACAATTAATCTCTTGCAGATTGAAACAAAAGGATCACTTCATCTTCAGGTATCCCATATATTAAAGATACTGTGGCAGATATCATTCTTTACACCGACGTTAAGGATTGACCCTTGCTACCTTTATCCATTATCCAGATCAGAGAAGTTTGCCTCTCTATACCTGGGAACATGGCAGACCTTCTACTACATCTCCAGGCCCAGTTCCACAAGGTTTATCACTTGTATCTTCCAAACAATCCCGGCAATAGGAGGAATAAAGCATCGTGCCAATACCCTACCCAAGGATATAGAAAATATTAGGTTGGTGTGACAGTGCACTTCCCCATTTGTTGGGGAGCCAGCCAACTTGCACGAGAACACAAAGGCATACTCGCTACACCTTGTTCCAGTGCAAGGACATCTCCCTTTCCAAATCAAAAGGTCAGACACCCATTACCAGATTTTTCTCTTTGACCTTGGATGTTAGGAGAGCTTCAATCAATCATTCTTGAGATCCTTCCAAAATTACCCAATCAGGTTCTCTCAAACCACGGCACTCCCTAGAGGGCATTATCTAGCTTTGCATTGGTACTTTCATAAGATAAGAAAATTTTATTAATGTCCAACGAATGACCACAAAAGTAGGTCAGTGGGATTAAAGGATACATCCAGTATGAGTACAATGTGGGAGTGCAAACGCATCTCCTAGAAAATGCCGGAACTAAGATAAAATAAAATAAAGAAAGACACAAGCAGTAGTACAGCCTCATAAACACGTATATATCTGTATCAAGGTACGGAATGCAAAAATGCAAAATATAAAGTGAGTTTGTCCAAGACTAGACAACTCAAACAACTCAAGATTCTGTCAAGGGAGGATAAGCGCGTGTGAAAGAGCCCAAGATGATTCCAGTGATGTCAATATCTCCTAGTTCTGTGGTCAAGGGCAAGGGGGGGAATGAGGCACCTGCTCGTTGTTGAGGCTCTCCGGAGCCACATCAAGGAGTCTATCTGTATGACACTGGGGATAAGGTAGAAACAAGGAATACTCCTAGCATCCGAGGCTGAAGGAAAGAAACTATGGATAAACCAAGTTACAAAAACCGAACCAATGGTCTAACCAGTTGACCCTAAAAATTGGAACCAGACCGAAACCAGGAAAAAAACCGGATCACAAACCCGATCCACCAAAAATACAAAATATACTTAAATTTTGAAAAATTATATATATATTCATGTGCAACCATGTGAATCCAAACCATTATACAAAAAATTGCAAAAAGGGCTCTTGCTATGTGCCATACTGACATATTTCACTAGAACCTTCCCCACTCAACCAACATTTTTATTTTATCTTTTTAATTTAGAAAATACCCTCTTAAGTGTTGTTGTACAATTATGTATGGAACCAGTCAAAACCAATTGGTTCAGTACGAAACCGGTCATTTCCAGTTTGAGACACTGGTTTGACTCGGTGAGGCCCTGAAACCGGTCAAACCAGCCGGTTTTACCAGCTCTGGTACAGTTATTGTAGCACTAGGATAAACAGTTGGCTACTTCATTGGGGCTGTGAGGGGATATGACGGTCAAGAGGAGCCCTATTCTAAATCCGTTTGGGCCTAATCCCTCTAACACTCTGAGAATGAATGGACTAATGTATGGTTCAACAACTCCGAACTAGTCTCGATAAAATTAATCGATCTCCCAAGGGGGGGGGCTGGGGGGAGACCTAAGGCCTCACCACTGTACAGTCGAAAGTACTCTCGAGCTCTTTTATTGCTCTGATTTGACAAATCAAGACTAAAATAAGAGGTGATCGTCCTGGTCCTCCCAAGGCGAGGCGGTTTGTGTAGGATCTATGACATGTGGCTGAATATCTCCCGGATGAAAAGGGCAAGGCATCTCTGGTCTTGATACTGAAAGAAGGTGGAGATGGATCCCCTTAAGTCTCTATAGAGGCAGTGATATCGTCTGCAAAAAGAAGAAGGGGGATCAACACCCGATGTATAAGGGAACCATCACCCTCTTGGATGTGCACATGGAGGAAAGACTCCAACTTGTCAATATAGATCCAGAAGAGGGTTGACGAGAGGGGGCACCCCTGCTTTTCATCTAGAGCACCATTGAGGAGAATCTCATGATGATGGCCAGGAGGGTCTCAGATAAGCTAATGTTGCAGAGTCTCTGGAGTAATGCCTCCCTCGGCACTCATCCAAATGCTTTTCGGAAGTCTACAAAGCAATTGTAAACTTTTGAAGAGCAATGGCAGGCCTCCTCAATAATGGCTAGAATTATGAAGATGTGATTAATCATCTGGTAATCCTAGCGGAAACCGGCTTGTCCTCTAGCCCTGAGATGTCGACTCTCTAGCTCCTCTGAAAGCCAATGATGCAAGATTATGGCATAAAGCTTAGAGAATGTATGGCCCACCATGATAGTCCAGTAATTTTTTGGATCGGAGCTACTCCCTGACTTGTGGATTGGAAGAATAATGTGTCTTGTTGGTGTTGTAGCTGCGTGAGGCATCCTTGCGCCAAGTCAGCCCCCAAAGAAACAATAAAAAAAAATTATTAAGCCAATAAAGAGAAGTCGACCTAGGCAAGGAACACAAGTTAATCCCACAACAAAAGTCAAAAAGGAAACATGAAAAGTATAAATAAGAGGGACGCCTACTCATTCTCACCAAGCAACTTCACTCCAACAAGAAGGAAGTTCGCTCAAGCTACTAGAGTTAAAAGGTTACCTAGGAAGTGTTTGTCCACCTAGATTTGCCTTGGGGTGGACAAGGACACTTAAAAGTTGTGACTCCTAGTCTTGTGCATTTAATGAAGTGAGAAGCACTTTATAATTTTAAAGTGACTTTATTAAAAGGCTAAGTTGTGGTTTTTTTTTCTAAGTTCACATTTAAATAAAGTTAAGTGAGTGATTAATTGAATGGGGTTGTTCTGACTTTATTAAATGACGTGAGGTGCACTAAATGTCATTTAATTAATATTTAATGGAGCATTTAATGTGAACACTTCATCTAATCTAATCTTGACCACTAGATTGACAGGGAAGTTACGATGAACAAAAAGGAATAGGGCAAGGCAAAAGTTCATTCATTGTGATCATTTCCAAAAGAGATTTTTGGAGAGAGGAAGAAAAAGAGAGAGTGAGGGTTTGAAGACATTTTGAACCAGGAGAGAGAAATTGCAGAGATTGAGAAAATATTTGCCATGCACATTTCCCAAGGCCAAGATAAAATTTGCAGGCACAAATTTCGAGAAGAATTTGTATGCACATAAATCAAGGAGAAGGGTTGCACAGATTTCGAGGAGGCACAAAAATCAAGGGAAAGTACAGCTGCATAGATTTCGATATCCGTACAACAGCACAAAAATCGAGGTGTACGGAGTGTTAGAACCATACAGTACAGTCTGCACAAATTTCGAGGAAATTAATGCATAGAAATTGAGGAGTACGGCCCGCATTTAATTCTAATCGTACAGAAATTTTTTAGCATAGTTTTCAAAGTGAAAGTGGCACAGAAATCGAGAAAAATCTGCAGTAAAGAGGTTCAGAAATCAAGGCAGAATTTTGAAAAGTATTGTTGATTGTATTTCTGAGTTTTACCTAAAAAATAATAAAATCTCTCTCATTCAGAAACAGGTTTTCCCTTAAGGGGTTTTATCCTGGACCATTGGTAAAAAACAAGCGTGTTAAATTTCATGTGTGTTTAGTTGACTGAAATTTTCTGAGTTTGAATGTTTTGGTAGAAAAGAAAATTTCTGAATTGTTTAAATTTGAGAAAAAGAACCTTATGTGTTTCAGCCAACTCAAATTTTGTTTAAAATTTGTGCATTGAAGGGTTGGGCATTAAACCATGCAGAGAAGCCAAAAGGCTTGAAACCAAGTTGGGGTTCTTTCAAAACTTTCATGGTATCAGAGCTTTAAAGTTTCAAAATTTTAAACAATCAGGAAACTGGGGTTTGGAGAAAAGAAAGTCTTGAACAACTTACTTGAAGTTATAGGTTGCAGTCATGGGTTTTGGCCTTCGAGTGGAAGATAGATTAAAGGGGGCTGCAAATTTTAGCCCATGGAAGGCTAGAATTAGTTTGATTCTTGAAGAAAATGAACTATGGGATACAGTTCATAGTACAACAGCAAATCCTATGCTAGTACCTGCTGATGCAACAAACAAGGCAGCTTTCATGAAGAGGGATGTGAAGGAAAGAAGAATCATTCTTGATGCTGTGAAGGATCATGTGATCCCTCATATTTCAACAAAATACGATGCATTTCAGATGTGGACAACTTTGACAAATATTTATCAAAGTTCCAATGAAAACAGGAAGATGGTATTGAGGGAGAAGTTGAAAAGTGTGCACATGGGTAAAGGGGAACGCATGGCATCATATCTTACCAAGATCACACAAGTAAGAGATGAGCTTGTTGCTGTAGGTGAGGCAATAGGGAATGTTGAAATGGTGCGTACAGCACTAAATGGTGTGACTCAAATGTGGTCTGTATTTGTTCAGACTATTATTGGTAGGGAGAACATGCCCACATGGGATCGATTGTGGGATGATCTCACACAGGAGGAGATGCGGAGAGGTTACTTACAGGACAGTTCATCACATCACAGGGATGATGAGAAGAATGTTGCTTTAGCAACGAAGGGCAAGAAGAAGAAGAAGTTCAAGAAGGGTTCCAAGGATGGGGCCAAACAGCATGATGGGGAGAAGAAGGACATGAGCAAAGTGAAATGCTTTGCATGTCAGAAGATGGGACACTATGTTGGACAGTGTCCTAACAAGAAGAAGAAGAAATAGCAGACCGCAACTTCAGCAGAGATTGATGAGTTTGTTGCAACATTTGAGAGAGACTTTTCTCTCTTTGCAGGTGTTAGTGTTGAGAGAGCATTTTCTATCATCAGCAAGGACTTTCAAGACCACATGGAGCATACCATGTTTGTTGGGCATTCGTTGAGTGCTACCACTACTTCCTCCACTTGGTAAATTGATAGTGGAGCTTCCAGTCATATGACAGGTGGTCGCGACATGTTCATAGAGATGTCAGAGTCAGACTTGGAGTTGGAGGTTGTATTGGGAGATGACACAGTGGTGAGAGCAGTTGGGCGTGGGACTGTCTGTTTTGACAAAGAGTCCTTGCAGCCTATGTATTTGAGGGATGTGTTGTATGTCCCTGGGCTCAAGAAGAACATTGTTTCAGTTTCCATGATTGAGGACAAAGGCTTCAGTGTATATGTCCTTGATGGGAAAGTTCACATCTTTCCCAAGTCAACAGGTCCATCTGATTCATGGGTGATTGGAGTCGGATGTGAGAAACTTTACAAGCTTCTCTATGAGCCATATCACGCACTGTCACACACTCAAAGCAGCAGTGAGTTGTGTGAGCCATGGCACAGGAGGATGGCCCATCTTCACCATCTAGCTTTGAGGATACTGAGAGATATGACGACAGGTATGCCTGAGTTCAACACAAAGTCGAGTGGTGTGTGTAGAGGGTGTGCTTTGGGATAGTACACCAAGAATACTTTTTCGAGCAGTGATTCCAAATCAGAGGGAGTGCTTCAGTTGGTACATTCAGATAAGTGTGGTCCCATGTCACCTACCTCTTTGACAGGATATGGGTATTATGTCACTTTCATCGATGACTTTTCCAAGTAGACCTGGATCTATTTTTTTAGAAGCAAGAGATCAGAGGAAGTCTTGCTTCGGTTCCAAGAGTTCAAAGGTCTTGTGGAGAACCAGACAGGAAAGAATAATAAAATCTCTCACTCAAAAACAGGTTTTCCCTTGGGGGTTTTATCCTAGACCATTGGTAAAACACAAGCGTGTTAAATTTCATGTGTGTTTGGTTGACTGAAATTTTCTGAGTTTGAATGTTTTGGTAGAAAAGAAAATTTCTGAATTGTTTAAATTTGAAAAAAAGAACCTTATGTGTTTCAATCAAATCAAATTTTGTTTAAAATTTGTGCATCGAAGGGTTGGGAATTAAACCATGCAGAGAAGCCAAAAGGCTTGAAACCGGGTTGGGGTTCTTTCAAAAACTTTCAAGTAGAAGACTATTTTTTGGGGTTCGCTATCTTTGGAAAAGTTTACTCTTTTGTTCTTGGGTTTTCTCCCTTAAAGAAGTTTAATCTCTAAGAAAAGGTTGTTGGGTTTTCTCTTTTAAGGTTTTCCAGGATAAATCTCTGTGTCTTTTGTGTTTGTGCTTTGGTTATTCTTTCAATGATCCTTATTTATATTCTGCTGCAAATAAGATTGAAATTATACTGCTGTCTTAAAATCTAACATGGTATCAAAGACCTGCTAAAAAAAGCCATTGTCGAAAACAAGGACTTTCTATTTCAGGGACTTCTAACCACAGCTTTTCCTTGAAAAGAGTATTGTGGAACTCACCCTAGGAGGGCACACCTTTATGTCGAGGCAAATTCCAATTTGGTGAACTTTCAATTTTGACCTAATTTATGTCGGTACTAGAAACTAGGGCTTCCAGTTTTGGGTTGTTTTGTTCACAGATCCGAGAGAAAAGAAGGACCATTCAACTCACCCTAAAAGGGTGCATCTTTTCCTGGGATCAAATTCCTCATTTTCCAAACTTCAGTTTTGACCTAGCTCCGGCTAGGGTTTTGAATCACATCTCAATTTTCACCTTACAGTCAATTTGAACAGTGTTAAAGTGGAAGATAGACTTGATGGGGATTCCAACTTCAACTCACGGAAGTCTAGGGTACTAATCATCTTGGAAGAGAATGATCACCTGAAGTTTGTCGATGAAAAGGTACTAGAACCAAAAGAGGAAAAAGAAAAATCTCAATGAAAGAAGAGTGATGCTAAGGCAAGGAGGATTTTGATAGATTTTGTAAAAGATCACTTAGAAGAAGACAGCCAAGAAGATGTTTGATGCTTTGAAGAAGCTATTTGAGAATAGTAACATCAACCGAGCACTTGCCTTAAGACAACAACTCTCCAATATCATGATGACAAGAGCAGACTCAGTTACATCCTACCTCATGAAGATTTCTGAACTAAAAGATTAGTTGAACACCATTGGAGAAATAGTGGAAGACAAAGAGCTTGTCATGAAGACCCTCAATGGTCTTCCCCATTCTTGGGAACCATTGAATCAAAGCATTAGTGGGCAATCTAAATTGCCCAAGTTTGATCGATTATGGGAAGATTGTACACAAGAAGAAACTAGACTTGCAGCCAGAGGCGGGTTGCATGGATCTCAACATGAAGAAAGCCAAGCCCTTGCAGTACATGCTAGAAGAGGAAAAGGTAAGGGAAGGAAGTATTAAGGCAACAAAGATAAAGGTGGAAGATCAGGTCCAGTACCAGAACAGACAAGAAGAAAAATCTTTCAAATATTCAGTGCTTCAGATGTTAGATGAATGGTCATTATGCTAGACAATGTCCCAAGTCGAGGAAGAGAAAGCACCATGCCTCAATTGCTAATGTTGATGAAGATACTCCATAGAAGAGGTCAAGGAATGATGATCAAACAGAGTTCTTCTTTATTTCCACTCTCTCAGGTACGGTTCCTACCACTAGTGATACTTGGTTAATAAATAGTGGTGCATCCAGACATATAACAGGTCACAGAGAGAGCCTTACAGATTTGGTAGAGAAAGAGTCTAATTTACGAGTTGTACTTGGAGATGATGTTGGATATATTGTTAAGGGAACTAGGACTACTTCCTTAGTTAGATTCTAGTGATACTCTACATTTCAGCGATGTGTTATTTGTACCTGGGATGAAAAGGAACCTTGTTTCTATATCAGCCTTGGAGGACAAAGGCTAGAAGGTTTTCTTCGCTAATGGAAAGGTTCTTGTATGGAACAAGAACTCTAGAATGGATTCAGCCAGTGTGAATGGTGTTCGAGAGGAGCGCTTATACAGATTGACTATACGACCTATCTAGGCACTAGTGCATGATTCTATCAGCTTGAGTGAGTTATGGCACAAGAGACTTGCTCACCTACACTATAGACCTCTTCCAGCATTGAAGACAATGGTGACAAGACTTCCAGTACTCCATGTAGACCATGATGGCATTTGCAGAGGATGTGCACTTGGCAAGAATGCCAAGGGTTCTTTTCCCAGCAGCGTAGTAGGTCCAAGGGAATTTTGGATCTAGTACATTCTGATTTGTGTGAACCAATGATAGTTGCTTCCTTGGGTGGATTCTACTATTATGTGATCTTTATTGATGATTACTCTCAGAAGATATGGAATTACTTTCTCAAGACCAAGGAATCCGAAGAGGTAATTAGCAGATTCAAGGAATTCAAGGCACAAGTCCAGAACCTGTTGAGAAAGATGATCAAGGTTCTAAGATCAGATAATGGAGGAGAGTACACCTCCACAAACTTGAGATATTTTTGCAAGGATGCAGGAATCAAGAGGGAGTGGATTGTTCCTTACAACCATTAGTAGAATGGGGTTGTAGAGAGAAAGAACAAATCCATTGTAGAGGCATCCAAAGCTATGATTCATCATCACGGTATGCCCATGTTCTTATGGGCAAAAGATTCCAGTACTGCAGTGTATGTTCATAGCAGGAGTCCTCATAAGATATTGAGGAGTACAACTTTAGAAGAGGCCTTTGTTGATTTTTCTGAGCAGCATCGAGGGCCAATCTCTTAGGAGAACGGGGACCTAAGAGAATGGGGGCACTTGGTCCGGGACCACGGTGTGGACTCAACCTAGAGTTGAGTGATCATTTTGTTGAATGATGATATATGGTCCTTGACCATGATATGGACCTAGCTCTGCACTGGGGGGACTCAAACCTTTGAGTTATGTGACCATTCTGTTGAATAGTGATATCTGATCTGGGACCACAATGTGAACCAGTTTAGCACTAGTAGACTCATCCTAGTTCTGAGTAGCCATTCCTTTGAATGGAGGCACCTGGTCAGTTACTAGGACTCAGCCCAGGGCTGAGGGACATTCTCTAGGAGAATGGAGGTGCTTGGTCTGTTACCAAGTATTTGACCTAGTGTCAAATTATGCAGCCTATGGCTAAGGCACCTGGTCGGTTACCAAGAAGACACTATAAGCCCTAGACCGAGTCTAGGCATGTGTGACACTTTGACCCTTGATCAGTGGGATTTGCGATCTTCTCCAAGGCTTAGCTACCCTTGGTTAAGACACCTTAGTACCCGATCTTGGTGTCACACAAAGTGTGAAATTAAAGCATTAGTAATTCTCTCTGTTTATGATGATGTACTTTGAGTGGTGATGAAAGACCACCTTGACCACATGTGATGACCACAGGGGCACTTAAAGAAGGCTAAAGCAAAAGTCAAAAATACTTAAAGACCCTTAGTACCACTAAGGTGTAAAAGTGAAAGCGCAAAAAGACCTTTAGTGCCACTAAAGGCAAAAGTCAAAATTAGAAAAGAATAAATATTATTATTTTGATCTTTCTAATTTTGGTCCACTTACAGGTGACTCAAAGGATATAAAAGAAGATCAATCCATTTCATTATTACACACACTTGCTCTCACAGGTACAACTGCTCCAACTGAAGTTTTTCACAAGTGAAGGAAGATAGATGTGATTCCCTAGCATGGATAAAGTCTACCAAGGGCATTCACACTTGTAGTCTACAAACACTAAGCTAGGGTTTCAACAACAACAAATACTTACCAGTTTTTGTGAGCTAGGGTTTCAACAACAACAAATACTTACCAGTTTTTGTGAGCTAGGGTTTCAACAGCAACAAATACTTATCAGTTTTTGTGAGTTAGGACTTTACACCCTAACTCCTCTTCCTCCATCTACGGGCAACATCAAGACCTCCTCGGGCAGCTCTCAGCTTCTACAAGCAACCTCAACCTCTCACCGGGTAGCTCTCAAGTTTTACGGGCATCCCATCCTTCACAGATGCCCTCATTCTTTCTCCAGGCAGCCCTCTCCAAGGGTTGGACCCTCTTCCGAGCCCTCGGGCTACCCAAAGCAAGAACCCGTGAGGGTTCCGGGCTTGCTGTACAAACCTTCGGGCAACCTGTGGGCATACTCGTGAGGGTAAAGCTACAGCCCGTAGGGCTGCCGGGTTTGTATAGACCTCCGGGCAACCTACAAGCCAACTCTTACGGGCCTCAGTTAGGCCTGTCTGCCTTCTGGGGATCAGTACCACTGCCCAGCAGCAGGATCGGGCATAGAACGGGCTGCGAGCAGCAGCAAAAAATAGGTCGGGCAGCAAACAAGTACGGACAGGCAGCATAACAAGTACAGACAGGCAGTAGGGTACAGACGAGCAACCTGCAAATTTATGGACAAGAGAGAGAATTAGGCAGGGATGATTTTAAGGAACCATACTTATTTAAAAGTGTATAAATGTTGGCGAATATTATCGATTCTTAAAACACCAACTATAAAATTATTGGCGATAGTTTTCAAAAAATATTTTAATTTCCAAGGATTTTATATCCTTTATATAATAATTTGGCGATTTTTAGAGTGAAAAAATTTTACCCCATCAAATTTGGGCAAAATAGGGCTTTAAAAAATGCAAAATGGCGAATTTTTTTTGGGAGAAAAACATGGAAAAATAGCCCACTGGGCTAAAATTCGCCCCTAAAATTATCCCTGGAATTAGGCTCACAAGCCCTAATTTGTGAAAAATCCCTAATTTGGCATTTTTCTGTGAAATTGGAAATTTGATCTTCTGTAATTATGGAACAACCCAGTTAGGGTTTGTGGATCTTTTGAAGAATCTCAGTCATCTCATTTACGAGATGAATTACTAATGCTTTTGTGGTGTTTGTCCTTTAAGGTTTCCCCAGTGAAAAATCTTCTGTCCAATGTGTTGATGTGATTGACGTTGATCACTGCGCTTGTCATTTGTTTATGTTAGTCTGCAAATATTAAAAGGTACTCATGCTAATGCTAAAAATTCAACATGGTATTAGAGCTTAGCATGTGAAGACACTGTAAAGGGAGATTGCTAGTGTTTTCCTAGACCTTGGGATAAGTTTTGCGGACTTAACATTTGACTAAGTGGCAAAGATAGTCGTCAATATCTTCAGACCGGAAGAGAAGCTACAAGGTTCAACTAACTACAACACCTAGAAGGCTAGGTTAATAGCCATTCTAGAAGAAAATGACTTGGATGAAATTGTGTTTAATGTCAGTGACGAGCCAACATCCAATGCTGGCAGACTTGCTTACAAGAAGAAGCAGGCTAAGGCTAGGAGGATCATTTATGATTCTGTCAAAGAGACGGTGATGCCCAACATCACAACATTGAAGACTGTTAAAGAATGCTTTGACACCTTGGCCAGCTTGTATGAGAAGAAGGCTCCCATTCAAAAGAGTCTTGAAGAAGAAGAGGTTACGAACTTTGAAGCTGAACAAGGATGAAGAAGTTGGTTCTTTGTTCACAAAGATTGCACAGGTAAGAGATCAACTCATTCCTATTGGTATTATTATTGATGATGACGACCTTGTGCAAACTATGGTTGATGGTCTCCCAAGCTCTTGGGAAACCTTCATGGCATCTATTAGTGGATGTGAGAATCAGCCAACCCTCGAAAGACTTTGGCATGATTGCATAGAAGAAGAGGGGAGGACTTCAAGCAAGGTAACCAAGGAAGGTAACCTTGCACTTGCAGCAAAGACAAAGAAGTCCAAGAAGCCTTTCCCTCGGCAAAAGAAGGGAAAGAAACCTCAAGTTAAGTTCTCTAACATGTCAAAAGTGGAATGCTATAATTGCCACAAGTTTGGACATTTTGCCAAGGACTGTAGGCAAACCAAGAAGAAACCCAAGCAAAGGTTTCAAGCATCTGCTGCAAAAGCAGAAGATGAAGAAGAAGAAGAAAACCAAGGCTAACAAAGAAGAAGAACCTATAAGAGAGTACTACCTGATTTCTGCTCTCACTGGTTCTTTCACAGACAGTGCCACCTCTTGGTTGGTGGATAGCGATGCCTGGTGCCTCCAGGCACATGATAGGTAACCGTGGAGCTCTCACCAGTTACAGAAAGAAGAAGTTCACCACACAAGTGGAATTTGGAGATGACTCCACTTACAAGATTGAAGGATTTGGCTCAACCTCACTTCAACTTGACTCAGGTACGGTTCTTCATATTGATGATGTTTTTGTATGTTCCTGGTTTACAGAAGAATCTTCTATCTGTTGCGGGCTTAAAGGACGAGGGCTACAGAGTCCTCTTCATGGACAAGAAAGTCCTTCTATGGCCAAAGGACGAAGATCTAAGCTCGGCTGTCGAGATTGGGGTTCGAGAGGGAGGCCTTTACAAGGCTTTCAAAGATTCCGCTCATGCTTTGGTACATCATACAGTTGATCTATGTGAACTGTGGCATAAAAGGTTTGGACACCTTCACTACACAGCTCTCCCAGGATTGCAGAAAATGTTCATAGGTATACCAGAGGTATCTCCAAAACATGATGGAATCTACAAAGGATGTGCTCTAGGTAAGAACACTAAGAAATCCTTTTCCAGAAGCAAGAATAAATCTAAAGGCATTTTGGATTTTATTCATTCTGACATTTGTGGGCCTATGTCTTCACCCTCTTTGAGTGGGTGTTTATATTTTGTCTTGTTCATTAATGATCACTCTCGGAAGTCATGGATTTACTTCCTCAAGGCCAAGAGTGAAACTTTTGACAGGTTCAAAGAGTTCAAGGCACTAATAGAAAATCAGACTGGCAAACACATCTGTATCTTGAGATCAGATAACGGAGGTGAGTATGAATCTAATGAGTTTGATGATTTTTGTTGAGAAGCAAGAATCAAGAGTTGATAATACCGTACAACCCTCAGCAGAATGGGGTTGCAGAAAGGAAGAATAGAACGATATGTGAGGCTGCTAAAGCAATGCTTACCGATCTGGATGTACTACGGTGTACATCCAGAATAGAATCCCTCATGCTATCTTGGGGGAGAAGACTCTAGAAGAAGTCTTCACCAAGAAGAAACCTGCAGTTAACCACATGATATTTGGCACTCCGATACATTCATGTGCCAAAGGAAAAGAGAGCTAAGCTAGAGCCCTCCGGTAAGAAAAGTATATTTGTAGGGTACAGAGATTGCTCGAAGGCTTATCGAGTCTATGTACCAAGACAAAGGTACATTGAAGTTAGCAAAGATGTGATCTTCCATGAGGAAGTTGTGTTTTGTAAAAAACTAGAGCTTTCAACGGAAGATGAAATTCCTCCACTTGAGTTTCCCGATTCAGAAATTCAGAGGGAGGAATAGGAATTTGAGGATCAAATTCCAGACGCACCTGAGGGCATTGAAAGTCCGCCAGTATAACTCCTTGAAGTTCCTCCTTCCAAAAGGAGACCTGCTTGGTACCGAGAGACAGTACAAGAAGACGAGAAGCATAAAGCTCCTCCTGGGACTTTCAGAGAAAGCATAAGACCACATAAGTACTCAGGCCTTATGAGCCAACTTATCAATGCAGAACCTTCATCATACAAAGAAGCAACAAGTAAACAGGTATGGGTTGATGCCATGATTGAAGAGTACAGTTCAATCATGAAGAATGATGTGTGGGAAGTTGTTCCCAGACCAACAAGAAAGTTAGTAGTAACATCCAAATGGCTTTATAAAATCAAGCATGCTGTTGATGGCAGTGTGGAGAAGTATAAATCCATATTCGTAGCTCATGGCTTCACTCAGAAAGAAGGCATTGACTATGATGAGACATTTGCTCCCATTGCCAAGTATACTACCATTAGAACCATCATTTCACCTGCTGCAGTATTTGGATGGAAGTTACATCAAATGGATGTAAAGACAGCCTTCCTCAATGCAAGATTGAGGAGGAAGTCTATATTGAACAACCTAAAGGCTTTGTGACTCATGGGAAGAAGACCCATGTATGTAAACTGAAGAAAGCCTTGTATGGACTGAAATAGACTCCAAGAGTCTAGTATGCGAGGATGGATGGATTTCTCCACAGCTTGGGGTTTTCCAAAAGTACAGTTGATTCTAACTTGTACTTTAAGGTTGTTCATAATCATGTTTTGATACTTGTTCTATATGTGGATGACTTGTTTCTTACAAGTGATGAACAGTTGATAGAACAGTGTAAGAGGGAGCTTACCTCTGAATTCGAGAAAAGCCAAGCGAGATCTTCCCGACACAAGGAAAGTATAAAGTGGATATCTTGCAGAGATTTGGGATGCAGGACTGCAAGTCCATGAGCGTACCCATGACTACCAACTTGACAAAGTTGCGAGACTTGGCCACCAGTTCACAGGGTGTGGACTCTACTCTATACAGACAGCTTATTGGATCCCTGATGTATCTCGTGCATACGAGACTGGACATCTGTTACACAGTGAATGCACTAAGTCAATTCATGTCCGATCCGAAGCACATACACTTGGTAGCTACCAAACATGTACTCAAATATGTGCGAGGTACTATCACTTATGGGCTTAGGTATACTTCCAGCAGTGGAGTATTGTTATCTGGATACGCAGATTCAGATTGGGCTGGCAACGCAGTAGACCGCAAAAGTACCTCTGGTTACTACTTCAGTATGGGATCAACAATGATCTCTTGGTCCAGCAGGAAGCAGGGTTCCATAGCTCAGAGTACAGCTGAGGCAGAGTATATTACTGCAAGTGATGCCTGCAAGGATGCAATTTGGCTCATAAAACTTATATCGGATCTGTTCGGAGGAAAGCTGGACTCAACGATCATCCATTGCGATAATCAGAGTTGCATAAAGCTTTCGGAGAACCCAGCGTTTCATGATAGATCGAAATACATTGAAATGAGGTATCATTTCATCAGAGACCTAATGCACCGAGGTGCTCTAAAGTTGCAGTACATTTATACGGATGAACAAATCACGGATATCTTGACCAAGCCTCTAACAGCATCAAAGTTCGTGTACTTTCATGACAAGCTTGGCATGGCAGAGAACGCCTCTCTCGCTAAGAGGGAGTGTTGATTTTTCTGAGCAGCATCGAGAGCATTCTCTTAGGAGAATGGGGACACCTGTTCTGTGGACTCAAACTAGAGTTGAGTGATCATTCTATTGAATGATGATATCTGGACCTTGACCATGATATCGACCTAGCTCTGCACTGGGGAACTCAACCTTTGAGTTGAGTGACCATTCTGTTGAATGGCGACATCTGGTCCAGGACCACGATGTGAACTAGTCTAGCATTGGTAGACTCATCCTAGTTCTGAGTAGCCATTCCTTTGAATGGAGGCACCTAGTCAATTACCAGGACTCAACCCGGGGCTGAGGCCCATTCTCTGGGAGAATGGAGGCACTTGCTCTGTTACCAAGTATTTAACCTAGTGTCAAATTATGCAGCCTATGGCTGAGGCACCTGGTCTGTTACCAGGAAGACACTATAAGCCCTAGACCGGGTCTAGGCATGTGTGACACTTTGACCCTTGATCAGTGGGCTTTGCGATCTTCTCTAAGGCTTAGCTACCCTTGGTTAAGACACCTTAGTACCCGATCTTGGTGTCACACAGAGTGTGAGATAAAAGCATTAGTAATTCTCTCCGTTTAGGATGATGTACTTTGAGTGGTGATGAAAGACCACCTTGACCACATGTGATAACCACAGGGGCACTTAAAGAAGGCTAAAGCAAAAGTCAAAAATACTTAAAGACCCTTAGTACCACTAAGGTGTAAAAGTGAAAGTGCAAAAATACCTTTAGTACCACTAAAGGAAAAAGTCAAAATTAGAAAAGAATAAAATATTATTATTTTGATCTTTCTAATTTTGGTCCACTTACAGGTGACTCAAAGGATATAAAAGAAGATCAATCCATTTCATTATTACACACACTTGCTCTCACAGGTACAGCTACTCCAACTAAAGTTTTTCACAGGTGAAGGAAGATAGATGTGATTCCCTAACATGGATGAGTCTAGCTAGGGCATTCACACTTGTAGTCTACAAACCCTAAGCTAGGGTTTCAGCAGCAACAAATACTTATCAGTTTTTGTGAGCTAGGGCTTTACACCTTAACTCCTCTTCCTCCATCTACGGGCAGCATCAAGACCTCCTCGAGCAGCTCTCGACTTCCACGAGTAGCCTCAACCTCTCACCGGGCAGCTCTCAAGTTTTACGGGCATCCCATCCTTCATGGCTGCCCTCATTCTTTCTCCGAGCAGCGCTCTTCAAGTGCCAGACCCTCTTCTGAGCCCTCGGGCTACCCACAACAAGAACCTGTGAGGGTTCCAAGCTTGTTGTATAGACCTCTAGGCAGCCTATGGGCATACCCGTGAGGGTACAACAGTAGCTCATAGGGTTGCCAAGTCCATAAAGATCTCCGGAAAACCTACGGGCCAACCCTTAAGGGCCCCAGTTGGGCCTATCTGCCCTTTGACCAAAAATACCATTGCCTAGCAACAGGATCAAGCAAAGAACGGGCTGCAGGCAACAGCAGAAAATAGGTCGGGCAGCTAACAGGTACAGACGGGCAGCAAGGTACAGACAAGCAGCAGTACAAGCAACCTGCAAATCTTTGGGCAGGAGAGAGAATTAGAGTCACAAGCCCTAATTTGTGAAAAAGCCCTAATTGGGCATTTTTCTGTGAGATTGGAAATTTGATCTTCTGTAATTGTGAAACAACCCAGTTAGGGTTTGTAGATCTTTTGAAGAAGATCAGTCATCTCATTTACGAGATGAATTACTAATGCTTTTGGGGTTTTTGTCCTTTAAAGGTTTCCCCAATGAAAAATCTTGTGTCCAATGTGTTGATGTGATTAATGTTGATTACTGCACTTGTCATTTGTTTATGTTAGTCTGCAAATATTAAAAAGTACTCATGTTAATGCTAAACATTCAACAACCTTCATGGAGAAGCCAAATATTTGCTCACTTGCGGATCTTTGGCTGACCCACATATATTCATGTGCCGAAGGAAAAGAGGACAAACCTAGAACTTTCAGGCAAGAAGGGTACATTTGTGGGATATAGTGAGTCTTCGAAGACATACAAATTTACATCCCAAGATTGAGACAGATTGAGGTCAGTAGTGATGTCACCTTTGAAGAGGAGGTAACCTTCAGAAGAGCCAGAGGATCTAACGTGGAGATTGATGGTGAGGAGCAGGTGGCTCCAAAGGAGATGGTTTCATCTCCTCCTCCCCTCTCAGCAGTTCAAAGGGAGCCAATTGAGACAATTGAGCCTATTGATCTCATTGATCTAGAAGATCCAGTTAATATTCCAAAAGATGTTGTTGTAAGCCAGAAAAGGCCTATTTGGGCTTGTCAGACTCTATAGGAGGCAGAGAAGCATGGTGCTCCCCATGGTATTTCCAGGGAGAGCAAGAGACTTCAAAGATTCTTAAGCTATGTAGCTTTAATGAGCCACATCATTGATTCTGAGCCCTCCAACTATAAGGAGGATTCCAGCCAACAAGTATGGAAGGATGCCATGAGGGAAGAATATCACTTCATCATGAAGAATTACATGTGGGAGATTGTTACAAGACCTGAGGGAAAGTCAGTAGTGGCTTCCAAGTCGATTTGCAAGATCAAACATGGAGCAGATGGCAGTATTAAAAAGCACAAAGTGAGATTTGAGGCTAGAGGATTCTCAGAAAGAGGGAATTGATTATGATGAGATATTTGCTCCAATTGATCGATACACTTCCATCAGAACGATTATTGTTCCTGCTTCAGCTATGGGATGGAAGTTGCATCAGATGGATGTAAAGATTGCCTTTCTCAACAATGTGATCAAGGAAGAGGTCCACATTGAGCAGCCTGAGCGTTTTGTGATCCATAGGAAGGCGTCCCATGTATGTAAACAGAAGAAGGCCTTATATGGACTCAAGCAGGCACCACGTGCATGGTATGCTAGGATTAACAGATACTTAGTGAGTTCAGGATTCACCAAGAGTGAAACAAATTCCAACCTTTACTACAAGGTTGTGGATGGTGAGCCTTTGATCCTAGTGCTTTATGTTGATGACATGTTGCTCATCGGAGCTGAGAAAATAATTGAGTAATGTGAGAGGAAGCTAGCCTCTAAGTTTGAGATGAAGGACCTTGGTTTGATGCACTACTTCTTGGGATTAGTGTGTTGAAATATTGTAACTTCGAAGAATATTCTATATGTATCTTTTTGTGGTCCACGATGGTCCTACCGGGAGAACCACTTGTATTACATTGTACCCCGATGCTCCTAATCGGAAGAACTAATAAGAGTCATGAGGTAGTCCCCTCTAATTGTAAAGGTGGGTCATTAGCACCCCAGTGTGGTTACTTGAGCCTACATGTGTCACTCGAGCCTACATGACAGATGAGTTAACTTAAGTGAACAGATGAATATAAATAGAGGTGTAGTGCTCCTCATTTGTAACACACACTCTCACTTGAGTAGCGCACTTGTGGAGGAGAGAGGTAGCTGGAGAAGGAGGAGGATCAGGTTTTTGATCTCCTTGTTGGTTTTACCTTTTTACCTTTTTGGGGCATCTATATTGAGGAAGCTTTTGCTGGGTTTTTCCCTTTAGGGTTTTCCCAGGATAAATCGATGTTGTTCTTGTGATACTGTTTCTTTCAGTGATCCTATTTATATGCTTTTGTTATGAAAAATGAAATGATATACTGATGTCTTAGCTAAGCATATGAAAATTCAACATGGTATCAGAGCTAACCTGAATAAGACAGCTTTCACAAGCTATAGCAGCTAGGGCTTCTTACTTTTTGGTTCTCTCTCCACAATCAATCAGCAAAAGAAGGCTAGGATGACTCTCCATTGAAGGGTGCATCTTTCTGTCGAAGCGGAATTCGATTCCGAGCATTTTCAGTTTTGGGTGCGGGAAATTAGGGCTTCTTACTAAAGAGGAATTTTTTAGTGAGCCTGGCATAGGATTGCTCTCCTCGTCAAAATCGAAGTTTAGAGACCTAAATCAAGATTTTTTGTTGGGTGAAACTCCGGGAAAGTCAAACCCTAGTTTGACCCCGAGCTAGAAAAACCCTAGATACTAAAACTGCTACGTTTTGGTACATTCGCTATATACCAAGATTGGCGAAGGCTCAGGAGCTGAAAATTGCAGAGGCCGAAGATAAAATCCTGATGTACACTGTGTCCAAAATTCAGCCTCAGATTCACTATATTCTGGGAGATATGATCCATCAAAGTTAGGGTTCCAGCCTCCTCCAAAATTCATCCCTAAACAAGACACCTGGGGAAAATTGCTATAACGTGGGCTACAGAGGTCCAAATTAAATTCCTGAAGATGTTCCAGAAAGAGCACGGACTGTACTTTCTGTGGTCCTAATTTCAGAACCAGAAGATGAAACAGTGACATGTGGCAGGCTGTACAACTTCGCTGTTCTGAACAGTCCTGAAACAGGTCACCTTGGGAAAATGATCATAAATCCCAATTGGTGAAACCAATTCTGATGAAACCTATGGTGTTGGATCAGGGACATGCGAGGTTACCTCAGTGCGAAATTTCAGACACAGAGGAGCTGTAATTTCGGAGATATAACAAAAGCAGTGACAGGCATTTCTGCAGAAGAAATTGGAAAACTAGGGCTTCCTATTCCGAGAGCTTTCCTCCACTTTTTTCAGAAAGGGAGTACATTGGACAGCTCCATTTGAAGAGATCTATCTTTCTATCCAATCAGATCTAAAAGATTCCAAGTTTTGAAAATTAGGGTTTCTCTGACAAACCCTAGATCAGCCGGCTCCGAAAGCAGGACGGACACCTCAAATCGATAAGATCTAATCTTTTGCTATTTGAATTTGAGGTTCTCATTTTAAAGTGATATATCACATCAGCTTGTTGATAAGCTTGGTGAAGTTGACAACTTCCAAGCATGGAAGTATTTGATCTCTCTGAAGAAAATGAATTGGACACCTACATGAGTAGAGAGGCCCCAGTTTCATACAGAGATGAGGCTCAAAGCCTTACACAAGAAAAACTTGATCAAGGCCAAGAATATCATTATTGATTCAATCATGGATCAACTTGTACCACAAGTGTCGTCCCTAAAGACACCGAAGATGTTTGATTCCTTTATCAAGCTATTTGAAGATAAAAACATAAAT
This sequence comes from Pseudotsuga menziesii, assembly GCA_001517045.1. Classification (NCBI taxonomy): domain Eukaryota; kingdom Viridiplantae; phylum Streptophyta; class Pinopsida; order Pinales; family Pinaceae; genus Pseudotsuga; species Pseudotsuga menziesii. Next base: position 922,675 of record LPNX010876488.1, read on the forward strand.
CAGAAGATGGATTTACGAAAACAGTTGAAGAATGTGAAGATCCAGAATGCGGAACATCTTGAAGTAGTAGAAGAAAAAGCGGAGAATGCAGAAGTGGTGATAGCCACCTTGAATGGTCTCCCAGGATCATGGGATTCATTCATGCGAAGAATGTATGCCAGAAGGAAGTGATTACTTTCAGTTGACTTCGGGAAGAAAAAGAAGCTCGACTCATAAGAAGAGAAGAAGAAGATGGGAGCAATTGAAGATCAAGCTCTCACCATTCAAAGAAGATCCCTCAAGCAATGAGGAATGTGAAGAACTCAATTTTTGAAGAACCTCTTATCCATCTTATCATTTAAATAAGAAATGATGATGTCATGAATGAAGAAGATGATGAAGCAGAATGATCAAGATGGAGTTTACCCACGAAACAAATAAAAGATAAGTATTCAAGTATTGTTTTGTTATACATTTGATTATATTCAGTTGATGTGTTATGCATGATAGATTGTTTGCATTAATGACTATATACTACTAATATGAATGTGATGGCTAAGTAGCTCATGGTGCTCTCCATTGCTACTTATCTAGAATGAAGCCGCCTTGATGACATATTGGATTAGTGCACAATCTCAATAATGTCATGATAGAGATGGAAGGCATCTAGAAAGTTTATGTGAGATATGGATGAATGTTGTATTGGCTAAACAGTTGCATGATGCATAAGAATTTGTCGTTATGCATATGTTTAACGAAATAGTTCTAACCATGCAGCTAGTGCATTTGAATTGTAGGGCAGGTCCTGTACAACCTCCTACAAGAAGAATGAGACTTGTTCTGAAGAACAAGTGATGACAATTCAAGATTCACTGCAATAAAATGCGAAGCTCCTAGGGTCAGAGACACCATGACGGAAGAAAGAGATTCAGAGAGCGGTAGATCCACCTCGAAGGATGAAGACCACCATGGCTACGAGAGATAACTCAAGATGAAGAAAAGAATGCTATGAAAGAAGCTATGATCAAAGAATAACAGTTGATCATGGGGAATGATGTATATGATATGATTTCGAGGCATAAAGGGAAGTACATAGTATCATCCATATGGATCCACAAGAACAAGTGTACAAAGCAAGGTTCGTGATTTGCCTCAGAAAGAAAAGACTATGGCATGACATACTCTACTGACCAGTATATATCAAGCATAGAACCACCTGTACAAAATGAAGAGGGAAGATGATACTCCACTTCAGGGGGAGTGACTACAGAAGATATCTGAGTTCGACATGGTACGACATGATGGATAGCTTCGTGATGGATCGAGACTTTACCAAGAGTAAAGTGGGTTCCAACCTTCAAGGTTGAATGCAGAAGACTAGGATATGTTGATGACCTGACAAGACGAACTCATGGAAGATGTTATGATGAAAGAATACAAGAATAATGTTTGGATATAGTACTCAAACCAGAAAGCAAGAATGTGGTATCTTCCAAATGGATTTGCAAGATAAAATATGTTGATGATAGAAGTAAGGAAAGACTTGTGGCTAGAGGTTTCTATCAGAAAGAGGGAATTAATTCTGAAGAGACACTTACTCCAGCAAGTAAGGTACACTTCCTTTAGAACTATCATGGTAGTTTCTTCCATGATGAAGTAAAGACAAGCCTTCCTTAATGGAATGATTGAGGAAGAGTTTTACATCGAATAGTCACAAGGATTTGAAGTTGAAGACATATGTACTCACATATGCAAGTTGAAGAAGGCCCTCTATGGCCTGAAGCAAGCTCCCAGAGCTTGGTATGGAAGAATAGATAGTTTCCTGATGAGCATGGGCCTTGCCAAGAGTAAAGTCGATCCTAACCTTTACTACAAGGTTGTAGAAGATGAACCTGTCATCCTGTTATTATATGTGGATGACTTATTCTTGACACGGAATGAGAAATAGATCATGGAAAGCAAGAAGAAACTAGCAGAAGAATTTGAGATGAAAGACCTTGGGTTAATGCATTATTTCATAGGTCTGGAAGTATGGCAAAGTTCAGAAGGAATCTTTATCAACCAGGGAAAGTATGCGGTAGAGATATTGAAGAGATTCAATATGTTGGAATGCAAAGCCATGGCCACACCCATGGACTCCAACCTAAAGCTGTTAGCTGATGACTCATCAGAGTTAGTGGATGTGACTCACTACAGACAGATCATTGGGTCATTGATGTACTTGACAAATACCAAACCAGACATTTGTTTTGCTATAAACACCTTAAGTCAATATCTTGTTCAACCAAGACGGGTTCACCTAATAGCTGCAAAACATGTGATGAGATATCTGAAAGGGACTATGATGGTAGCCATGAGTATAGATTGCATGGCTACACAGATGCAGATTGGGCTGGAGGTATCTCAGACAGGAAAAGCACATCAGATAGATGCTTTTGTTTGAGGTCTGCTATGAGTTCATGGTTTAGCAGGAAACAGTCCAGTGTTTCTCTTAGCACGGTTGAAGCAGAATACATAGCAAATTGCTCTACTAAGTTGTGAAGCCATATGGCTTCAGAAGCTGATATCAGGTCTCTTTGACCTGAAGATGGATACTACAATGATTCTATGTGATAACCATTGTTGTGATGACAAAGAATCCTGTGTTCCGACGTAACACATAGAAATCCGGTATTTCTACATACAAGATAAGATGCAGATGATGATACTGTAGATGCAGATGATGTTGATTCAATATTTCTATACTGAAGATATAGATGATGATGATTTCAGTATTCCCATACTGAAGATATAAATGATGATGATTTCAGTATTCCCATACTGAAGATATAGATGATATTTCAGTATTTACATACTGTAGATGCAGATGATGGTGATTTCGTATTTCTATACTGAATATAGAGATGATGATGCTTTCAGTATTTCTATACTAAAGATATAGATGATGATGCTTTCAGTATTCACATACTGAAGATGTAGATGATGATGGTTTGGATGATGATGTACTGACGAAGCCTCTGCCTCGAGTAGAGTTCGAACACTTTCGAGACAAGCTTGGTGTTGTTCGAAAAGACCTTCCTCGAAAGGGGGAGTAGTGATGTTGCAGTGGGATTGTATCATCCCTGGGCATTTGCCCTAAAGTGATCCGGAGACCTCGGTCTTCGAGAATGAAGAGGGATTGTATCATCCCGGGACATCTGTCCATAATAGATCCGGTGACCTCGGTCCTCGAGAATGTGGTAGGATTGCATCGTCCCTGGACTTAGTCCTAAAGTGATAGGGACTGATTCTCCTGTAATCAATCCGGTAATTTCGGTTGTCGAGAATGTGGTGGGATTGTATCATCCCTGATCTTTAAGTCCAAAAGTGATCCAAAGACTTTTTGTCTTTGAGTTGTGGATTGCAGGTTGTAGCTGATGATGATGATGACGTACTGATCGAAAGATCAGATGTTGCTGATGATGATGATGTTCTCTGATTAAAAGATCAGAATATGATGATGATGTTGTTGCTGATGATGATGGTGTTCTCTAATCGAAAGATCAAAATCTGATGATGATAATGTTTTCTTATCGGAAGATCAGAAGTTGCTGATGATGATGATGTTTTCTGATCGAAAGATCAGAATACGATGATGATGATGATGTTTATGATCGAAAGATCAGAATGTGATGATGATGAGATCCTGATGATGATGATGCCGTATTATCACAGTATGATGATGATGACAGATCAGAATATGATGATGAGTTGATGTTAGAGTATGATGATGTTCGGTTGATGATGTTTCTAATCGAAAGATCAGAGGCTGATGATAATGATGATTCTGATTGAAAGATCAGAGTATGACGATGATGATATTTTGATGCTGATATTTTGATGATGATGATGTTGATGTTTTGATGATGTTTCTAATCGAAAGATCAGAATATGATGATGATGTTGTTGCTGATCGAAAGGCCAAAGTGCTGAAGAAGATGTTGCTGATCGAAAGGTCAAAGTGTTGAAGATGATGTTGCTGATCGATAGGTCAAAATGCTGAAGATGTTGCTGATCGAAAGGTCAAAGTGCTGAAGATGTTGCTGCTGATTGAAGAGTCAAGATGCTGAAGATGTTGCTGATCGAAGCGATCAAAGTACTGATGATGCTAAAGACTAAAGATTGAAGATGAACACTACATGATGTTGAAAAGCTTCCAATGATTTATAGATGTACCACCTTGCTGATGTTGATGATGTCCCCTATCTCCTATTATTGTTGTTGTTGATGTTGTTATAGAATACCCTTCTCATTAAGGGGGAGTGTTGAAATATTGTAACTTCGAAGAATATTCTATATGTATCTTTTTGTGGTCCCCGATGGTCCTACCGGGAGAACCACTTGTATTACATTGTACCCCGATGCTCCTAATCGGAAGAACTAATAAGAGTCATGAGGTAGTCCCCTCTAATTGTAAAGGTGGGTCATTAGCACCCCAGTGTGGTTACTTGAGCCTACATGTGTAACTCGAGCCTACATGATTTAACTCGAGCCTACATGACAGATGAGTTAACTTAAGTGAACGGATGAATATAAATAGAGGTGTAGTGCTCCTCATTTGTAACACACACTCTCACTTGAGTAGCGCACTTGTGGAGGAGAGAAGTCGCTGGAGAAGGAGGAGGATCAGGTTTTTGATCTCCTTGTTGGTTTTACCTTTTTACCTTTTTGGGGCATCTATATTGAGAAAGCTTTTGCTGGGTTTTTCCCTTTAGGGTTTTCCCAAGATAAATCTGTGTTGTTCTTGTGATATTGTTTCTTTCAGTGATCTTGTTTATATGCTTTTGTTATGAAAAATGAAATGATATACTGATGTCTTAGCTAAGCATATGAAAATTCAACATAGTGGTATGGAAGAGGCATGACGAGATCTTCCTGAGCCAAGGGAAGTACACTTGATATCCTAAGAAGATTTGGGATGATGGACTGTAAGTCCATGACCACACCGATGGATTCCAATTTGAAGAAGCTAAGAGATTTTGCTTTCGATTCAGATTTGATAGATCCTACCATGTATAGACAGTTGATCAGATCATTGATGTATCTGGTTAACATTGGACCAGATATATGTTTTGCAATGGGTGCTCTTAGTCAGTTCACGAGTGAGGCGAGACAAGTACACTAGGTTGTTGCAAAACATGTGTTGAGGTACTTACGTGGCACAATGGGATATGGCCTAAGTTATGCTTCTAGTAGTGACATGAGATTACAGAGCTATTCTGCTTCTAATTGGGAAGGGAATGCAGTAGACAGGAAGAACACCTCAAGGTGTTGCTTCCATTTGGGATCTGTTGTGATTTCCTGGTGTAGTAGGAAGCGGACCTCAGTGGCACTCAGTGCAGCAAAGGCTACGTATATTGTAGTATGTGTTGTAGCACGAGGAGCAATGTGGCTTCGAAAAATCCTTGCTGAATTGTTTGGTCAGGTGGTAGAGCCGACATTGATTCACTATGATAACCAAAGTAGTGTGCAGCTATCAATGAATCCAATATTTCACAATAAATTGAAGCATATCGAGATTCAGTACCATTACATTCGTGACATGGTGCATAGAGGAGCAGTCCATCTCCAGTATGTTTCTACATATGATCAAACTGCTGACATTCTCACCAAGCCTCTTCCCAGGGCAAAGTTTGTGTACTTCTGTGTCCTACTTGGAGTAGTAGAGAATGTCTCCCTCATTGAAAGGGAGGATTGATGTTGCAGTACCAGTGAGATATTCTTCCTGAGATAAGGAGAATGGTGTGACTCTTCCTTTGGGAGGAAGAGAGAGTGAGCTAACTGATTCCTTGCTAACTCCTCGATGGACTAAGCTGAGTTGTTACATATTGACTCCCTAATCGACTTGATTGAGACGTTGACTCCTCGATGAACTAAGTTGAGTTGTTACATGTTGACTCCCCGATGGACTAGGTTGAGTTGTTGACTCCTCGATGGACTAAGATGAGTTGTTACATGTTGACTCCCCAATGGACTGGGTTGAGTTATTGACTCCTCGATGGACTGAATTGAGTTGTTACGGGTTAACTCCCTGATGGAATAGATTGAGTTATTGACTCCTCGATGGACTAAGTTCAGTCGTTACATGTTGACTCCCCGATGGACTAGGTTGAGTTGTTGACTCCTCAAAGGACTGAGTTGAGTTGATGATACTTCTTGATGGACTGAGTTGTGTCGGAAGACCTTTCTTATGATGTAGAGATGTTCAAGACAGTCGTGATGCTCAAATGATATCCAAATGTGTTCTAGCATGATGATGCCTCCCCAGCTAAGAGGGAGTGTTGGTGTTGTAGCTGCATGAGGCATCCTCACACCAAGTCAACCCCAAAAGAAACAATGAAATAATAATTATTAAGCCAATAAAGGGAAGTCGGCCCCACAACAAAAGTGAAAAGGGCAACATGAAAAGTATAAATAAGAGGGATGCCTCATTCTCACCAAGCAAGTTCGCTCCAACAAGAAGGAAGTTTGCTCAAGCAAGTTCGCTCCAACAAGAAGGAAGTTTGCTCAAGCTAGTAAAAGATTATTTATGGGCTTTTCTATCTTTGATAAAGTTTACTCTTTTGTTCTTGGGTTTACCTTCAGCTAATCTATATGATCACTCTTGTATCTTGTTACATGCTCATGTACTCTATATCTTGGACTAAATCTCTATAAGAAAAGGTTGTTGGGTTTTCTCCCTTGTGGTTTCCCAAGATAAATCTCAGTGTCTTTTGTTTTTGTGCTTGAGTTATTCTTTCAATGATGCTTATTTATATTCTGTTGCGAAATAAGATTGAAATTATACTACTATCCTAAAATCTAACATGTCTTTCCTAGGAAAGGGAGAAGCCAAAACAAACCACATGGTTAAATAATTCAGCAATATAGGACTGAAGAGAATTGATTCCATGCTTCAAAAATTCGACATGAAGACCTTTCTCGTCTACTGCTTTGTCGATACTCATAGCTTTCACTGCTCTCCTAATGTCCAACTCAAAGAAAAAGTGGCACGAGGAGGGGGGAGAGGGGATGCAGTGGGGATTTTCTAGGGATGTCATAAAGGGAGCTTGTGTGGGAAAACATGGCTTGGGGGTCAAGGTCAAGCGAGATGGCGGGGTGTTTAGGAAAAAGGGCCCACCAGAAAGCTATTGGGAGTGACGGAGGGCTCCACAAAGTTCATGCCTCTGAGAAAGAAATGCTCACTTTTTTCGACGAAGGATTCTACGGTAGGCTTTGCGGAGGCTAGGGGAGGATGGTGGGGTCATGTGTGAGGGTGAAACAAAGTTGTTTGTAGAGGGATTTGCATTCATCAACAAACCAATAATTCATGGGGCAGGAGCCTAGGGTGGGCTTATGGGTGCGTTGAGGAGAAGAATGTGGGTAAGAGTCTAGGGTTTCCTCCTCAAGGACCATGGAGAGAATCTCGTATTTGGATGTGGTTGTGTTCAATGACCTGAAGTGGGAAATGGGGTCAGCGATTCCTTAAAGGCGTTTAGTGTAGGAATCAACATAAACTCTATCAAAAAGGAAGGTGGTGCGGGAGGGTGGTGAGGAGGGGGGGGGGGGGGGGGGGGGGGGGGGGGGGGGGGGGGGGGGGGGGGAGGATGTAGAGAGGGAGAAGGTGAGGAGAACATGGTCTTCCAAAAGGAGGTATGATAGTGAGAAGTGTTGGATATGTGGGAGCAGATCCTCATTGGTCAAGACATAATATACCACACTGACCCCCTAACTCTGGGGGAAGCATGTAAGGACTATTGAACTTGAGAAACAAGGGATCCTGTTCAAGATCAGTAAACCATGAAACTCACATAGCTGCAAAAGATGCCCCCCATAACCTATGAGGGGCCCAAACCTATCCTCCGAACTCCTGTGAAGACCCATAGACTCTGGCTCTAACTCCTGGAGGCAAAGGACATTCTCGATTCTATCATGAAGGGGTACCTGTAACATTTGGTGTGGGCATTGAAGTAACCTAGAAGAATGACCTCCCCAAGGGTGGAGTAGTGAGAGATATCTATGTAAAGTTCAAGGAAGGGGTACCCCTCAAATTCTCGATGAAGTGCAAAGAGTGATGAGGCTAGAGGGAATTAGCAAACTTGAATGTAATTGTCTTGGAACAAGGGTGGCTATGCCAATGGAGTCGAACCCACATAAATCTAGCATGCCCATCCGATGACAACATAGTTACCTAACTTTTAAGGGAGTCCCTTAAAAGACAAGTGACCCCCCTGGAACCTCTAACGTTGCCTAATCATGTCTCCTATCTACATGACCATGTCTAGTGATACCCATGCATTAGGGGCAGTGTATGCATGGGACTCACATGTGTCTCTGTGAGGAAAAGGAGAACGTGAGACTTTACCGCATCATGAAGTGTACCTAGTGAAGACCAAAATGCACCGTTACAATTCCAATAGCCAATGGAGATGGTGGAGACGCTCCCCCTATCATGTCCCCATTAAGAAGATACAACAATAGGCTCCAAGAGAGAAAGATCTCCACATCCAACCATGACAAAAGAATAAGAGAGCCAACCCTTATATAGGTTGTAGCTCTGTCTCATTTTACAATAAAATATTATTATTTCCTAGATCTAGCCTAGGGTGGAGTGAAACTAACCAACCTCCACTACTTTCAAACAAATCCCTAACAAACTTCATAAAAATATGGTCAATGCCATAATTACCATTGTTACCAAAATCGAAAATGGCAATAAATCGGCGAGGCAAAAGAGTCAAAGTTTTGAATTGGAAGGAGAAAAAATCGGCAAATACAAAAATTTAAATATATACACATTTCAAATTTAAACAAAGCATTTTTTATTGCGTCGAGAAGGCGCATTTCTACAGCCCGGTGGGGGAGAAGTGTTCGTCTATCCCATAAAAAAAACTAAACAATTAAGAATGCATGCATCAATGTGTTGTAGCATAGTGGATGTTGGGTGGGGGGAAGTGTTTGTTTGTCTATAATATCCCAAACTGATATTTTCCTGTTTACGTGTACATTGTAGATGGCTAATAGACTTATTCCTTAATCAAATAGGAAAGCAAACCCCGAACTTTGCATGCATGCAGTTGCATGCAAATATGTGCCCTAGAAAAATACTAAGATGCTATAAAATAGGAGAAATCAATGCATGTACATACCAATAAACAGATCAGTTGATGGTGAAGAGACTGGCCCCAGCATGCAAGGATTCTGCCGGAAGAATAAGGAGATACACCAAATCGTCCTCCACAGGTGAATGCGCCCTCCTCTCAAACTATATAAGCTCCAGAATAATAAAAAAGCTGCTGCTGGAAGCCCAGATGATGTGCACTAGGGTTATAATACCCCTCTGATGATGATGGAAGCAACATGCAGAAGAAACAAAGGCACACTAGCCCAAAACGTGAAGAACTCCTCAAATCAATTCGCCCATGCAAATTAGCGCCTCCAGAAAAGGGGAGCACTGACGATATCTTGCTTGATACTCAAGCTGAATGGCCCTTCTTCCAGGGGAAGGGTAATGGAGGTGCTCCGGAATGAATGGAAGTAACATGCAGAAGTTCTGAACCCTGTAGATAGGAAAACAAATTGCTTTGTCCTTGATCACAGTGACACGGTGTGACGGTGAAACCCTTTGGCTGGATGAATAATCAACCTCCCGGAATAACTGTTGAATGTAACCTGATAATGAACTAGTGTTGAACCTAGATGATCCAACCTGATGATGAACTAGGACAGATAGATTTCGCTGCCGAAATACACTAGTTAGTTGAGCATGCGCTCAACCCCAACTTAGCTCGTCGAGCTCTCCAATTCGACTCCACAAATCAATAATCACATAAGTGCCTTCTCCATTCACTTTATCTTTCCTTTATAACTTTCAGCTGCGAAAACCCTAACTTTTGACCTAGTTAGGTCACTTTATCTTCTAATTTGCAGTTGACTTGCATGCATGCGCATGAAGACTTAATCGGGTGCATGCATCATTAAATAATGCACGGATGTCATGCATGCAGGTGGACTTTGGCTCTGGTGGCCCTCTTCGACCCAATGGTGATATAATATTGATGCCCTAGATCTTCTATATATGGCATCAGTGTTTAGCTGATTCCTTGACTGTCAATACTCGCTCGAACCTACAGGAATCACATAGGTTAGCCGGTTGGTCCTCAATGTCTAAGCAGAAGAGGACATTACAATCCTCCCCGCTCGAATTTGCTTGTCCTCAGGCAACGGTAAAGCTGGGTGCTGTAATACCTGTTCTGCCTCCCAAGTGGCCTCCTCTATAGGCAGATCTTTCCACTGAACCAGGTAACCTCTGATGATTCTGTTCCTCAGTTTCCACTCTCGCACCTCTAGGATGCGCTCCAGAATCAGAACCAATTGCCCCTCGTCATCAAGGGGAGGCAGCTCGGAAGATGTAACAATCTATTGACCAACCGCCTTCTTGAGATTGGAGACATGAAATACGTTGTGAATCTTACTCTCTGGGGGTAGTTCTAGCTCATATGCTACCTCTCTGACCTTCTGAATTATCTTGTATGGACCATAGAAACGAGGTTGGAGTTTTTTTGCTCCTTTCTTTTTAAGAGATGACTGTTGGTAAGGCTGGAGGCGTAAATAAACGAAGTCTCCCACCTCAAAACTGCGCTCAACTCTGTGCCTATCTGCATATATCTTCTGTTGATTTTGAGCAGCCTATATGTTCTCCCTGAGTATCTTGAGGATATATTGACCCTCCTAAATCCACTCTTTGGCCTTGGGGGCCCTGCTATCGCCAAATATCCGATCTGCGAAAGTGGAAGCATCATACCCATATAGGGCTTGGAAAGGGGTCATCCCAATGGTCATATGGTAGGTGGTGTTGTAACAATGTTTACCCAAGTGTAACCATTTGATCCATGTCCTCTACTGACCTGATACGTAATTTCTCAAGTATCCCTCAATCCACTTGTTGACAATCTCTGTCTGCCCCTCATTTTGCGGATGATAACTTGTGCTCATGGCTAACTCGGTCCCCACTAACCGGAAAAGCTCTTGCCAAAAGGCTCCTGTGAATTTGTTGTCCCTGTCACTGACAATGGTCTTGGGTAACCCATGGAGTCTAAATACCTCTCTGAAAAATAGTTCCGCTACCTATGCTGCTGAATAATCTGATGATATGGCAAAGAAGTGAGCAAACTTGGTCAATCTGTCCACTACTACGTACAAGCAGTCTCTGCCTTGAACCTTGGGCAGCCCAGTAATGAAGTCCATAGAGATGCTCTCCCATTTCTGCTTGGGAATAGATAAGGGATGTAGTAAACCAGCCGGGTGGATGTGCTCTATTTTGTTTTGTTGGCACAAGCTACACTCCCTCACATGTTGTATCACATCTTTCTTGAGGCCCTTCCATGAGAACCTTTCTCTAATCTGTCTGTAGGTCTTGAGAAACCCCTGATGCCCTGCTAATGGTGAATCGTGCGATGCCTGTAAGATTTTCTTCTTGAGGGGAGACTCTAGAACCAAGAAGATTTTGTTTTTGTAGTATATAATATAATCAATGACCCTGTACCTCTCATCCTGAATCTATCCATCCAATAGCTCGCAAGCAAACTTGTCTTTGGAGTACTCAACCAAAAGATGAGACCTCCAATCTGATGAGATGCTCATAAGGGATAAAGTAGCTGGTCGTGTAGAAAGCGCATCGGCCACTACATTGCTCTTCCCCTTTACGTACTCAATCTCGAAGTCATAAGCCTGAATTTTACTTACCCATTTCTGTTGTCTCTCGTTTAGCTCTTTCTGCTCTAGGAAGTATTTCAGGGTGTTGTGATCTGTCTTAACCTTGAACCCGACACCCACTAAGTACTGCCTGAACTTGGTTAGTGTATGGAGGATGGCTAACATCTCTTTGTCATATATCGAATAGTGGCGCTCATAGTCTTTGAGCTTCCTACTCTCAAATGCAATAGGGTGGTTGTTCTGCATCAAAACTGCCCCAATTCCCTCTCCTGAAGCATCACATTCTAACACAAAGGATTGAGAAAAGTCTGGTAAAGCTAATACTGGGCATGAACTCATTACCTCCTTCATTTTCTCGAATGTTTGTTGTGTTTCCTCCAACCAACTAAATGCCCCCTTCTTGGTAAGATCTGTGAGGGGTGCGGTCATCTGTGAGAATCTGCTGACATACCTCCTGTAGTAGGTGCAAAGGCCCAAAAAGCCCCTCAGTTTTGTCACATTTTTAGGTGCAGGCCAATCCAAAATTGCCCGAATCTTCTCTAAGTGCACCTGGACCCCGTTGGCCCCTATCACATGTCCTAAGTACAACATCTCCTGCATGCCGAACTCACACTTGGACATTTTGGCATATAGTGACTGCTCCTGTAGAATACCAAGTACTTCATCAAGATGTCTCAAATGTTCTTCCCAAGTTCGACTGTATATCAATATGTCGTCGAAGAATACCAAAATATATTTACATAACTGTGTCCTGAAGATATGGTTCATGCATGACTGGAAAGTAGCTGGTGCATTAGTGAGCCCAAAAGGCATCACTAGAAACTCATAATGTCCGTAGTGGCAACAGAAAGTGGTCTTTGGAACATCTTGTTCCCTGACCCGAATCTGATGGTACCCTTAGTGGAGATCAATTTTGAAAAAGTACTTTGCCCCCTGTAGTTCATCCATTAACTCATCAATCCTAGGGATGGGATACCTATTCTTTATGGTCTTCTTATTGAGTGCCCTGTGATCAATGCACATGCATAAGGTTCCATCTTTTTTCTTCACTAGCACTACTAAAGATGCAAAGGGACTAGAGTTAGGTTTGATGTACCCCAGCTTGAGTAGTTCCTTGATTGTACTATCGATCTCATCTTTATACCTCTTGGGATGTCTGTAAGGAGTGGTGATAACTGCTTGGGTCCCCTCCTCTAACTCAATAATGTGCTCAAATCCCCTATCTAGAGGTCGACTTGCTGGAAGGTCTCCGAATACTGCCTTGTGCTTCTGTAGTAAGGTCTTTATATCTGCTAGATGTTGTGTGGCCTCATCTGGTGGTTTCCTGAAGGTAACCATACACTCTGCAACCCACTCAATATCTCCCTGCCGGAGTACTGCCTCCATCCTGTGTGATGTCACTGCTGTGGGAGGATAGGTATTCATCCCTCTCAATACCACCTTCTATCCTTCTGCTCCTATAAACTCCATCTCCACAATCTGGTAATTTGTGGAATACTTCCCAATGGAATACAACCACTGAACTCCTAGTACCACATTCATGTCAGGTACATCTACCACATAGAATGTCTCTATCACTGTATAATTCCCAAGCATTACCTTTAATTTAGGAATCCTCTGACTACACTCCATGGTGTGACCTGCTGCTGCTACCGAAAACCCATCAAAGCTCTCAATCTGAATGTCTCTCTTTTTAACCCATGCAGCGTCAATAAAGTTGTGGGATGCCCCACCATCTATCAGTACTGCCACTCTGTGGCCCTGTACGGTACCTCTGATCCGAAGAGTGTGGAATCTAGGAACCCCTGTCATGGTAGAAATGGTACCTCCTGAGGCCTGTCCCTCAGCAATTGTCTATGTTGTCTCTCCCTGCTCCTGATCCTGGTAATCCTCATCCTCCTCACTGTCAAAATAAGCCTCTATGCAGTAGGCCTTTCCTTTTCCTGAACATTTGTGACCTGGTATCCATGGTTCCTGGCAAGTGAAACATAACTTTTTTCATCTAAGGTCCTGTCGGGTATCATTGTCCATCCATTCTATCTTGGGCCATTCTTTCTGGAAGGGTTTCCTTTCTTTATCTTTAATAGGAAAATTGGTCCTGGGAGGAAACCTATTTTTCGGCACTGCATCCTGCAAGTCTCTAGTCCGTCTGATGGCATCTACTAGGGTGGTGGGCCTATAAGACTTGACCCATCCCCGTAAGGGTTCAGTGAGAACCTCAATGAATAACATAATTAACCTGCTCTCTGATATATCTATGACCATGACTACTATCCTCTGAAACTCAGAAATAAAAGCATCTGCACTCCCTGTCTGCTTGAGCTATGCCAGCTCCCTAAAGTGTACCTATAAGACTTGACCCATCCCCGTAAGGGTTCAGTGAGAGCCTCAATGAATAACATAATTAACCTGCTCTCTGATATATCTATGACCATGACTACTATCCTCTGAAACTCAGAAATAAAAGCATCTGCACTCCCTGTCTACTTGAGCTGTGCCAGCTCCCTAAAGTGTACCTCTGGATCCTTCCGATCAAACCGCTCAATGAACCTCTGTGTAAAATCTGTGTATGAGGTGATGGTGTTGTGACCCAGTGTCACTAACCTGTGGTACCACCACTCATGTGCTTCTCCGTCCAAATGCAAAGTAGCCAATTTAATGGCATCTGTCTCAATCATGGGGTTGAGCTGGAAGTATGTATCCAACTTCTACACCCAATTCCGAGCTGGGCCACCCCGGGTGCCCTCAAAGGTAGGGAGAGTCAGTTTTCCTACAGTGCGTTGTAACTCATAGTTCTGGGTGAATGGCTTATTGTAAGCTTTGGGTTTGTTCTTACTTTTAAAGTGGCAGAAGTCAGTGAAGGTCATGGCCGAATGGAAGTCCTCTCCTAAAGCCTTATATTCTCTCAGATAGGCACTCATGGGTTCTTCTGGTTATGCTTGTGCTAGAGGCACTGCAGCTGGACTATCTAAGAATTGAGGCATGGTAGGTCGAAAAGGCTTGTATATATGGGGATGGCTCTGCATGTTGGTATGTAAGTGCTCCCTACTACTGCTAGTGGATACCCTATCACTGTTGGGAAATAAGGGACTGTGTGGGGTGGGCCCATTCTTCTCAGTCATTTGCCTGAAGGTGCTCATCATTTCTTTTTGCCTAGTGGTGAGTTCTTTTATGGATGATATGAGACTATTGAAAGCTATTTTATCATCATCGGCCATTGTTTCTTTGCCTTTTTCAAACTGATACTCTCTGTTCCCCAAATCTATGTCCTCTAACTCCTCTTCTCTGTCTCTATAACTCTGTCTCCTATGAATAATGTTGTATGGGTCTCCTGGATTCATTTATAATTTTTGCATGCCCACAGCTGGCAAGGAAAATAGCTCTGATACCACTGTAATATCCCAAACTGATATTTTCATGTTTATGTGTATACTGTAGATGGCTAATAGACTTATTCCTTAATCAAATAAGAAAGCAAACCCCGAACTTTGCATGCATGCAAATATGTGCCCTAGAAAAATACTGAGATGCTATAAAATAGGAGAAATCAATGCATGTACATACCAGTATGTAGATCAGTTGATGGTGAAGAGACTGGTCCCAGCATGCAAGGATTCTGCTGGAGGAATAAGGAGATACACCAAATCGTCCTCCACAGGTGAATGCGCCCTCCTCTCAAACTGTATAAGCTCCAGAATAATAAATAAGCTACTGCTGGAAGCCCAGATGATGTGCACTAGGGTTATAATACCCCTTTGATGATGATGGAAGCAACATGCGGAAGAAACAGAGGCACACTACCCCAAAACGTGAAGGCCTCCTCAAATCAATTCGCCCATGCAGATTAGCACCTCCAGAAAAGGAAAGCACTGACGATATCTTGCTTGATACTCAAGCTGAACGGCCCTTCTTCTAGGGGAAGGGTAATGGAGGTGCTCCGAAATAAATGGAAGTAACATGCAGAAGTTCTGAACCCTGTAGGTAGGAAAACAAATTGCTTTGTCCTTGATCACAGTGACACAGTGTGACGGTGAAACCCTCTGGCTGGATGAATAATCAACCTCCCGAAATAACTGTTGAATGTAACCTGATGATGAACTAGTGCTAAACCTGGATGATCCAACCTAATGATGAACTAGGGCAGATAGATTTCGCTGCCGAAATACACCAGTTAGCTGAGCATGCGCTCAACCCCAACTTAACTCGTCGAGCTCTCCAATTCGACTCCACAAATCAATAATCACATAAGTGCCTTCTCCATTCACTTTATCTTTCTTTTATAACTTTCAACTACGAAAACCCTAACTTTTGACCTAATTAGGTCACTTTATCTTCTAATTTGCAGTTGACTTGCATGCATGCGCATGGAGACTTGATCGGGTGCATGCATCATTAAATAATGCCCGGATGTCATGCATGCAGGTGGCCTTTGGCTCTGGTGGCCCTCTTCGACCCAATGGTGATATAATATTGATTCCCTAGATCTTCTATATATGGCATCAGTCTTCGGCTGATTCCTTAACTGTTAGTACCCGCTCGAACCTACAGGAATCACATAGGTTAGCGGGTTGGTCCTTAAGGCCTAAGCAGAAGAGGACATTACATTATCCCATAAAAATAGAAAATTAAAAATAAAAATAAAAAATAAGAATTCATGCATCAGCGTATTATAGCATAGTGGTGAGAGGGATGTGTGTTGTAGTTTAGTGGTGAAATGTTTGTGGATTTGATGCCTCTCGACACTTTGTAGAGCCGGAGTTAGATGGGTCTATACTAACTGATATTCAAAGTGGTCCATATACTGCAAGATATCAATAGATGTCAAAAAGATATCAATAAATGTCCAAAATATATCGATTCTCAACCATAAGATGAGTCCATATAGATAAATCATTGCCTATATTGGGATCTTATTCATCAATAGCACCCTATTCCCCCCTCCTCTAGGTTCTAGCTGATAGATTTTTACAATTTATTCAATGTGATCTAGGATCTTATTTGAGAGAATAACATGCACAGCAATCATCACAAGAGACAAGAGACACAAAGATTTTTCTCAGGGAAACCATAAAGGAGAAAACCCCGTAACTTCCTCAAAGATAGAATGAGCACCGATAGCAAAAGTAAAAACCCAAAATATGGAGATGTCCTTTAGCAGCTTCTCTCTCTCCCACTTGTGCGAACATGTCTTCTCTCTTACTCATGCGAACTTGATGAATTAGTGAGTGAGTGAGTGGATAAATAGAGAGGCGCCCTCTCTATTTATAGTTTATCTTCACTTGACTTTTTCCCTCAACAGGGCTGACTTCTCTAGGAGAGTCTAATAACCCAATTACAACTTAACTCTGGAGTCGAATGCCGAGACATACAATGGAGGGTTAACCTCAATGACTTAACATGACTTAAATACAATAATGACTCTCCCGGACGGAGGAATAAACATCTTCGTCGGAGTTGCAATAAATACAATATGAAATATACAAGTGAATATCTTCCAAAATTAAAATTACATCCTCTAGCCCTTGCCTCTACCTCAAATCTCAAAGTTGATCCTCTAAGGACATTAGGAAACATCCTACAATTTAGATGAAACTTTCTAATCCAAACATTAAAATAAGGTAAAATTAAAAAAAGTTTTCAATGCTTAATAAGTGGTTTTGCTTGACTGAAGGGTACATTTTTATTAAGGTCATGAGAGAGGAGTTCAACAATCAGCACCACCAACATCAAGGTACATAGAGAGGCTGATGTGCCTGATTAAATGCCAATCCCTTACCCTCATACATGATAGAATTTAGTGGAAAAGTTGCAATCCTGAAATCCTGAAAACCGCTAAGTCTGTTGAATTATGGATGGGATCTAAAATTCTAGTTTTTACATATGGACTCCGATGAGGTTGGAACCACTCTCAAACATCCTAAAACAATTAATAGTAATATTAAAAATTTAACTAAAAGCGACATTCTCCATTTATTTCATAGAAAAAGAAATATTACGAATGTCACTTTTACTTTAAGAATTTAATATTACCATTACTATTGAACACCTCCAACAATCAAAATAAAGACCCAAAACAATCAAAATCGATCTTAAAAGCTTTCATGGGCGTACAATTTAAACAATCAAAGTTTTAAATTGCGAGTCAAGAAAAAATCGTGAGTTTGACTCACCTTGAACCAAATTAGCTCATTTTGAGAGAAATCCAACTCAAACTCGCGATTTTTTGAGTTTAACTCGCAATTCCTATAACATTGATAATTACAAGGCATACTCCTCAACCCCTTTATCAAACCTCTTTCAAAAGTGGTTAGATACAATATTAAAACCCCTTAACTACTTAGTCAAAACACTTTATAAAATATTGGTTATCCATTAAAGGAAATGACCAAATGCCAACGATGGTCCAAGACTAGACTCCCAAGAAGTATCGATCCACCAAACAAGGCATTGATATATGTGCAAAGCAACCACCTATAATAGAAATACAAAGATGGTCCATAAAGTGGACAAAACCCAAGCAGCTCAATGAACACAATAAAAGACAAGCATCCTTCGAGGTGGACCTCCAAGATTTGGCATCAACAAATTAAGGTGTAAACTAACTCGCAAAATGAAGGGAGAGAATAGCTCCATGGTAAATAAAAAAATGAATGCATGACCACGTGATGAACCAACGTGAACGGCACCTAGGATTGTTGATTGCACATTGTCATGTGAAACCACCATCGAAAACACTTCATCAACAGATCCCCATTACAACCAGCTTGGATCCTCGTTACAGGCTTAAGATTATATCGGCCCCTCCCAAAGGTTCGTGGCATAACGATATAGCGAACAACTCATTTATGAGCTAAGATACCAAACCAATGTTATTGGAACCGGACCGGTCATCGAACCGGCGAAGCCCAAAATGTGAACCGGACCGGAACCGGCAAAAAACCGGGTAAAAAACCGGCTGACTAAAAAATACATAAAATATTCATATTTTGTATAAAACATATATATTCATGTGCATACATATGAATCCAAACCATTAATACAGAAATATGCAAAGTTTCTCATATATATAGCAAATATGGGTGCAAATATCCAAAATAGCACCTAGTGCAATACATCTCTGAGGTTCTGAACCAAAGTAGATTAACAAAGAGGCTCCAAAGTACATTAGCAAAGTTTTATTTTCTGGGTTTTTTAAAAAAAATTGAGTTTCGTGAGTCCCCGGTCCAGACCGGCCAGTTCGGCCGGTTCCGTACCCGGTCTGGAAAAAAATCCGATTTTTTGAAATTTTTTTGCTGACCAGACCAGCCAACCCTGTAAACCGGTCAGACCAGTCGGTTTTGCCAGTTCCGGTCTGGTTCCAATAACACTATACCAGACACGTCCATATGGGGCAGCGTGTCCTGTGTCCAACACGGACACGTTGACAAAGCATGTCGGACACGTCGTTTCAGCGTGTCCCAATTTCGGACACCCGTGTGCCACATCTATCATGACATGTCCTGAAAACAGAGCACGTTTTCCACATGTGTGACTAGGAAATTGCCTCAAAATACGTAAAAACAAAGCATGAAGTGATCAACAATTGTACCTTTCTAGTGGCTCAATGACTCATTTAATTTTTATCTCTTTAACATTAGATTTATCGTGGTGTGACCAACATTATCCTATATTACGTGTGAAACTCGTAAGTCAATGTTAGAATTTTAATGTTTATACAAGATCTTAAAATATTTAGCATCATAACATCATAACTATATGCAATAAGATCACTAAAAGAAAAACGAGCACAACAACACAAAAAGAACACAGAGATTTCTCCTAAGAAACCACAAGGGAGAAAACCCAGCAACTTCTTTAGTATAGATTCCGTCACCAAGACCAACTTCTTATGTAAAAACTTCTGTACACTAATTACTAATGTTAAATGTGCATTGACTCTGATTTCTATTGAATATTTGTAAAAAATTGGATCTTTATGTCTATATTTTTAATATATATAATTTAAAATATATATATATATATATATATATATATATATATAACGTGTCCTGATTCCGGGGGTCATCGTGTCCTTCGTGTCCCATGTCCTTGTGTTAGGTGACTTAGTTTATGAGTAATCCAGCAACTTCAAAAGTTCTAAAATAGGAATTTGTTTTATGGGCAATAACCTCATGTTCATTGATTTTGAACATCCCTTACTTTATAGTTGAGTCATATTTTGTCATATGGGCAGCTTCACTCGGATGCGGAGGTACCTAGAAAATTGTGGTCTCTCTCCTAGAGATTTGATCGCTTCAAACTCTTCAAAGGTGAGCCAGGGGAACATCAGTTTGAAGCTCAGAAAACTCATTTGATAGTATGATAGAAGAAGCCCCTTGTCCTTGATCTGCTTTTGTTAATTTTAAGTGTCTTTTCCCACCCTTGTTTCAAGTCTCTTGCTCATTATTTAATGCCCAACCCAATAAACATTTATGTTGTAGATGAATTTATTACTCATAAACAAATTGTACATTAAACACTGGAAAAATTTGCTAGCAAAAATTTTAGGAAAGTCCAGATAATTTTAGACACTGTATTTTTGGCAAATTGCCTAGGAAAAACCCACAAGGGAAAAAGTTGTTTGAGAGAGTTCTTTTTATTTGTTCAACAAAATAAAGGGCAACAACAAAATTACAACTTATCTCATTTGGAAAACCCAAAATTGTCTCGAAATTCGTGCCAAAACAGCAGTGACAACTGTACGGATTTGACTGTACAGACATCAAAAATCATGCCACTGTACAGACTACACATATTTGATTATATGGACCTCGAAAATCGTGCCACTGTACGAAATTCGGAAAAAAAAGTAAAACTTAAAAAATAAATTAATTAATAAATTAAAAAAAAAAAAATCTTCGAAAATTGTGCTGCTACCTGGAAATGCATCTCATTGTTTTTCTTCTCAAAAAGCATGCCCAGAATTGGACCTGTTGTTTCTCTCTCCTACGTTTTCTTCCACTCCTCTCAAGAAGTCGAATTACTCTCTGCTCTCTCAAATTTGCTCTCCAACTCTCTTTGGTTTCAAAATGAGGAATGGGTACCTTTTTTTATTGTTTCCCTTGTCTTTTCATTTCACCTTCCTAGGGTAGCTGAAAGGTCACTAGATCAAGGACACACACTTGATTTAGTGTTTTATCATCAATGGATGAGAAAAATCATTTTTCTCTCCATTAAATATTTTCCCTCTCAACTCCACTTAAATTTATTTTAAAAGTCACTTTATTCTCTAAAGTGCATTAATTACTCATCTCAAGTAATTAATACAAGGGTCATGTAACTTGTCCCCTTTTTAGTGACTAAGGCACAAAGTCACTAGGGGAACACTCCCCTAGGTACAAAAATTCAATAGCTTTAACTTTCTTAAATGCTAAAACAAGCTTAGCCAACATAATCTTGAAACCAATCAAGCCGGTGCTTTGAGTGTCTGCTCTATTGTGCACTCCCATCACCGCCTAAATGAGTTTGTTTTAGGCACGATATAACGCACATTCATTTTGGCTCTACCCTTCTAATAAGAACTGTGGACATCTGAGAATCGAACAATGCAAAATCTACTATGATATTCGCAACTCTGCAACTTTAACTCCATTCTCCAGTTTACTTTCTTCTTGCTGGGGTAGAGTTCCAACTGGTGTTATATTATTATTAGGTTTATATATATCATTTACATATAGTTTACTGTTGAGTGCAAATTCCTGATCAAATGCATAAATTGGATGCTAAAGATCTGCAACGAGCATCCGAATTTCATTGTGCTCATTTTCTGTAGGCTAGTTTCACACAGAGATCTGCCCAAAACTGCTTCTTCATGTCTGTTTACGAGGCTAAAATGTGCACCTTGGGAGTGTGTGGTGTATGTGTTCCATGCTATTTGAAAGCCAGCAAAAATACCCAGGTATGCTTGTTTACCATTGCTTGAAAGGGAAATTATGCCCAGGAGCAGAGGTCTGTTGCAATTCCAACCCACAAACTCATCCCTAAAACGCCCAGGATGGCTGCCTTCATCCAAATTTATGCCCAGGACCGAGTTTCAATACCCTCACCACTGTCATGACTGCCCAGAATTTGTTCAACAACGCCCAGAATATATAACAAGGCCTGTTATGACTTCAAGATTTACCCCATGCAAATAGGGGGTAACAGGTTCAAAACCTCCTGAGTGGGTGCCAATAAGGCCAAGTGCAAAATCTTGAATCCTCGATGACTTTGACAGCTATGTTGCAGGAAACGTGGGCCCCAACCCCGTTTCCAGCGTTTCCCCGTTTCGAAACCCCAAAACGCGTACTGTACGGCCCGAAAACGCATTTTCGTACGGGCAAAACATGTTTTCGAGATGGAAACGTGTTTTGTCCGTACAGAAATGTGTTTCCGATACGGATGCAATCAATGAGGTCACGTTTCCAAAAAATTGTCACCATGGGGCAATAGTTTTTTGTGATGTTAATGGTATCCTCTTACTTAAATTTTTAACATTGCCATTGATTGTTTCAGAATGTTTGAGAGTGGTTCCAACCTCATCGGACTTCATATGCAAAAAATAGAATTTTAGATCCCATTCAAAATTCAACAGACTTAATAGTTTTCAGGATTGCAAAGTTTCCACCAGATTCTATCATGTATGAGGGTATGGAATTAGCATTTAATCAAGCACATCAACCCCTATATGTACCTTGATGTTGGTGGTGTTGATTGTCGAACTCCTTGTTGAATTTTAGCATTAGCATGAATTCTTTAAAATTTTGCAAACTGTAAGATAACAAAAGACAAGCGCAGTAAAAACATCAACAACATCACACACGTTGAACACAATAGTTTTTCACGAGGAAACCTTTAAAGGACAAATACCCCAAAAGAATTTGTAATTCATCTCTTAAATTATATGACTTGAGTTATTTAGAAAAAAAAATTCAAACCCTAATAGGTTTGAACCACAAATCAAAATCCACAGAAGTGAATTTTATACAAAAAAGTCAATTTAGGTCTTTCTGCCCTAATTCTTTCAGCTATCTAGAATGGTTGCCCGAAATTGTTTCTACCTGCCTAGAATGAGACTGAGCCTGCCCGAGATCTCTGTCTGCCTACCCGTGAACCTTGTCAGCCTGCCCGTGATCCCCGTCAACCTGCCTCAGCCTCCTCTTTGCCTACCCAAGCTTTCTGTTGCCTGCTCAAATTGTTCTTCAACCTGCCTGAGCTCTGTTTACCTGTCCGGATGCTTGTTTTACCTGCCCGGAACTTTATTTTACCTTCCTGGATGATCAGGCTGCTGCTTGACAACCTGCTACAGCTGCCCGAGCTCCGTTGCAGCTACCCGGGACAATTAGCAGTCTATGGAGGCTGCCGTGAAGAATCCGAGCTGCCTGTGATGGGTCTGACCCTTCCCGTGAAGGAACCAAGTTTGTCCGAGAAGAGTGAGAGGTCTTCGGTGAAGGAGAAGGGTCTAGGGTTAGACCCTAGCTTGTGAAGAATGTGAAGATGGTGTTGCTCACTATGTAACCCTAGCATAGGGTTTTCTGTAGCAAGTGTGGGTGCCCTAGCTAGAATCCTCCATGCTAGGGCATAACCACAAAAGATTAACCTTCTCTTCAAAAGCAGCGAAAAGAACTTCCTTGAGCAACTATAAAATTATAAGCAAGTGTGTGTAATAATGAAATGGATTGATCTTCTTTTATAGCCTTTGAATCACCTGTAAGTGGACCAAAACTTAAGAGAACAAAATAATAATATTTTATTCTTTTATTACTTTGACTTTTACCTTTAGTGGTACTAAACGTCTTTTTGCACTTTCACTTTGACTCCTTAGTGGTCTAAGGGTCCTCATGTATTTTGTCTTTTACCTTTAGCCTTCTTCAAGTGCCCTGTGATCAAAAGAAGTGGTCAAGGTGGTCTTTCATCCCCACTCAAAGTACATCATCATAAATAGAGAGAATTACTAATGCTTTTATCTCACACTCCATGTGACACCAAGATCGGGTACTAGGTGTCTTAACCAAGGGTAGCTATGCCTTGGAGAAGATCACAAAGCCCATAGATCGAGGGTTGGAGTGCCCTCACATGCCCAGACCTGGTCTAGGACTTATACTGATATCCTAGTAACAGACCAAGTGCCTCAACCATAGGCTATATAATTTGACCCAAGGTCAAATACTTGGTAACAGACCAAGCGCCTCCATTCTCCCGAAGAATGGCCCTCAGCCCTAAGCTGAGTCCCCCAGTACTAGATTGGTTCATATTCCTGGTAATTGACTAGGTGCCTCCATTCAGACAATGGCCACTCAACTCTAGGCTGAGTCCCCCAGTGTTGGATTGGTTCCACATCCTGGTCCTTGATCAAATGTCTCCATTCAACAGAATGGCCACTCAGCTCTAAGCCGAGTCCCTCAGTGTTGGACTGGTTCCACATCCTGGTCCCTGACCAAATGTTCTCCATTCAACAAAATGGCTACTCAACTCAAGATTGAGTCCCCCAATGCTGAACTGATTCCACATCCTAGTACCTGACCAGATGTCCCCATTCTCCTAAGAGAATGGCTCTCGATGCTGCTCAGGGAAAATAAACACTCCTCTGTCGTGACATTAATAAAAATATACATTAATAAAAATATACTCTTCACTCAAACAAAATCACTTAATGGGAAGCCTTTTCCACCTTATTTTAACGATTGGATTAGGAAGTTTCATCAAAATTGTAGGGTGTTGAGCTGTTGACTAATACCCTTGGAGGATCAAGTTTAAAATTTGAGTTAGAGGCAAAGGCTAGAGCCTAGAGGAGGGAGGCATAGGGTGTTATTGATGAATAGGATCTCAATATAGGCAATGATTTGTTGGCATGTACGATTTATATTGCACATTTATTTTTTTAAATAAAAAATGTTCTTTCTCATATATGTGTGTGTGTGTGTGTTGCGTTTCCCTGTTTCCAAAATTTTTGGGGGTCACGTTTCCCCGTTCACAGTTTCCCTGTTTCGTCCCCGTTTCGTGCAACTTGGTTTGACAGCATAGAAATGCCCCTTAATAGTGTGGTCACTGTGTTGGCTTAGCCAAAGAGATCCATATAAGAAATATTTCTCAAAACAAAAAAAAGAATAATGAATAATGCAGTAAGATCGCAATCCATAGTTGCGATCTTAATTTACTCGCTAAGCCATGTTCAATTTCTTTAGACATATGTCCTGACAGAAAGGATTAATCTACAAAAAATAAGAAATAATGTCGATTACTAGAGAGAATTTAATATCCATGTCATTTGTCTCAAGCCAGGAGCTGCATTATGATAAGATAAAAGTGCCTTTACAGTCATCTGTCTGCATTCATACTTGCCTATGGCTCCTAGTTTGACTTTAGATCACACGAGTTCAATACCTGCATCACCAATGTCCAAGAAAAAAGGAAAAACAGGGCCCTTCGAGTCATTCTTTGTGACTAATGCAAATATTTTCTTTATCCACTTAGGTGCCCTGCAAGAACAAAGCAAATGCGATATTCAATACAGACATAGAACATGAAAAGAAACAGTGATAAAATCTGAAAAAACAATTGAGCATGGGACAAATAATTGCCCAAATAAACAATGCTATGGTTCATGATAAAAAGTTCCAAAGATGGGCTCCAACCACAATAGAAGCCAAGGAACAAGGAAGAAAATATTCGATGCAAGAATGCATGCTCAAAAACTACACAACAAGAATCGCCTTAGGTTAAAAATGCATATAATAGATGGAAGAAAGAAATGGAATTGGTTTAGCAATACAACAATGCCAGTAAGTAATCTCAGCAATGAAAGAACATTCAGGAAAGACCATAGTTTGATAGTAAACCTCAACGAATCTACTTAATCAATTGTAACTAAAAGCTATAATAAATGCAAAGTATACAGGTTTGGCGGATGGATATTCAAGTCTCAGAGTTTAAAGCCTTTCCTCGTCTTTTTGTCAATGGCATTTCGTGGGTGTGCAACACTGCTATCTTCGAAGACCGCCTGGTGCCTCCAGAAGTGGTGGCTCATTTGATCTACCAGCAATCATTGGTATTTAGAGTCTAGAGTCCTCGTTAAGGAGAAGAAGAATATTGAAATAAAGATGCCAGAACAAGACATTGATATCCCTTGGGGTTCTTTTGACGGGGCCAACCAGGGACACCCTGCTATGGGTTGTGCTCAGGTGATTCTGTTTCAAAATTCACATCTCTACATTAAATTAAAATATGAAGTTGGGAAAGCATCTAATAACAAGGTGGAAATTGTTGCTCTCTGGTTGTTACTTTATGCAGCAAAATCAAAAGGTTTTAATCGTCTTCAGGTGTTGGACAATTCCAAATTGGTTATAGATTGGACACAGCATAAATCTGACTGAGATAATTTTGGTCTCTCGAGGTTGCTGGACCTGATCAGATCTTTGATTAAGGAGTTCAAATGGATTTGTTTCTTTCATGTTTATAGAGAGTTAAACTCAGAAGCGGATGCTCTCTCTAAACAGGCTCTTTCTCTGAGATCCTGTTTGTTGGTGGAAGAGACTTTCTCAGATTGCAACCTCCTTGATGTAATGGAGATCAGCCATACTTTTTCTTGATTCCCAGACAGCGAAATATGAGGTCTACTTCGGAGAATCTTGAAGACAGGTTTTTTCTTTCAGGGGTTTTTCAAAAGATGCTATTTGTCATGCTCCAGCTTTGAGGGGTTTTTGTTTTTGGAAAAAAAGCATATTGTGATTGTTTTCAAACTAAAAGCCGATAGCTTATGAGTTGTTTTCTGATGTGTGGATAGAATGAAGCTGCAACTAACAGCTGGAACTCTTTGGGTTTTGTTCTGGTTGGTCTGGGGGGGGGGGGGGGTTTATAGTTTTTGTTTATAATGGCTGGATTTTGAAAAATCCAGTGATTAGCGCAATGTATATTTTCTTTTGGAAATATAAAGAATTTTTTTCTTTGGAAAAAAGAAATACAAAGTGTACAAACATTATTTTATACCAGACAGTCTATCTTAAACAGAAATCAAACCAAATCTCAAAATATATTCCCAATTCTTTTTGTTTTCAGTTATGTCAGAAGATCACTAGAAATGTTGCAGAAACCATTGAACCAAGAGAGTGGAAAGAATAAGACCTCAGTCCATCCATATCAGAGAAAGAAAACATTAAATCAATGTTGTCATAACCAAACCAGTTCTGGCTAAATAATGTTTCTATTTGGCTAATAATGTTTCCCAAATAGAAACATTATTAGCAGAATAATTATCTTCACAAAAAGAGGGCATCGATTAGATTATCAAAATACAAAGTGTTTCAAGAATTCCTGTGAAGCTACCCCCAATCCAAGAAAATGAACAGTCGAACGACTTAAAAATAGGATCTACACTTTGTCAACATCAAGCCATGCAAGTATCCTCATAATCGTAAAACTGAGATAGTACGCTTAATTCAAGACATACAAAATTCAAAGCCAACCAATAGTAGGAGCCCATATTCAGAGCCAGGAATCTTAGTTAGAAAGAAAGATGTATCCTTTTGAATGTGTAGATTACAGAGTTATAAATAAAATCACCATCAAAAAGAGATTCAGGATATGCTTCATTGATTAAATGCTCGATGAACTAAATGGTGCCAAGTATTTCTCCAAATTGGATTTACAATCAAAATATTATCATATTAGAATCTGATTTGAAGATATGAAAAGACAGCATTTAGAACACAAGAAGGCCATTATGAATCTAAAGTGATGCCATAAGATTTCACAAACACCCCTACCACATTCCCATCAACTATGAAATTATGAATGAATTACTCCTACCTTTCCTTGGGAAATTTGACATAGTATTTTTTTATGATATCTTCATCTATAGTGTTACACCCCAAATTGTCTGCAGCGTGCCTAACAGGACATACCAGAGTGAAGGGGCCTTTTGCCATTGTAAAAGGCCAAGTCTCTGCTTGTTTATGTAAAAGTGTTGGTCTAGTTGGGTTCAAGACCTGTGGTCGGGTCATGGCAGGTCCTCTTGGTTTTCATTCCAAGAAGTAATTAATGGCTTAGTGGCTTTACTGACTGCCCCTTGATGGGCGGAAGTCCCCCATCATGTTGGGCCTTTGTGCCTTGGATTGGTGTTCCAGTGCTTCATGGGATGGCCCCACTAGGACACATGGCTTAAGGGCTCCTAGTCACACTCATGTTTATGATATGTAGAAGGTGATTGCGTGTGTAAGGGTTGTCATAACCACTTTAGCACACCTAATTTATGCCCACTTGAACCTTCTCTTTCATGTATTACCCCCTCCTCTTGGTCTACATGTGCAAAATCCATGATGACATCATCCTCATCAAGAAAGCCTTACCTTGCTAAAGGGAAGGACGTTGAGGGATCTTCCACATCGTTGGGGTTACTTGGGGCATGGTGTCCTCTAGTTCATCAATTCACTTGGATGAAACCATCTACATCATTTTATCATTATTTTCGGTCTTTTGTGGTTTAGTCCCTGGTTTGTGGATGACAAACCCTAAATTTAAGTTATTTTTAGTAATGTAGGCTCTAAAGCACAAACCCTAAATTTAAGTTATTTTATTTTTTAGTAAGGTAGGCTCTATAGTTAGAAAAGACTTAGGAGGCCTCATAAATAAAGGCTCCTAGCATTCAATTGAAAACAAGACAAGGGTTCAAATATCTACCCTTTTCTCTTTCTCTTGGTATATTGGCACTTCTAGAGTGTTGCACACCTCTCTCTTTGGTGGGTCTTTTATGTGATGAAGGTTGAATGGTGGAATTTCTAGGGTTTACTATCTTGCAAGATTGATCCTTAGAATAGTTGTTATAACTCGTGGCTAAGGAGGACCTAAGAACTCTTTCTCTTGCTCTTTTCTTGGTTGATGTTGGTAAGAACTCTCCATTTTCTTGTTTGACATTGCTTTTGCACCTTAAGCAAGGTAAATTAGGGTTTTATTGGCTTCTTGTCATAATTGTCTAACGACACTTTCCTCTTGAAGGAGCTCTTCATTGTGGACATTCGGATTCATTGTTTGCCCTTATTAGGGTTTGGCTGCTTCAACCTAATCTCGGGTTACTAGCCTTTTCCCTAGTTAGTAACTCTTTGAACAGCCAAATTTAGTAGGGATGTTGACCTCGATCCCTGAATGCCCTAGGGTTGAGGACTAAGGTCATAACCCCTTCTCTTCTCTTTTATTTAAAATTCTCTTGTATATTTATAATAAAAAATCCAAGAAAATATAATAATAACCCTAAAAATTAGAATATTCATATCTCAAGAAATATTTTGAATTTGTAAATTACATTTGGATGAAAAAGTGCACCCTAGGCAATTTAATAGTGAATCTTCAAGAGCGCCTTGTTCCTAAGCTTAATTGATGAGATATCTAGTGATTTGTGCATGCAAGGGTTTCTTTTTGCAGATCTGTTATAACAGGTACAGCAAGTACATTGATCATTTCAGCCAAGCTTGAAAGGCATAAAAATCATGGTTTTGGGCCTAGAGTGACCCCTGGGGAGTTAGACACCTGTTCTGAAGCGTTATAAGCAGGACCACGATCTATTTGAGGGCTATTCTAGGGCACTTATCAGATCTGAGTTTACATTTTCAGATCTGACTTGGTGTTTCACCTTGCCCTCCGGAGGCTTGTCACTTGCCTTACAAGGTACGTTTCATACAATAAGTTGGCATTGTTTTGATTGATTTTATCAATTTTTTGGAATATTATTGACTGCTACAATTGTGTAACAGCAGTAAAATAGTCGAGTTACATTTCTTGGAATCCGTAATAAATTGTTATTTATAACTCCACCTCTCTCCCAGTGTTGTTTATGCTTCATTGTTTTGACTCCATAAGGCACTGATCTTTGCTAAGAGGTTTCTTGGGAAAGGTGTTTGTATGTTTAAGTAATGCTTCATTGTTTTGACTCCAAAAGGCACTGATCTTTGCTAAGGGGTTTCTTGGGAAAGGTGTTTGTGTGTTTAAGTAACTGCAGATATCATTAACCAAATTCTAGGGACTACAACTTGGTCTTAGGAGCTGACCTAAAGTATTCATAAGCTAGGTTGTGGTGACATAGGGCACTATCTTCTCCCGTGCTTACCACTCATTGCACTGGGATCCGTGACCTTGATCAAGGGTGCTATTTTGAGCAGTAACATATAGCAAGACATGGAAGGAACACCTCAAACACTTAGAACAAGTCCTTGTAATTCTTGAGGAAAATTATTGCAAAGAAAAAATAATACAAGTTCAATGTGAACATACTGAAAGTAGTTCGAGTTAATTCTATTTTCGAATTCACTTTATGAATAAAATGAAATACTTATGTTTGCATGTTGAGTCTAATAAAGTGTATTTTTATACATTAGTGATTAGGACTAATCTCAACCATACATCTAACTAAGAGATTAAGGCTTTGGCAGATTATGGTTTCAACTCAAGTATAAATGCAAGTCACAGTAGAGGGCAGTGTTATCGGAACCGGTCCGGTTCAGGCAAAACCGGCCGGTCTAACCGATTTAAAGGGTTTTCTGGTCCGGTCAGGGCCCCGAACCACTCAGGCCGGAATTTGAGCCTGAATCGGCCCTGAACCGGCCTGAACCCATCCAGTCCGTACAATGTCGTATGGAAGTCATCCAAGGACACACAGAACTCAAATTTTGGTTCTAAACTTCAATGATGTATTTTGGTTCAAAACTTCAGTGATGTATTTTGGATCGAAACTTCAGAGATGTATTGCACTCGATGATATTTTGGTTATTCGCACCTGTACTTGCTATATATATGATAAACTTTGCATGTTTGTGTATTAATGGTTTGAATTCATATGTATGCACATGAACATATATGTTTTTTTACAAAATATGAATATTTTATGTATTTTTTTGTCTACCGGTTTTTTTCCGGTTCCAGTCCGGTTCACATTTTGGGCTCTATCAGTTCGATGACCGGTTCAGTTCTGATAACATTGGTAGAGGGTTTATCACATATACACACAAAGACAAGTTTTTGTCTGATGGTGACATAGTTCATCAATTGAGCAAGTTTAGAGTGCAGGAGAGCCGAGGTCAAGAAAGAGGCAAAAAATCAACATACGAATTCCATACATGTTAGTTCTTACAGTCTTATGGATTCCATACGGACAGAGCCATACAGCGAGCCAACAAGTAGAATTTTTTGTTTTCAGCTGACAAATTTTCTCGATAGTTATGCAGATCTGTTTTTTGGGTGTACAGGGCAACGGTTAATTTGATAACATGTGGAGGTTTCCCTATAAGCTTTGATCGTTTAATGAAAATTGATGGAGTAATTACCTGTGTATTGTGTCTATGCTTCCTGCTTCCCCTATTTACTTTAGGAGCCTTTAGGGATAGCAAAGGCAGCATCTTAAGATTCTATGCAAGGTACCTTGGCACAGAAAGTAACAATGCAGCGAAGGTCTATGCGATGCTAACAGGCGTCAGAATTGCAACTGAAGCAAGGTACACAAAATTAATCGTTGAAGGGGACTCCAAGCTCATGGTGCCGATCCTAACTAGACTCCTCAATGGCACTAGTGTTAGCAAAATAAATCCAAGTTGGAGACTAGCTTCCAAAATGGAAGCACTAGCATCTATCCTTCATAACTCCGATACTTTTATCCCGCATCATGACAGGAGAGAAGCCAACAAACTTGTAGACAATTTAGCAAACTAGGGTGTGGATCAGCCTTAGGACAACTGTGACCAACTATGGGATGATGATGCAAGAGCTCAACTCAAAGAGGAATGTGCTAGAATCCATTCTCAAGATATGCATCCCCACAGCGGGTGCTATATGCCTAGGACGAGGACCTCAACACATGGGCAATTGGAATAAAGCAAAGAGGGGACGAATTTATGGACAAGCAAGTGGCTGCCCCAACTCACTATGCAATTATGTTTTGGAGGTTGTCATCATTCCTCACCTTAATGACGAGTGCCATCCCACGATCGACTTTTGGTTAACCATGCAGCGCTCTAAGACTTCCCCTATGTGAGCTATAATGGCTCCCCGTGACAGTTCTTATTATGATGGCATGGTACTTTGCAAGGCGCTTAATCACTCGACTGAAGCATGCTGGCATCGAAGTCTTAGCCTTGTCTTGGTTCTCAAGTATGGAAACTTCGTTCATCCCCGAAGCAGGATTCTGCCTACAAGCCTAACTCTCTCTTCTGGTAGCTGTGACAAAGGGAAGGTGATCTGATCTTCGAGAATTGAGAGCATCAAGATGGTTCGTACCAAAACAATGAAGAGGAAGAGGGCAGAAAGTCCTAAGCGCTCTCAACTACTGCGGTCCCTATAGGAAACGGAAAATGCGAGGGGCCATTTCGACACCAAGGTTAGTCCCTCGGCCCAAGCCTGCATTAACAGGCTGGAGAAAAGATTGAGAAGTGAGAAGAGGTGTCCCAATGCCCACAGGCTGGTGGAAGATTTTGAGGGTCTTGTTGAAGATTCTGGTTCATCTTGAACAAGAGAAATGTAGCATACCAAGACGTTGCGCATCTTCTGGTGCATAAATTCGATGTTTAGTTTGGCCCTAGAGGATTGCCTGAAAGGTAAGGCTCAAGAAAATACGGGTGATCTATCAGTGAAGGTTCATCTGATAGGCTTGGAAGAAGGTATGAAGAGGTTGGCACGCAACCAAGTTATTACAAACGAGCATATAAACAACAAGTTGGACGCCCTAGCGCAGGAACTCACTACTAAGAGATTCAGCAAGTCGTCCTAGTCCAAACCTTCGTACTCGCAGCTAACGTTCCAACGTTGTCCTAAAGCGAATAAGCAAGCAGCTAAGCAGGAGAATCCAGGTCCTAATTCCTCTTTTATAATAGTCTCTAATGATGATTAGGCTTAATTATCTTGTGTCTCATGTTCAAAATGTAGACCTTGTACTTCACCCAGTTTCAATTTTGGCCATAACCCCTAGCTTGTGGGGGATGCTTAGATATCTTGGGTTTTCTCCTTAGACTCCTAGCTTAGACACTGACAATCACTAGTTTTTCAGTTTATGATCCATAGGATAAACTTAGTATGGTACCGATGTTCTTTCTATGCCATCTAGACCCAATTTGCAGACAAATGCTCTGATTTTGTTATGTAAAAATGTTTTTAACTTTTTACTAATGTAATATAATACCAAATTTTACAACAACAAAAAAATTTATGTCAAAAGATCACTAGAAATGTTGCAGAAACCATTGATGCATGGGAGTGTAGAGATGATTACCTTGAACCATCCCTAGGGAATAAAACCCTAGGGAATCAATATGTAGTACTTGAAAGTCAAAAGAACTGCATTAGAAAAAGAACCCCAAGCCGAGGAATTTTGCAAAGCCCCAATCCTTCTTAAGTCTACACTAAACCTTGATGGAGCGTCCATAGCCATAGAGAATGGACGAAAGGCCAATAGAGGAGAAATCATGTGACACTCTAAAGGCAACCGAATGGAAATATCCACTCAAAATATAGGGGAAACGACAAACAATCTAGCAAGATCCTTATTGTCATAAATGGAAAATTGATGAAGGGGGGTTAAGAGCTATAAATAGTAATGTCATGTTGGAAGGGGTGTTGGAAAATTAACAATTCAATGCTATAGGTAAAATGTTATCTCTCATGCATATTAGAAGTCCAACACTTGTGCAATAATAGAATCTTAATGGGGCTGTATTCGATATGTTTCTATTTATGCTTACTAGATTAGACTTAAAAGGGCACCAAGTGGAATTAGAGAGAAAGTTATTGGCAGTGTTGGTTGGTAGGTTTCTTACTTCCCCTTTGGGAACTATTGTAGTAACTTAACTTCTAAATTAAAGGACAAGATATAAGTGTTGTTGAGCTCTGAGTTATAGTCACATTAAGGTACTGTTTTGAATCTTTGTGATTTCTATGATTTTTCTATTTTTTCCTGTATTGATTCAAGTATATGTGGTACAAATAAGAGTGTTAATATATATACTTATGTTAAAACTTATAGCTCAGGATATCCTTTCACATGATGATGCCTAGTATGAAAAGGATATTAAAAAGTCTCTCTTGTAAATATAACTTTATAAAGTTTAAGTGAGTTTTATTTTATAAAGTTAAAAGTGACTTTTTGTATTTAATGACTTAAAATGTATTTAATGAGAAATTAAACCCTAGCCTTTAATGATGAGAGTGAATCTCATCCATGGATTAAAAGAAGTTAAAGAGGTTAGGGTTAGGTCATTAAATGGAAAATACATAGATCATTAGAGAGGGCATTTTTAATTGTGTCAGAAACACATGAGAGCAAGAAGAGAGGGCATAGAAGAAATTTCAGTGAGAGAGAAACAAGAGAGCACACTTTCCGAGAAGGGAGAAGGGCACAAAAACCGAGGTAGCAGCATTCATTGCACAGTCCATACCTTACATTTAATGTTCCAGCCATACTGTACCAGCTTCACACTCCATACGGAAAAATAGTGCACAGATTTTGAGTAGAGATTGCACAGAAATTGAGGAAGTTAGTTTGCAGACCTGGGCACGATTCTCTAGACAGTGGCAGAGTAGTTTGCTTGTATTTTTCTGGGAACGTTTTTCAAGGTGACAGATTGGAGATAAGTTTTGTTTACTGCTGTTTGATACTCTTGTATGTACTCAGAAATTTTTTGAGAAGCCATAATAAAGAATCTCTTCTCTCTGGTTTTCCCCTTGTGGCTTTTTCCATGGTCATTTGACCAAAAATATCTTGTGTCAAATATGTTGATGTTGACTGCTGTTTACTATCATTATTCTGCTGCTATAAATTTCCAGATTGCTTGACATCTGTGTTTCAGCTTACAAGATACATTGAAATCTGTGTACATGATTTATATAATTTATTAAATGTTGAGACTTGTAAAAGACTGAAACCAAAGTTTGTGCCAAGTGTTTGACAAAATCATTAAGTGAGAAATTTAATCTTTTTGTGAAAAACTGACATGGTGTCAGAGCTGGGGCTCTGAAAAGATCAGTGGACAGTAAAAGAGGACTGCTTGGCAAGAGTTTTGCTGGTTGGAGCAGTGTTACAGGATGAAATGGCATTCCAAGCCACTAGCAAGCATATGTGGAGAAAGTGACCACTGTCACCTTAGTCACTTGTCCTGACTTCTTTGGGAGTCCAAACCTCCTAGGGGAGAGACCTATGGAACTCTGAAAAAGACACTTCGACACCAAATATATCTCATATGTGTGCAAGGTTAGTGACCACTGACCAGTGCCTAATGGAGTCTAGAAGAGGATATGAATAATACAAGTTCATTCATCCAAGGATAAGCCAATTGCATAACTAATTAGTCCCAATACGCAGATAACAAGTGTAATATGTAGGTTGAGCAAAAATACATGCATTTCATCATTACCAACAAATTGAAGTGCACATGTACAGCAGTATTAATATATCAGCAGTATGTTCAAATCAGTCATTTATGACAGCAGTATTCAACATTTTTTATGGGTCAAGCAGCCATTATAGACCTTATATAATATGCATGAGATCATCAGTATACAAAGTTCTAATAGCAGCAAATGTAACTAGTAGTATAGTAATATTTCAGAGTTTAAATACTGATCATTTCCAGACAAAACATGCACATACAGTTTCATAACAAAATGTTAGTGCATCTTCAAATTACAATTTAAATTTGTGATATGTAACTAGCTAACCAGTGTGTGCTTGATAGTGTGGCTACTTAGTACTAAGTGCAAGAAAGGTTCCTAATGGTACACTCTCTATTAGTAATTTTACACCAGCACTTACTAACTTGTGTTGTGTCCTTGTGTACATGGGTTGAAGGGAAAAGGAGGCAGCAGCCTTTAAATAGGGAGGGCTGCCACTATAAGGACAGCCCTAAAAATGAGTAGGACTGAGTGAGGGAGCCTTGCTACAGACCTTAGTGAACAAGCCGCAGGCTGAGAGGAAGGGAAGTGGAGTAGAAGTGAGGAGTGAGGTTTAGGAGCTAGTCGAGAGGAAGGAGGGACGGACCGAGGGCTAGAAGGGTGGTTTGTAGGGCATCCGAGGGTATAGGAAGGACAGACCCAAGGGTTGGATAGAGGCTTGGGGAGGCAATGGAGGGTGCAAGGGAGAGCTTGGGAGGCTGCCGAAGGGAAAAGAGGAGGGAACAAGGTTTTAGGGAGGAGAAAAAGGAGGACGCTAGGGCTGAAAGAGAACTAACCTAGGGTTTTAAAGCAGCCCTAGCAGTCCTAAACTAACCCTAAACTAACCTAAATCTAACCCTAGACTAGGTATCGAAAAATAAAGGGATGTGAAGACAAGAGGAAACTAACCTAGCAAAACCCTACCTAACCTAGGGCATCTAGGGAGGATGGCTTGCCTAGTGAGAAGGATAACCTAGGTTAGATGACAAACCTAAAGACCTAGACCTTTAGCCCTAGAAGACTCCTAAAGAGGATGTGCTTCTACTCTAAGGTGATAAAAGTTGATGAAGACCTATCCAAGACAAGATGCAACCTAATGGTTACCATTCTATCTACAAGCAAACATCACTCATCAGCTTTTAACAAAGAGACATCAAGACAAGACATAGATACCTCCTTATGCACATGTTTCACCAACAAATCATAGCTTCACCTTTAAGAAAGAGCAAAAAAACAAGATACTTCAAGAACTTGCCATAAAACCAAGAAAACGACCTTCCTCAAGAGGGGTGCATCTCTTCAAAGAACCCTATATAGGGTAGAATAAGTGCATAGTGTTTTATCTCATGAGTCTTGTTTTAAAAATGAAGTGAGGAGATCTATTTATATGATCTCACACTCACTTTTTACAAAAAATATCCAGGTCGACATGCCTTTAAAATATCAATTTGAAATTAGAAAAAATGTCAACTTAAAATTATAACAAAACAACAAATAATAAAATGGCCTAATGTAAGCTCAAGGTAGGCTACCTGGGGTATTTTTCCCCTAGATGCCAAAAATTGCCAAAATGAGCGAATAACTCTGAACAAAATGCTAGAGTGGGTTGGAGGGAGGGTGTTATACTCCATCTAACCCCAAGAATGTTGTAAAATCCCTCAAAGCGGCAGGAAGGCCTGCGTGGAGGATAGCTTCCTCTGAGGAAAGAGACCTGGGAGAGAAGGCGTCAACATGCAGAAGGGCCAAGAGGGTGTCCTAAGTGGCTGTGAAGGGAGACAAATGTCTCGCAACTGAAGCTAAGCCCACTAGACCAAGCAAACAAGATGTGGTGTGATGTCACCCAGTGATCAACCCCTAGGAGCCCCGGACACCAACCCTAAAGTTAAAAACCCCAACAAAGGGCAATCAGCAGTGCCATTAAGCCATAGTACTCCTAAAAAAGGACCAAGAGGCCCAGCCATGACCACCATTACTCAATAACACCCCTCCTGATCGAAAAAATTGGCTCTCTCTCCCTGGGGCACATCTGAAGGTGCATAGGTACAGATGAAGCGTAACACTGGCTCCAACTACGGAACGAGTGCTCTTCCCGAGAGTGCTTGAGAACCTGTGAATCTTCTGGTACTTGTAGACCTACACACACATCAAATATCCAAAGGGATTAAAAGCATCTTGAGGCAAACACTTTCGTCCTACCTTGTTCGCAAAATAAAGGAAACAAACTAAGAACAATAAAGACTAACTAAATCATGAAAGGACATTAGATGCAATGAAAAAGGTAACAATAATATGCCTAGCTAAAATGCAACTAACCCAACCTAACCTACACATAGTAATCAAAATAGGTTAGGTGAAATCATACCACCAATGCAACCATCTGAGTAAGCAATTCATAGCTAAGATCTTACCTTTGTCCTTTAATGCAATCCATGATAATACCTTATCGATGATATTTTTAGTGTGTACCAGGATCTTTATCTAGGTGAGGACAAGAAACCGGACCTTTTAAAAAACCTAGAAGACTTGAAATTGGTGCCACGAATAAGCATCACTTTGACAAACTTTGTTGATCCATGCTTCTATTGGACTTATGTATGGTACACCTCCGTCATACATGTCTTTTAAGAAAACAATTGCCTGAAATTTGTCCACAAATCTTGAACTTGGGAGGCTATTCGTAAAGCCGGTCTTTGCAAATCCACATATGTGAGCCACAATCTTCCCCTGCATTTACTTAAGCATTTCTTTGGATATACAAGTGTATTGCTTGTCTTTGCCATAATCATGTTAGTGTTGCAAATAATCCTTGAAATTTTGAAATTGTTAGCTCTATAATTCATACATTCATGCTTCAAATGAAAAGATAAACAATAAATACCATGAAAATCATACATGTCTAGCTACCTGCCTCAGTCTTGTTGAAATGCATTGTTAAGGACTTATTGATAGAGGATAGATCAGGCTGAACAACTTCTTCAACGCTTCTTGAGGAACATAACAAAGACTGATAATCTAGGCTCACCATAGGCTGAATTTCTGCAAGAGAATCCTCTATATAACATGCTTCTCTGATGCTTGATAAGTATGACGAAGAAATCATGGAGGTATCACTAGAGATATGGGGTCCCAATTTTTCGAGTTGTTCATCATAATAAACCATCTTCATATGACAATCATCTGTAACATTTAGCGGTGCTTCTACTATATCGGCAAAAGGATTGAGCCATTCTTCATCATAAGGAGAAGGAATAATTGTATCTTGTTCAACAGGATCTTCACAGATCATTTCTTCAATATCCCTGCTTGAGGTGATTGAAAATTCTTCATCCCAAATAGTGTCAAATTCTGGCTCAATTTGATAAACTTCATCGAGCCTTTCTTTGTCGCTGCAACGTCTGGAAACAATGCTACTCGGTCTCGAAGAATCATAGAGAGGCGAACCCATAAATGTTCAATAACCATCGTCCTCAAAATTTATGTCATTATGTTTCAGAAGGCCTGAGATGTCATAAGAAATTTCTATGTGCCGGTAAGGAGAACTCACCCTTTCCTTTTGCTCGTCAACCTCTTCAACTAGGACTTCTGGATCTTTGTATGTAGATGTTATGCAATGATTGAAACAGGAGGGATAATGAGTAAGGGAATCTGGCTCTATAGAAAGGATGTGTTATAGTGGTTAAGGCGAAGTTGGGGAGGCTTAGCAAATAAGGAAAATGACCCAACTTGATAGGAAATGTACCACAAATAGTTTAGGAACGTAGATCTAGAGAGATCTAGCCACAAATAAGGAAATCCTAATGGGACCCACCTAAGGTTTATGCAAAAGTGGACCCAAGAAGGTAGATCGGGGCAAGGGATAACTAGATCAAGATGCTTGAAGGATAGATCTGTGATTTTGAGGTGGGTTCAAACATACCCCATTGATAGATCTGAAAATTCGACCACCCACCCAAAGGGGGTGCCCCACCTGAAGAGACTAGTGCTAGATCTCGGGGCAAATGGAGTCTAATTTACGTGAAATTCGAGATCTACGATCTATTCAACAATCTCCAAGTGGGTTTTGATGGTCGTCGTCAAAAACACACTGGATCTATCAGATCTACAAAACTAGGGTTTGTTAAAAAGAGGGTTTGGTGGTGACAATTAGATTAAGCCCAAGAAAAATAAAACAAATGCAAACATACCTGGAAATACTTGTTACTAACCTTGTATAACAATGATCTTGCCTCTCTGATCAATTACAAGAGTTTTCTATGCCTCTCCAAGTGAAAT
The DNA here is from genome assembly GCA_001517045.1 of Pseudotsuga menziesii. Lineage (NCBI taxonomy): Eukaryota > Viridiplantae > Streptophyta > Pinopsida > Pinales > Pinaceae > Pseudotsuga > Pseudotsuga menziesii. The sequence goes on from LPNX010876488.1 coordinate 962,071, forward strand.
CGCTAATCCCTTCAAGATGCCAAGCACTCCCTTCTCCTGCAAAAGAGATCTACAATGAGAATCAATTTGCAAAAAGATAGAAATGACGAAGAAAAATGAATCAAAGAACATCAAGATGGCCGCAAGACACAAAAAGATACTCCCTGACTCAATGGCGATTTGAAAGAATGCTATTGAGCTCCGTCACAATAGCACCCCTACCCAAATCGATTTCTTCACCAAGTGGATGACAATCTACAAAAAAAAGTATTAGAAATACATAGATCCACAAGAATGCTCGAGAGAATAAGACTTTCCAATCTTCACACAAGATATTCGACAAAGCTTCCAAGGGTTTTGCAAAAATATTGTATTGTTCCAAGAGCTCAAGAGACAAAAAGTCCATTTACAGATGAGAAAGCATCTCAATATATAGATCTCTCAAGTACATAAAACCTAGATCCAAAAAGATCAAGGGTTAAGATCATAAGATAATATCAATCTAATCAACAGCTAAGATTAGTCGGATACATCATACATAGATCAACTCAATAATAGAGGGGGGCGCATCACTAAAATTGCCCAATAAGGGGGTGCACCACATAAAAATGACCAATAAACATAAGATAGCACATGGTGGGGGCTAGGAGGTTATAACATCCTTCACTAGCATGGCCCCATGGCACAACAAAAGGTGTGGTGGTCAAATATACTAGGGAGTGATAAATCACTAGGACGTCTCCCTCAAAATACATCAAAACGCCCTCAAACTAAAGAAATCAACGACCTGTGGACCCCATGTGAAGTGAAGCTGATGCCAGATGATGAAGGTGACCTATACATTATGTCTCGAACCAATTCCATGCCATTTCTTTGCCTCATTAGCCCAAATCGATTTCCTTATTAGCCATTTTTTATCATCAAAATGTTGCCTTAGGAACATAACACTACCAAAATCTCACCGAGGACCAAATGACTACACGGATGTGTTTGGCACCATAGTAGTATGGTACAATCGACTGGCTACACCCCTGGATTCCCTCTAGCGCCCTAGGAGATCTCGCCATTATATGCACTGTGTTTTATTTTTAATTTCCCAAGGCAAATCTGCTATAGAATGCTTGAAAGACCCATATCTCTCTTGTAACTGCCCGAAACTGAAAGTCGGTTGTACCAATGGACTCTGAATGTCCAAATCAACTAGGAATGAGTACTTACTACTCATACACAACATGTCCATCATAAAGGTACATTAGAGGCGCCATCCATGTCAGAACAATAAAAATAATAAACCCTATAAATGTTGATAATCATAAAAATAATACAAGCCATCATAGTAAACCACCATCTAAAGCATGAATATGTCTAATGGACACCCATAGACCATAGACAATCATCATCCACAACCATCGGTCTAAGACTCATCCTGGACCCTGCTCATGGCTTGGTCAACACTGGGTTGGCCAGGTCAAGACTGATCAAATGATGACCCAAGTGCTAAACTCTGATATTGCAAAGTACAAAATGGACATGCATGTTCAATTATCTATGCTAACAGTGAGACTCAAGTACAAGTAGATTATGTTGGCGAGTATAAGCACAATAAATATATAATAACCTAAATCAAAATGATTAGCTGCTTTAAACAAAAACCTCCAGTATATACTCATTTATAGATTTAGCCATTTTGCTAGTCAAGGGTGAAGGTGAATGAAACTAGGTAAGGCTGAGGGAATGAATTGACACTCGACATTGTAAGCATCCAGGCTAAAGGACAAGGGAATCCACACAACACATAAGTTGGACTAGGTGAACAATAGGGAATGGAAGTGTCTCACAAATGGGTAGAATGATGAGAAGGCTCCACTGGACTCTAGACAAGCAACTTTTTAGCAATTTATTTGCACAGCAATACACTAGTTAACCTCTAGAAGCAAGTGCCCAGGTAAGCCTTTTGGGCTTCCAAAAAATGACAAAGACATGACCTTTGGGGGGCAATCTCACCCCGTTGCCTTGTGGGGCAAATGAGTCGTACATTATACAAAGAATGAGTGCTCGTCCTTTAGCCATCAACGTTATTTGAAAGTATTTATTTTATTAACTTGTCAACCTCCAAGAGCAGGTGCCCTGGAAAGCTTTTTGGGCTCCAGAAAATGACTAAGGCTTAGCCCTGACAATATTGCCTCACCTTGATACCCTGTGGGGGTAAATGAGCCTTACACCATACAATGGATGAGTGCTCATCTCTTGGCCACTGGCTAATTTTGCTTTTATTTGCAGTAGTCTCTAAAGACACTTTTGTTTTGCTGGTAAGGCATCCATTTAGAATAACTTTAAGCTTCGATGCCTTAGTGTCTAAAGACACTTTTTGGTAAGACTACTTGTGTTCAAGACCTAGAGGAAGACCATCCCTGTGACAAGCATCACATAAGCCAACACCAAGACACATCTTAAACATGGAGACCTATTCCAACATAGAGGTGAAGGTGGGGGAAATCCTAGATGCAACTAGTCAAGTTACAAGTCAAGGCTAATCACCAACAAGGGAAGGCAATGGATGGACGGAGACAGTGAAGATGGTGCCAAGACTAGCAAGTTGTGTACCTAAAGGGAAATGACCAAATCCATACTAGGTGTAGGGCAAGGCCAATGAGTATACAAAAGAATCTCTTGGACATAACAGCTAGATCATTTATACTATAGATTCTAAGTAAAACCATGATCATTTATCTAGATGTTGATTTTTCCTAAGCAGCATCGAGAGCCATTCTCTTGGAGAATGGAGGCACCTGGTCAGTTACAGGGAAGAGGAACCAATCCAGCACTAGGGGAACTCAGCCTTGAGCTGAGTAGCCATTCTTTGAATGGAGACACCTGGCCAGTCACCAGGATGTGGAATCAGTCCAGCACTGGGTGGTCATCCTAGAGCTGAGTAGCCATTCTTTGAATGGAGACACCTGGTTAGTTACCAGGATATGGAACCAGTCCAGCACAGGGGGAACTCAGCCTTGAGTTGAGTGGCCATTCTTTGAATGGAAGCACCTGGTCAATTACCAGGAAGATGAACCAGCCTAGGGCTGAGGGCCATTCTCCGGGAGAATGGAGGCGCTTGGTCAGTTACCAAGTCTTTGACATTGAGTCTAATGATGCAGCCTAGGGATGAGGCACCTGGTCAGTTACCAGGACATCACTATAAGTCCTAGACCGAGTCTGGGCATGTGAGGCACTCCCACCCTCGATCTGTGGGCTTTGTGATTTTCTCCAGGGATTAGCTACCCCTAGTTAAAACACCTAGTACTCGATCTTGGTGGCACAAGGAGATCGAGATAAAAGCATTAGTAATTCTCTCTCTTTATGATGATGTACTTTGAGTGGGTATGAAGGACCCCCGTGACCACTTGTATTGACCACAGGGCACTTGAAGAAAGCTAAAAGATAAAAGTCAAAAATACATAAGGACTCTTGGACCACTAAGAAGTCAAAGTGAAAATACAAAGAGGTCATTAGTACCTTAAGAGTAAAAGTCAGAAGGATGAAAGAATAAAACACTATTATTTTATTCTTATCTAGATTCTGTATGGTCCACTTACAGTGAGTGAAAGGCTATAAAAGAAGATCACTTGCCATTCATTTTACACACACTTCTATCAGGTGATTGCTTTCATTCGACTAAGGAAAATTCGTTGAAGATACTTGAAGTATTCATGGCTCCTCTTGCTTTTCTCCTAAGCGTAGCGGCATTGCCAACTAGGACTCTTATCATTTTGCAGACAACCAAGAAGGAGTTGATTGCTACCCTTGCTGGTGGCTTATAGCTGTCATAGCTAGCTCATGGAGGACAGCAACAACCCTAGGGCTGCTACAGCAAACACATATAGGACATCTGCCAACCCTATGGCAGCCCTTACACCCTCGGTCAACCTCTGCTGGCACCTCCAGACATCTAGGGCAGTCCTAAATAGTTCACGAGCAGCCTTGTATTGGTCTAGGGCAGACCAGATATGGGCTTGGGCAGTCACGTCTTGGACGAACTGATTCTGAGTAGGCATAGAACCACCACGAGCAGGCTCAGGAAGATCCGGCAGATCTTGGCCAAGCAGAACATATCTCGAGCAGGTAGATCTAACCTCGAGCAGACAAATCTAAGGCTCGTGCAGCTACAAGACAGTCTTAGGCAGACAGATCTTTGGCTCGGGTAGTAGAAAGAAGTTTCGAGCAGCCTCTAACAGAACTCGAGCAGCTGCAGAAGATCCGAGCAGCTTGATCTTATTCTCAGGCAGCTCTAAAACAGATCTGGGCAATTCAGGCAGGCCTGGGCAGAAGACAAAGTTTCAAGCATCAAAAAGGGCTTCCGGGCAGCAGAAAGAAAATCTGGGCATTTAGCCCTAATCTACATTTTTTGGTGATATTTGTCTTTGAGACATTTTTGTCAAAGTCGGCTAGGGTTTGAAATTGTCCAGCGTGCTAGGGTTTGACAAAATTTGAAGAACATTCATCTCAAAATTCTAAGATTGCAAACTTTGTCATCTCATTTAGGAGATGAATTACTAATGCTTTTAGGGTTTTTGTCCTTTAAAGGTTTCCCCGTGAAAAACATCTTGTGATCATTATGTTGATGTTTTGATTATCTATGCACTTGTCTTTTGTTATCTATCTTATAGTCTGTAAAATTAAAGAATATATGCAAATGCTAAAATTCAACATGGTATCAGAGCTTTGCATGTGAAGACCCCAGTAAGAGAGGTGATTATTGTTGTCTTCCCAGACCTTGGGACATTTTGCAAACTTATATAACTGACTTGTGAAGCAAAGATGGCTACCAACACTTTTAGATCGGAAGAGAAGCTTGAAAGTTCAGCAGATTACAACTCTTGGAAAGCTAGGCTCACAGCGATCCTAGAGGAAAATGACCTTGATGACTTGGTTCTCAACACCATAGAAGAACCAACATCTAATGCTGGCAGAATCGCTTTCAAGAAGAAGCAAGCAAAGGCTAGAAGGATCATCTATGACTCGGTCAAGGAAACCTTGATGCCCACCATCACACCATTGAAGATCGCCAAAGAATGCTTTGAAACCTTGACGAACTTGTATGAGAAGAAGGCACCTAGCCAGAAGAGGGTATTAAAGAAAAGGCTTCGTACACTGAAGATGAACAAGGATGAAGGAGTTGCACCCTTCTTCACAAAGATTGCACAGTAGACCAACTCACAGCTATTGGTATTACTGTGGATGATGATGACTTTGTGCAGACCAGTATTCGATGGTCTCCCAAACTCTTGGGCAACCTTTCTGGCAGCAGTAAGTGGACGTGAAAATCAGCCAAATTTTGATAGACTTTGGCATGATTGCTTGGAAGAAGAAGGAAGAGTTCAAAACAAGGCAACTGCCACTAAGGAATGAAACCTTGCTCTTACAACTAAGAGAAGGAAGTTCAAGAAGCCCTCCCCTCAAAAAGGGAAGGGAAAGAAACCACAAGGTAAACACATTGGTGTTTCAAAATTGGAATGCTATAATTGTCAAAAGATTGGGCATTTTGCCAAGGATTGCAGGCAAGCCAAGAGAAACTTCAAAAGGAGGTTCCAAGCTTCTGCTGCAAAAGAAGAAGAACCCAAGAAGAAGAACAATACCAAGGCTACTAAAAAAGATGAACCTAGAAGGGAATATCACCTTATCTCTGCTCTTTCTGGATCCATCACTAACAGTGCTAACTCTTGGTTAGTAGATAGTGGTCCCTCCAAACATATGATAGGTCATCGTGAAGCACTCACCAACTACAGAAAGAAGAAGTTCACCACTCAAGTGGAACTTGGAGATGACTCCACTTACAAGATTGAAGGAGTTGGCTCAACCTCACTTCAATTTGATTCAGGTACAATTTTACATATTGATGAGGTTTTATATGTTCCTAGTTTGAAGAAAAACCTCCTCTCCGTTGCTGGCTTAGAAGACAAGGGCTACAAAGTCCTCTTCATGGACAAGAAGGTCTTACTATGGGCAAAGAATGAGAAGCTAAGCTCAACTGTAGCAATTGGGGTTCGAGAGGGAGGCCTTTATAAGGCTTCCGAAAATTCCACACAAGCCTTGGTTCACCAAACAATTGATCCTTGTGAGTTGTGGCATCGGAGGTTTGGACACCTCCACTATACAGCTCTTCCGGGCCTTCAAAAGATGGTTACAGGTATGCCAGAGATGTCTCCCAAACATGAAGGTATTTGCACGGGTTGTGCTCTAGGTAAGAACACTAAAAAATCCTTCTCCAGAAGCAAGAATAGATCTAAAGGAATATTGGATTTGATTCACTCTGACATTAGTGGGCCTCTGTCTTCACCCTCCTTGAGTGGGTGCTTGTACTATGTTTTATTCATAGATGATCATTCTCGGAAGTCCTAGATTTACTTCCTCAAAGTCAAAAGTGAAAATTTTGACAAGTTCAGAGAGTTCAAAGCTCTGATTGAAAATCAAACAGGCAAACACATATGTATCCTACTGTCAGATAACGGAGGTGAGTATGAGTCTAATGAGTTTGATGATTTTTGCTGAGACCAATTCTATCGATGCAACCAATAAGTAAGGAAGGGGCTTTCAGGACCCTAGATTTTTTCCCCTCAAATCGCTCCAGATTCATTCCTGGTCGAAGCAATGGGTTGGGCAACACTCCCTCCATCAACTAAGGTGAAGTGTTAAGTGAAAGTGGTGCTTTTTTTTATTATTTGGTTTATTTATTGATTGAGAAGCTAGAGGAGTCTTCAGCCGAAAAGACCAGCTAAGCATCATTGGCTTGGTGAGCCTTTACCTAACCAACTACCTGATACTACGCGGGCTCATCGAACAGGATATATGCCCTTTGACTAACTCTCTTCATTCAGGGTATTATTCATTAAAAGATCCAAAGACTGGAAAGAGAATAAGCATGAATCAAGAGAGTGTTGGCAGTGCCTTACAGCCCTCAACAGAATGGGGTTGCAAAAAGGAAGAACAGAACGATCTATGAAGCTGCTAAATCCATGCTGACTGACCTTGATCTTCCTTTATCTTTGTGGATTGAAGCTGCATGTACTGCTGTGTACATTCAAAACAGAAGCCCTCATGCCATCTTGGGGGAAAAGACTCCATAAGAAGTCTTCATCAGCAAGAAACCTACAATCGAGCACATGAGGATTTTTGGCACTCCTGTGTATATTCATGTGCCAAAAGAAAAGAGGGCTAAGCTAGAGCCTTCCGGAAAGAAAGGTACATTTGTCGGTTACAGTGACAGCTCGAAAGCTTATCGCATCTATGTCCCTGGACAGAGATACATTGAGGTCAGTAGAGACATGATATTCCATGACGAAGCCGTGTTTCGTCCAACACAAGAGCCTTCAAAGGAAGATGAAGAACCTCCTTCTGAGTTTCCAAATTCAAAAGTTCAGAGGGAGGAAGATAGATTTGAGACTCAAATTCCAGATGTACCTGAGGAACCTGGAAGTCCACCAGAAGAATTACTTGAGGACCCTCCTTCCAAAAGGAGACCTCTCTGGTACCGAGAAATGGTACAAGAAGATGAGAAGCATAAAGCTCCTCTCGAGACTTTCAGAGAAAGCATAAGGCCACGGAAGTACTCAGGTCTTATGAGCCAGCTCATCAATGCTAAACCTTCCACATACAAAGAAGTAGCAAGTCAACAGGTATGGATTGATGCTACAATTGAAGAGTACAGTTCAATCATGAAAAATGATGTGTGGGAAGTTGTTCCCAAACCGACAGGAAAGTCAGTGGTAACATCAAGATGGCTCTACAAAATCAAGCATGCTCTTGATGGCAGCATTGAGAAGTACAAGGCCAGATTTGTAGCTCGTGGCTTTACCCAAAAAGAGGGCATAGACTATGATCAGACTTTTGCTCCTGTTGCCAAGTATACTACTATCAGAACCATCATATCACTTGTTGCAGTGTTCGGATGGAAATTCCATCAGATGGATATAAAGACAGCATTCCTCAATGGCAAGATTGATTAGGAAGTCTACCTTGAACAACCTAAAGGCTTTGTGACTCATGGGGATAGGTCCCATGTGTGTAAACTAAAGAAAGCCTTGTATGGGCTCAAACAGACTCCGAGAGTCTAGTATGCGAGGATTGATGGATACCTTCACAGCTTTGGGTTTTCCAAAAGTACCGCTGACTCCAATCTGTATTTTAAGGTTGTTCATAATCATATCTTGATCCTAGTCCTATATGTGGATGACTTGTTACTCACAAGAGAGGAACAGCTGATAGCACAGTGTGAGAGGGAGCTCACCTCTGAATTTGAAATGAAGGATCTTGGTCTGATGCATTATTTTCTTGGCCTAGAGATCTGGCAAAAGCTAGGCAAGATCTTCCTAACACAGGGGAAGTATGCAGTAGACATCTTGCAGAGATTTGGGATGCAGGATTGCAAGTCCATGAGCGTACCCATGACAACTAACTTGACGAAGTTGCAAGACTCAACCACCAATTCACAAGATGTAGACTCTACCCTGTATCGACGGCTCATTGGATCTCTGATGTATCTCGTACCCACGAGACCAGATATCTATTACACAGTGAATGCTCTGAGTCAGTTCATGTTCGATCCAAAGCACATACAATGGGTAGCAGCCAAACATGTACTCAGATATGTGCAAGGTACCATCACTTATTGGCTCAGGTATACTTCCAGCAGTGGAGTAATGTTAGTTGGATATGCTAACTCAAATTGGACTGACAGTGCAGTAGACCAAAAAAGTACTTCAGGTTACTGCTTCAATAGGATCTGCAATGATCTCTTGGTCCAGCAGGAAACAGTGTTCCATAGCGCAGAGCACAGCTGAAGCTGAGTATATTGTTGCAAGTGATGCCTGCAAGGAAGCAGTTTGGCTTACGAAACTACTATCTGATTTGTTCGGTGGAAAGCTTTACTCAACGATTAATCACTACGATAATCAGAGTTGCATCAAGCTTTCAGAAAATCCGGTGTTTCACGATAGATCGAAACACAATTGAAATGAAGTATCATTTCATCAGAGACCTAGTACAAAGAGGCGCTCTGAAGTTGCAGTACATCCGTACAGACGAACAAATTACAAATATCCTAACGAAGCCTCTGACAACAACAAAGTTTGTGTACTTTCGTGACAAGCTTGGCATGGCAGAGAATACCTCTCTCACTGAGAGGGAGTGTTGATTTTTCCTAAGCAGCATCGAGAGCCGTTCTCTTAAAGAATGGAGGCACCTAGTCAATTATAAGGAAGAGGAACCAATCCAGCACTGGGGGAACTCAACCTTGAGCTAAGTAGCCATTCTTTGAATGGAGACACCTGACCAGTCACCAAGATGTGGAACCAGTCTAGCACTGGGGGAACTCAGCCTAGAGCTGAGTAGCCATTCTTTCAATGGAGACACCTGGTCGGTTACCAGGATGTGGAACCAGTCCAGCACAGGGAGAACTCGGCCTTGAGTTGAGTGGCCATTCTTTGAATGGAGGCACCTGGTCAGTTACCAGGAAGAACCAATCTAGGATTGGGGGACTCAGCCTAGGGCTGAGGGCCATTCTCCGGGAGAATGGAGGCGCTTGGTCAGTTACCAAGTATTTGACATTGAGTCAAATGATGCAGCCTGGGGTTGAGGCACCTTGTCAATTACCAAGACATCACTATAAGTCCTAGACCGGGTCTAGGCATGTGAGGCACTCTTACCCTTGATCTGTGGGCTTTGTGATCTTCTTCAGGGATTAGCTACCCCTCGTTAAAACACCTAGTACTCGATCTTGGTGGCACAAGGAATTCGAGATAAAGGCATTAGTAATTCTCTTTATTTATGACGATGTACTTTGAGTGGGTATGAAGGACCCCTATGACTACTTGCATTGACCATGGGGCACTAGAAGAAAGCTAAAAGATAAAAGTCAAAAATACATAAGGACTCTTAGACCACTAAGAAGTCAAAGTGAAAATACAAAAAGGTCATTAGTACCTTAAAGAGTAAAAGTCAAAAGGATGAAAGAATAAAACACTATTATTTTATTCTTATCTGTATGGTCCAATTCCAGTGAGTGAAAGGCTATAAAAGATGATCACTTGCCATTCATTTTACACACACTTCTATTAGTTGACTGCTCTGATTCGACTAAGGAATATTCGCTGAAGATACCTGAAGTATTCGTGGCTCCACTCTTGGTCTCTTATCTTGTTTTTCTCCTAAGCGTGGCAGCCTTACCAGCTAGGACTCTTATCACTTTGCAGACAACCAAGGAGTTGACTACTACCCTCATTGGTGTCTTATAGCTATCACAGCTAGCTCACAGAGGATAACAACAACCCTAGGGTTGCTACAGCAAACACACAGAGGACATTTGCCAACCCTATGGCAGCCCTTACACCCTCGGTCAACCTCTGTTGACACCTCCAGACATCTAGGGCAGTCCTAAAGAGTTCACGGGCAACCCTGTATTGGTCCAGGGCAGACCAGATTTGGGCCCGAGCAGTCACGCCTTGGACGAACTAATTCCAGGCAAGCATAGAACCACCATGGGCAGGCTCTGGAAGATCCGGGTAGATCTCAACCAAGCAGAACAAATCTTGAGCAGGCAGATTTGACCTCGGGCAGACAAATCTGAGGCTCAGGCAACTACAAGACAATCTCGGGCAGACAAATCTTTGGCTCGAGTAGCTGAAAGAAGTTTTGGGCAACCTCCAACAGAACGCGGGCAGCTGCAGAAGATCCAGGCAGCTTGATCTTATTCTCGGGCAGCTCTAAAACAGATTTGGGTAGTTCAGGAAAGCCTAGGCAGAAGACGCATAATGTTTCGAGTAGCAGAAAGGACTTCCGGGCAGCAAAAAGAAAATTTGGGCAATTAGCCCTAATATGCATTTTTTGGTGATATTTGTCTTTGAAACATTTTTGGTCAAAGTTGGCTAGGGTTTGAAATTGTCCAGCCTGCTAGGGTTTGACAAAATTTGAAGAACATTCATCTCAGAATTCTGAGATTGCAAACTCAAACATCTCATTTAGGAGATGAATTATTAATGCTTTTGGGGTTTTTGTCCTTCAAAGGTTTCCCCTTGAAACACATCTTGTGTTCATAGTGTTGATGTTTTGATTATCTTTGCACTTGTCTTTTGTTATCTATCTTACAGTCTGCAAAATTAAAGAATATAAGCAAATGCTAAAATTCAACACTGTATACAACGAGATGATGGTAGGAATTGCAGGTTATTGCAGTGGCAATGTAAAGAAGGTCTGAGGCTGTACCTACACTATGATCTAATACGACAAGAAGACTATAGGAGACGCAGGTTATTGCAGTGGCAATGTAAAGAATGGTCCTGGTCTATACCTACACGATGGCTTGCTCGTGGATATGATGAAGACCTAGATGAGGTCTAGGCCTACACCTAGCAAGAAAAAGGGTTAGCACTGTAGAAACTTCCTATGACGGATAGATGCGACAAATTGAACAAGATGAGGACAATGGCAGCAGTGATGATGACCAGATGTGTTGATGACTGTGGCGAGAGAATACCTTCCGAGTTAAGAGGGAGTGTTGTTGTAATTGTAACTTCAGAATATATTCTGATGTATATTACTATTGTATATTGTTGTACCCCCATCGGAGATGTGTGTTCCTCCTTTGGGGATGTCAGCATTATATGGTCACTAAGGTAAAAAACCCTCCATTGTAAGTCGGGCAATAGTCCCGAAGTTAAATAAAGGAAAATGTATTTGTGAGTATTCTTAGGTAGGTTGGCCCCAAAGGTAACCTGGCTTACTTAATAGTTGAGTTAACAACTCAACGGAAGAATATAAATAGGGAGGCGCCCTCCTCATTTGTCACACTCACTTTCTCTCTCATGTGCGCCTTAGGAGAGAGGAAGAGGAGGCACAGAGAGTTGTTGCAAACACATTGTTATTGGGTTATTCTATCTTGTCGTCTTGTCTTTGTGACAAAACTATTCTAAGGAAGTTTGCGCGGTTTTCTCCTTTATGGTTTCCCCGATGAAAATCTTTGTGCCTTGCGTATCTTGTGTATCTTTGATGTATTGTTATGCTTGTTATTCTTTCAGATAAAGATCCTAAGTAAATTAACTGAAAAAACTAACAAAGAAGGCTAATTTTGGGTTCGCTATCTTTGGGAGAGTTTCTTCGTTGTATCTTGGGTTTATCTACAGCTTGTCTATGTGATTACTCTTGTATCTGGATGTACTTTGTATCTTGATCTGAATATCTACATAAGAAAGGTTGTTGGGTTTTCTTCCCCTGTATAGAAGGGTTTCCCAAGATAAAAAAAAAATATGTTTTTGTTTATTGTGCATGGTTACCTTTCAGTGATCCTTATTTATTTCTACTACAAATTAAAGATTGAAATTATACAGCTATACGAAAAATTCAATAGTATCATCAGTTGATCAAGTCCTTGATTTATTTTATCAACACCAGGGCAATTATTTGTTTTGTTGTCAACACTCTCAGTGGTACATGGTGGAACAAGAGAGAGTGCATTGGGTTGTAGCAAAACATGTGCACAAGTACCTACAGGGTACGGTAGAGTATGGTTTGAGCTATGAGCAGGGCATGGAGTCAAAATGACAGGTTATACAGACTCAAATTGGGCAAACAGTGCAGTGGACAGAAAAAGCACCTCAAGGTGTTGCTTCTGTTTGGGTTCGACAATAGTGTCGTGGTTCAATCGGAAGCAGAAGTCAATGGCATTAAGCTCAGCAAAGGCAAAGTATATGGCAGCCAGTTAGGTGAGTTGCGAGGCCATTTCGCTTCGTAAGTTACTCACTCATTTATTTAGTCAGAGATTGCAGCCAACCATCATTCACTACAATAATCAGAGTTGTATCAAATTCTTTAAGAATCCAGTGTTTCACGACAGGTCGAAGCACATAGAGATCAAGTATCACATCATTTGAGATTATGTTCAAAGGGGAGTTGTGAAACTTCAATAAGCAAACTGCAAAAATTCTTACGAAGGCTTTGGTGAAGGGGAAATTTGTCTTCTTTAGAGATAAGCTGGGAATGGTGCAAAACACTTTCCTTGTTAAAAGGGAGTGTTGATTTCTAGAGTAACTGAGGACAAGTGCTCTGCATGGCTTCAACGTCAGAAGCATGCATGAGATGTCCAGACTCCATGCAAGTGACATTTATTATTTTTCGGTGAAAAAGTCGTTAATTAATTTATTAATTAATTTGACTTTATTTTTCTAAAGTGATTTTGGAAAAAGAGAAATAGCGCTTTGGAACACACTAAAAGTCACCGAAAGGCTATAAAAGAGAGGAAAGGGGTAAGAGTTTGCCGAGAGCATAGAAGAGGGCACAAATTCCAAGGAGGAGGGGGCACACTTTTCAATTGAGGACAAAGAAAGGGCACGGATCCCAAGGTAACCATGGGGGCTAACATCATCAAAGTTTCAACAGCAGAGAGAGAGCATATATCCCAAGGCAAATGTACAGCAACAAGTCGTACAGGTAGCAGATCTAGGACATACGTGTAAGCAAAGGCACACTTCACAAGGCATTGTATTTGTAGATTGTTTGCAACAAGGTTTTAGCCAAGAGATTTGGCACAATTTCCAAGGCAACAAGTTCCTTTTAATTTGAGAAATTTTAGCTGTAAAAAATCATTTTTTCTCATTGGCACAATTTTCAAGAAAGCTCCATTTTGTTGGTTTTCCCAAATTGGGTTTCTAGGGTAAAAATTACTGTGTACTTTGTGTGATTGGTTTCTTGTTCCGTTGCATATTTTATCAGTGTTAATGAGATTATGTATTGCTGTTCATAAAATCAGATTTAGGAATTTCATTCTATGCATGCATCTATGTTAATTAATCAAAAGTTGCAATCAAACTATAAGCTCTAAGAAAATTAACAAATGAGTGTAGCAAAGTACAAGATACCTCCACTCAAATTTCGTGGAATGATAGGCTAGAGAGGCGGTATAATGATCTATTAATGCCTTTGTCTCTTCTGAAGGCAGTAGTGGAGGTGGGTACAGACCCTCAATACAGTCGTATCACCTTGCGTGCAACAAGGAAAACTCCCTCATTGAGCCATGATGACTCATATCCTGAAGGCTACAACAGGTATTCACTCCTCTAATAATCATATTGTTTGCCCAAAATCTTGAGGTGGGGATTGTTGATTTTTCCTAAGTAGCATCGAGAGCCATTCTCTTGGAGAATGGTGACATCCGGTCAAGGACCAAGATGTGGAACCAGTCCAACACTGGGGGAACTCAGCCTTCAGCTGAGTAGCCATTCTGTTGAATGGGGACATCTGGTCAAGGACCAAAATGTGGAACCAGTCCAGCACTGGGGGAACTCAACCTTGAGCTGAGTAGCCATTCTGTTGAATGGAGACATCTGGTCAAGGGCCAGGATGTGGAACCAGTCCAGCACTGGGGGAACTCAGCCTAAAGATGAGTGGCCATTCTTTGATTGGAGGCACCTGGTCAGTTACCAGGAATATGAACCAATCTAGAACTGGGGGACTCAGCCTAGGGCTGAGGGCCATTCTCCGGGGGAGTGGAGGCGCTTGGTCAGTTACCAAGTATTTGACCTTAGGTCAAATTATGCCGCCTAGGGCTGAGGCACCTGGTCAGTTACCAAGACATCACTATAAGTCCTAGACTAGGTCTAGGCATGTGAGACACTCCTACCCTCGATCTGTGGGCTTTGTGATCTTCTCCAGGGATTAGCTACCCTTGGTTAAGACACCTAGCACCCGATCTTGGTGGCACAAGGAGTGTGAGAAAAAAGCATTAGTAATTCTCTTTATTTATGATGATGTACTTTGAGTGGGTATGAAGGACCCCTATGACCACTTGTTTGACTACAGGGCACTTGAAGAAGGCTAAAAGGTAAAAATCAAAAATACATAAGGACCCTTGAGGCTTGGACCACTAAGGAATCAAAGTGAAAATGCTAAAAGACCGTTACTACCACTAAAGGTAAAAGTCAAAAGGTAAAAGAATAAAATCACATGATTTTATCCTTTTGAGTTTTGGTCCACTTCCAAGTGAAAAAGGATATAAAAGAAGTTCAACTCCAATTCGTTTTACACACACTCATGATTATCATTCAGCTGCTCCTCAGATGATTTTCACTAGAAGAGAGAGAAGATTTTTTGTCTTTGGTTTACGCCCTAGTATGGAGGCTTAATCTAGCTAGGGCATCTACTTTTGCTACGACCAAACCCTAAGCTAGGGTTTCATCCACTTCTCTTCACGGTGAGCAGCAGCAGCAATCTCCTTCCATTTACGGCCAGTAGGAGGAACAAAGTTATGGCATCGCCCTAGGGCTCTCTCCACTTCACAAGCAGCATTTCTTTCAGCTTAGGCAGCACTAACAGGTTGCCATCACTTGCAAGCAACACCAGAACCCTCACGGCAACAACAGCAACCTCACCAGCAGCCCTTATATACCCTCGGGTAGCCCATCTGTACCCTCGGGCAGCCCTAACAGGCTGCCATCACTTGCCAGCAGTAAACAAAACCTCACGGGCAGCTCCAACAGTATCTCAGGCAGGCTCAGGTAGCCCTTCACCTGTCACAGGAATTTCGGGCAGGCACAGAATCTTCTCGGGCAGGCTCAGGAAGGTCCGGGCAACAGAGAAATAGATCTGGGCAGCAGAGAAACAGGTCTGAGCAGCTCCGGGCAGTAGGAAATCAACCTCGGGCAACAAGGAAATTAATCCAAGCAGCAAAGGAAGTTGATCCAGGTAGCAGGTCTGTGATCCGGGCAGCTATAGAAATCTCAAGCAGCCCTCAGTTGACTTTTGGGCAGCAAAAGAAAATCTAGGCAAGAACCCTAATTTGCATTTTTTGTAAAATTTTGTCTTAGTGACAAAATGTTGGTCAAATTCAGTCAAGGTGAAATTGTTCAGCCCGTTAGGGTTTGAAAGAATTATTGAAGAACATTCATTTCAGAATTCTGAGATTGAAGAACTCAAGTCATCTCATTTAAGGGATGAATTACTAATGCTTTTGGGGTTTTGTCCTTTAAAGGTTTCCCCATGAAAAACATCTTGTGTTCATTGTGTTGTTGTATGTTTATCTACTGCACTTGTCTCATTGTTATTCTATAGTCTGCAAAATTTAAAGAATATAAAATCAAATTTAGGAATTTCATTCCGTACATGCATCTATGTTAATTTATCGAAAGTTGCAATCAAACTATAATCTCTAAGAAAATTAACAAATGAGTGTAGCTAGAGAAGCAAGATACCTCCACTCATATTTCGTGGAATGATAAGCTAGAGAAGCAATATAGTGATCTATTAACGACTTTGTCTCTTCTAAAGGCGGTGGTGGATGTGGGTACAGACCCTCAATACAATCGTATCACCTTGCGTGCAACAAGGAAAACTCCCTCATCAAGCCATGATGACTCATGGCCTGAAGGCTGCAGCAAGTATTAACTCCTCTAATAATCATATTTTTTGCCCAAAATCTCGAGGTGGCAATTTATTGATAGCAGACTAGATTTGGCGGAGTTGGAAGCTCGTTCTGCGACACCAAAAGTGTACGTGCATAATCAAAAAAAGAAGAAAGTTCTATCTTCTAAGGGGGCCATAATTGCTCTTGTGGTGGGCAAGGACATTACCAACATGGAGATTCTATAATATACAAGTAGGATGTTAATTGGGAAGTTTTGTGGCCGAAGGTTTTCTGAGGATGTAGTAAAGGCCTGAGCGAAGGAGTCTTGGCGCTCAGCGATCTCAAAAATGCCAAAATTACGTGGCTGGCAAGGGGTTGGCTTGGGTTCGATTTTAAAATCCCGGAGGAAGCAAACCAAATAATGCATTGGGCCTGGATGAATGGAAAGTTGCCCCTTGCTTTGATGCTTTGATGCTTTGGCACCCGCTTCTTAATCACAAGAAGGACACCTTGGCTTCTTTTCTAATCTAGGTCAAGTTGCTTTGCTTTCCTCTAGAGTTATGGTCTCCTAAAGGATTCAAACGCATAGGAGACACGATAGGTAAGTTCGTGGCGATGGATGCGGACCTCTTCAATTCACAGAGGAGGTCAATGGCTTGAATTTTGGTGGAAGTAGATGCCCTCCAAGGGCTATTTGAATCGATAGATTTGGTGGTGGGCAAGTTTATCTTCACTCGTTAGTTGGATTACCTTAACGTTCTGTTTCAATGTTCTCGGTATCATTTATACAGGCATGTGGTTGCAAACTGTTCGATGTCTTTTAAGAAACACATATGGAAGCGCATGGATCCGCTGGCGGGGGGGGAAAGTACTCCACACTATTTGTCGAATTCGAGGACCAAGTATGGGGTAGGAAAAAAGGTGGCAAAATAGGAAGCCTCGAAAATCGATGTTATTTGAGACGTCGTTNCGCTGGCGGGGGGTGAAAGTACTCCACACTATTTGTCGAATTCGAGGACCAAGTATGGGGTAGGAAAAAAGGTGGCAAAATAGGAAGCCTCGAAAATCGATGTTATTTGAGACGTCGTTTTACCTATTGACCCAACTGTTCCAGAAGTAAAAGTCCCCTCGTTTCAGGAGCTGTTGGATGTTTCGGAGATGTCGAGTAGTCAAGTTGAATAGGTGGCAGAGATTTGGCAAGGTTGTGGCATGAAGGAGAGGGAGATACTTGGCCCTTTGAATCTAGAGGTCTCTTCTCCAGAAAAATTGTCGAATTTAGAGATATACTCTTTCAAGGCGAGAGTTGTCCTACCATAAGAGTTGGTCGATCTTCCAGATGTAGCTCTAAAGGAGGACCTTGTTATCGATTTGGCTAATGACTCTCCCCCTAAGGAGCAGTTGAATATGACTTTGTCAACTGAATGAGGTAGTCAATTCTAAGGGAGAGCTCCAAAGGCCCTTATTTCTTGCGTTCGAGGTCGAAAGGTATTCTTCTTATTGGTGGTCTGGGTATGGAGGAGCCTTCTAGTTCCATTCCAAGAAATGTCAAACATAAATTGCACATGTATCACACAAGAGAGAAGGCTAAGAGGGAAATTTCGCAAGGCGGACAAATGAGTATTTTTGGGGTTCTTAGAGCAAGAAACACCCCAGCATGTGTACCTAAATGAAGCTTACATCTATTAATGTGTGTGCCTTAGGAGGGCAAGCCAAGTTAAGATCCCTCAAGCAATTGGTGGAGGTGGAAAAACAAGAGATTTTGTTATTATAGGAAACTCTGATGGTGGGGGCTGAGGTGACCGCCAAGATGGAGAAGATCATTTCCCATATATCTTTTTTTATGTTGGATGTTGATGGAAGAACAGGAGGGCTTCTGTATGGTTTCTCAAGGAACTTCCGATTAGATAATTCTTTTGCCTGCAGTTCTGTGTTGGGGACCAAGGTTTATAGTCAGGAACTAAACAAAAAATTCCTTATTTTTAAATATTTATGGACCATATGATAATCAACAGGAGTTTTGGACGACTTTATTGTCACAAAGATGCTTACAGTCAGATGGCCTCACAGCTGGAGGGGACTTGAATTTGACATTGTCAGTGGAAAAAATTTGGGGTCTGTTGTCCGTCAAATGCACACCGTCAACAGAAATCTTTTGAATTGTTGTTTCCCAAGTGGGAAAGGTGTGGCCTTGGGGGCAAGCAAAGAGCCAGGTGTTGTCACCTGATCCCAACTCCTCCGTTTAGGCTAACTCTTAACGAAGCCAAGGGGGGTAGTCCCTAACAAAAGAGTTGACTAAGGCTCTCGTTTTTAAATGTTTTTGGATGTATGGTGTGAATGAGTGTTGTTTAAGAGTTTTTACGAGATACACAATAATAATTTAAGCAATCCAAGTTGTTGTTGCAAAACACAAGATAAGCTATATAAGACGACTGAATTCAAAGCATCCACACAAAATATATCACTTAAATAAGTAAAGGACAAATGGTCCAAATCAGATGATGCATAAGAATTTTAAGACCAGTGCCAAAAATGGAGTCAAATGTGTGTTCGAGATGTTGAAATACAAGTCTCGAAGATATGTTTGTGAGATCATTTTGCAATGCTCTTAGTAAATTTTATTGTGTATTTTAGAATGATCTAGATTATTAAGGTGAGGGGAATTTCCAACCGATACGCAAAGGTATTGGAAATCTAACCAAAAATACTCTAAGTGGCTCCGTTGAAGGACATGTTGGACCATCCAAGTTTACAATGAGGCGTTCAATAACTAACCAACCACTGCAAACGAGGAGAGCTACCCAACGCCCCCAGTAAGAATTTTCCCACCTTGAGTATTACCTTCAACACCGGTTCGTTGGTTATGGGGTGGTAAATTTTATTGTATGTGAATTAAACAGTCTAGACTGTACAATGCTTCTGGGTATCCCAACTAAGTAGAGCATACACACTGTAGAAAATAGTAAATTCCAATTTTATGGGGAAATATGAATTGTGAAAATTTTATTAGAACACAGAAACAAAGCTCTCCGACAGAGAGTGCTCTTGATCCACCTTATGGTGAGATTCAAGAGACTTATCTAATCTAGTATGAGAATGCAAAATGCAACAATACTCTCCGATAGATAGTGCTCTTGACTCGTCTTATGACAAGTTCAAGAGACTTTGGGTTCTTTTTATGATTTAACAATTAGTAAGCAAGACACACAACTATGCAAAAATAAAATCTAATCTAGAAATTAGTAATTCTATTCAATGAACAACTAGCCATTAGTGAAAATGAAAACTAAGTCTAACAAGCGAACTAAGCTAAGTAAAGATGAAAAAGGACACAAGACACGCTTCCCCCGAATAGAGGAAGTAAAAAAGATGGGAGGCTTGATCCCACTAGCCTTTTTATTAATGAATAACAATGCTTGGGGATTTTAACGAAGAGAACTTTGAAAAATAAAAGAGTGAAGAAGCCTTAATGGCTTTTACAAAAGGATGTTGTTTGTGTTTGTATTCTTGGTTTTGAACTTTTTCTCCAATCCTTCCAAGTCTTTATACTTGTCTTTGGTTGATCCCTTCTTCAATACCTACACAAAAGCACAACCACTCAAGCACCCATTATTCGTTAATAAACCAAAGTAAATCTAGATGCAAAAATGAAACTAATCTACATGCAAAACCACTTTTAAATGCAATCTTTTTTGGACTTTTCGAAATGAAACTAAATGCACAAAGTAGAGAGTTGTGAGGAGAAAAAGAAGAATGAAAAGTGGATCGAAAGGGAGCAAAGAGGGCAGCGAACAGTGGCTGCAAAAAAGAGAAAAGAATGGGCTGCAAACAGAGCTAAGAAGGCTGCAAAAAGTGAGGAAATAGGGCTGCAAACAGTGCAAAGAAGTGGCTGCAAACAAAAGGAAGAAGAGGCTACAAACCGTGAAAGAAAAGGGCAGTGAACAATGCAAAGAAGGCTGTAAAAAGGTAAAACAGTAAGGAATAGGACAGCCAACAGTAAGGAAGAAGAGGAGAGGAAAAAGAGGAAAGAGGAAGGTGGCAAACAGTAAAAGAGAAGAGGAATAGGTAGATCTCGTAACCAAGGAAAAAAAATTTAATTTGAGATGCGATGGGTGAGAAGAGAGCCCCTTTTGGCTAAGTTTCTTAAACTAGAGGTCAAGCCTTGTAGAT
The DNA here is from genome assembly GCA_001517045.1 of Pseudotsuga menziesii. Taxonomy (NCBI): domain Eukaryota; kingdom Viridiplantae; phylum Streptophyta; class Pinopsida; order Pinales; family Pinaceae; genus Pseudotsuga; species Pseudotsuga menziesii. Next base: position 982,595 of record LPNX010876488.1, read on the forward strand.
CCTGCAAGGTGAAAGTGTTAGATGATAAAAAAAACTCGTGTTTTGTGAAGAAGCGGTTGAGCTTCAACCCTTCATCCACCTTTGGTGATCCCTGAAAGCACAACTCTCACAAAAACAAAAGAGATCAAATGCTAGAATACTCAACAAATAAATATCCAAAAAACATTGGTATAATTGACTGTGTCTTTAGATATTCGAAAAGATCTTGCATAGATAACCAACTTAAAACGATGAATGGCTAACCTTTTGTGCTAGATTGATAGCCTTCCTAAGCTAGCAATGAACATGCGATTGTAAAAAGAGAGAGTAGGGTTGAGAGAGATATCACCTCACACAAGATGAAATCAAGAACACCAAGAAACCATGCATGGACCTCCAAAGTAGCTTTAATTCCATTTCAAACAAATAAGAGCATTACAATTTGGGTAGAGTTCTTTTGCAAATTCTCCATGAGAAATAATGAGCAAGAGGCCCGCTTTTATAACAAAACAGTACAACCTAAAACCCTAAATCGGACTCAGCATGGAAGGAACCACACTAGGGCGAATTCCCTTGATTCTGTCAACTCGGAGAAATGATTTGGTGTTAAACTCCAAGTCTGGTAGGCGTGAGTGGGGAGGTGGCCTCCACCTTGGCAAGGCGCCCCCCACTCTCCTTCCTAGGAAACTCCATCAACGAATGAGCCTCCTCCACATATGAAGACGTGAGCTAGAAGGTGAGGGCGCAATCCCTTTGAATAAAGAAGCTTGGAGTTGATTACTCACTTAACTGTGAGTTATGAGTTGGTATGAGTGGGGAGGTGGCATCCACCTAGGCAAAGCGCCCCCACTCTACCTCAAAACTATCACCAAACCAATCAAAACTCTCCACCACAACCAATTTGTGATCCAGATGAAGGAGGGCGAATTTTCTAACTGAAGGTGTCTTCTTAGTGCTCTGATTGCTGACTGAATCCACTTGGTGTTGATTGGAATCATCTTAAATGCCAATTGCTATGTCATTTAGCCTGTTTATTTAATCCATTTGGATTATTTTGGAGCAAATTGGATTATCTCCAATTTAATATTTTTTTATTATTTTAATTAATATTTCTTATTTATTGAATTTTTGAGAAAATATTAATTACATGGCCAAATGATTGTCTGAAACTTAGGATAAGTACACTAGGGGGTAAATGAGTGTTTTGGCTTAGAAAACATGTCTTTATTTGCCAAAAACCACCCCTGGACCACTTAATTATTACAATTTGAAAATTTTAAATTAAACCATAGTAAAAATGGTTTAATTAATTGAAAAAAAAAAATTCTCTATAGACAAAAAAATTTTAAAAAATAAAAAACTTCAACGCGTCCGGAAAATAAAATTTCGGAGAATGTTTTAATGTATCCCGGGACTTAGGAAATGACCATAGAACATACAAATAGTGTCTAGTAGGTTCATATTCATCAGTTGGACTCTAATAACCCCCCAAGGTCCAACTTTCAAAATCGGGCATTCCAGCTTTGGAGGAAGCGGGAGAAAAACTCATCGATTATTACTCGGCTAAAGGCAAAGAATAATTGACAGGGAAAAAAACTCCCTGAAATACCTTAGTTGATAGTTAAACCTCAGGAGACCGAGCCACTCAAAACCCCTACTAGCACACTTTATTACAATAACCCCATGGGGCATGGTCATTTCAGAACAAAAACTAAAATGACTAGCCAAAACTGGCTAGGCATGAAATTCTGAACCTCTGATACACTAGATATGAACATGGATCATGTTCATCAACTGGCGGCTCAACGAAAGGTTCAACTATTATACAAAATAGTTGGTAACAGGGTCGACAACTCAAGACTCTTTAGCTCCTTTTTTCATTGACCTGTTCGAGGATAATGGATAGATGGATATCAAACTATCGGCAATCAACCCAACTTGGAACAACAAGCACACTGGTAACCAAGGTATCTCCAAACGTTTGGATAGATTTTTCATGCATGAAGATTTAGTTATGGAATTCGATTTAGTTCGGTCGTGGGTAGGGCCTAGTTTATTCTCGGATCACTTTCCGATTTTTCTAGAGATAGGAAAACCTGGCACCACTTTTAAGTATAACTTTGGATGGGTCATAGATCCAAATTTCCAATCCTTATGAAAGAGAAATGGAGACCTAGAAATGATAGAGAAGGGGCAAGTGTCTATGCCCAATTAGCAGAAGCCTTGCGTCGACTTAAGGAGGATGTTGTAAGGTGGAACCTGGAGAAACGAAAGTCCAAAGAAGCTCGGTTGGTAGAAATTGAGAGATTTTTGGAGTCTTTGTACTCAGTTTCCCCTGTAACTTTTCCCTCGGATCTCTCAAGGAAAGAGGTGATCTCTCTTGAGAACTCTAAATAAAAGATTATGGAGGAAATAGAATTGGAATGGAGGTTGAAAAGTCAGGCCCTCTAGCTAGAAGGAGATCATAATACTAATGTTTTTCATAAATTTGCTTCTCATAGAAGGAATTATAATTCCATCTGGGAGCTACAAGATTCTACTGGCATCTCAGTCAGGGGTTTTAAAAATTTGTGTGGTTTAGCAGTGGAGCATTTCAAGCATTTATATTTAAATCCTAGAAATTAGAATATGGGGGGTTTGTTGCAGGCAATTAATAAGTTCCCTCATATGTCGGAGCCAGAGGATAATGAGGGGCTTTTTCAGGCAGTGACTAAGGAGGAATTGTTAGTGGCATTAAAATATTTCCAAAGAGATAAAAGCTCGAGTCCTGATGGGTGGTCACCATAATTCTTTGTGGATTTCTTTGATCTGCTAGGTGAATATTTACTGAAAGTGGTTGAAGAAGTTCGACTGACAGATGTTATCCCAGGGTCAATGAGTTCCACTTTCCTTACTTTAATCCCTAAGAGTGATCACCTGGCCCCTTTTGCTAATTATAGGCCTATCTCCCTTTGCAATGGGGTTTACAAAATTAATACAAAGATCATTGCAGCTCGTTTAAAGCCTCATCTTTCCAGATATATATTTAAAGAACAATTTGGCTTTCTTGAAGGTCGATCGATACATGAAGCAATGGGCACATCACAAGAAGGTTTGCATTCTATTAAAATTCAGAATCAAAAAGTGGCCGCACTTAAATTGGATTTGTCAAAGGCTTATGATAAAGCCCCTTGGATTTTTATTAGATCAGTGCTTCTCTATGTGGGTTTCAGCTTAGAATTGACAATTGGATTATGGGGTGTGTGACCTCCCCTTCCTTTGCAATTTTGATCAATGGTTTTGGATCAGCTTTTTTCAAATCCTCGCATGGGTAAAGGCAAGGTTGCCCTCTCTCTCCTTTATTATTTTTATTGGTAATTGAAGGTTTGAGTAGACTTATGCACTTTGATATAACCAAAAGAAGATTAACAAGGGTTTCTTTCAATGGTAGAGAAAATATCACTCATCTAATGTTTGTCAATGACAACTTTCTCTTTTGTGTTCAATCAGTTTTGTAGTGTCAATGTCTAGAAGAGAACTTGGATCTGTTCTATAGGGCAGCAAGGATAGAGATAAATGACAATAAACCTGCAATCTATATTCTTCATAATCAATAAGCACAAAGAGGTTTTTGCTGAAAGTTTTTTCCATATGAGTGTTGTTTGATGTAAGACGGTATTCCTAGGATTCTTTCTAAAGCCTAACAGGTATAGCAAGCTGGATTGGCTTTGGTTGATAGCTAAAGTGGAAGCCAAAATCAACCTATGGTGTAATAAAATTATAAATGGCTCTCGAGAGGAGGTCGGTTGGTGTTAATCAAATCAGTATTGGAAGCCATTCCGATGTACTAGCATCTGTTGGCCTCTATCCCCATTTCGACTCTGAATTCTATTCAAAAATTATGCTTCAATTTCTTGTGGAGGAATAGTAAGGAATACCAGGGTTTTCATTTTGACGGCTGGAAAGCCCCAGCAATTCCCAAAAGCCTTGGAGGTTGGGGGTTGAAGAACATATTTCATTTTAATATAGCAACAAATCTTTGGAATTTCATTACAAAGGAGAGCTTCTGGAAAGACATCCTGGTTGCAAAATACATAGCTCCAGATTTTGTTATGGATAGGGTAAGGATAAGCAAGAAAAAGAGTCAAATGGTGCCTAACCAATGGAAAGAGCCCTCAAACGCTTTTTATGTTTTATCTCCTTTTTTGGCTTGGAAAGTTCTTAATGGGAAATTAGTCTGTTTAGGTTGTGATGCAGTTATGGGGAGTCAAGGTAGAGACCATCTTCCTCTGGAGCTAGTCAAACATTTTCAGTCAATTAGGAAGGTCACATTGGATAAGTTTGCCAATCCAGCTGAGAATTCTTTATGGCAGCATGGATGGCTCCCCTTGGAAGAATTGGAGCTCGGGGAGGAGTGGAAGGTAATTTGGGAAAATTATCACGGTATGCTCAATCAGGCTCATATTCACTATAATAGAACCTGGCTCTCATACCCAACAAGGCAACAAACTCCAAATACTAGTGGGAGAAAAACATACTATGGTACAAACAAAGAATATATTTACTCGGTTCATCAAAATTCAAAGCTCAAGTTTTAACAGAGAACCATTATTCTCCAGCAATTGGTCATGTTGGGTTCTTTAAAACATACCCCAATATTCGTCGATCCTTCTTCTAGAAGGGAATGAAGACCGATATCCAAAAATATGTGGTTGAATGCGACACTTGTCAAAGGCAGAAGTTTGAAACAATGGCTCCTCCGGGGCTTCTCCAACCCCTACATATCCCAACCCAGAAATGGTTAGAGATCTCCATGGATTTTATCACCGGACTTCCTATGTCAGAAGGAAAGGATAGCATATTCGTAGTAGTTAATCAATTAACAAAATATGCTCACTTCATTAGTATTTCATCAAAGGCCATGGCTAGCCAAGTTGCAGATAGTTACGTGAAGAATATATTTAAGATCCATGGATTTCCCAAAGTTATCGTTAGTGACAGGGACCCCAAATTTACCAGCAACTTTTGGAAGGAATTGTTCCACCAAGTGGGGACTTCATTAACTATGAGTACCTCTTACCATCCCCAGACATATGAACAAATTGAAGTCGTAAATAAATGCCTTGAAGGATACCTGAGGAATTTCGTGAAACACCACCAGACTCATTGGGTACATTGGCTCCACCTTTCAGATGGTGGTACAATAGTACGTATCATACAGCAACAAAAATGTCCCTTTTCGAAGCTTTATATGGTTATCCTCCCCCTATAATGAAGGAATATGTTATCAACAATTTCAAGGTTCCATCTGTGAAAGACTATCTAGCAACATCTGATGAGGTCATCCGTATTTTGAAGGGAAATTCTTGAACAAGCAAGAAACCGCATGAAGCAACAAGCCGACACCAAAAGAACTAATGAAGAATTCGAAGTAGGCGATTAGGTATTTGTTCAACTCCAACCATACAAACAAACTTCAGTTAAAAACTCAAAATCATAAGCTTGCGCCAAAGTTTTATGGTCCATATCAAGTAAGGAGGCGAGTAGGGCAAGTGGCTTATGCTCTGGACATACCAAACAAAGGAAAACTACATGACGTTTTCCATGTGTCCTGTTTAATAAAGAAATTAGGTCCAACTACTCACATACAAACAAAATTACCTATGCCAGATGATGAAGGGAAGTTGGTGCTAGAACCTAAATGCATATTAGAGATTAAAACCAAAACTCTTCATTCCAGATCTATCAATGAATACCTTGTCAAATGGAAAAACTTAACAGATGAAGAAGCTACTTGGGAAAATGAAGATTTTCGTTCGTGGCACCTATCCTTTCAAATACTTCGTGGATGAAGTATCTCAAAAAAGGATGACTTGTAATGGAACTAGACTAATTAGTAAATTAAATCATTTAAATAATAATTGTTATTATTATGAATAGGCGCTAGAGAGACATCCGTCACATACCATTTAGATGAGTCTCTTCTATAGTATTTAAAGCCGCTACAATTCTCTGTAAAATCATCTTTCAATAATAAAAATCTATTCTTTTGGAATTACGTTCCATTCACATTCCTGGAGAGGCGGATTATTTAAAATGGATCTATAAGTTGGAAGGTGGAGCATACACAAGCAAACTTGAATACAACTCTATTTTCACGTTGAACACTAGGGTTCCAAAATGGTGGTTAATCTTGGGGAATAGAGTACTTACGTGGGATAGGTTGCAGAAGTTTAATTTTACGATCCAAGAATTTAGAGAAGAAACGGTGACTCAATTATTTTTAGAATGTTTTTTCACCAAATCGGTTTGGCAGGAGACAGAAAGAATGCTAAAGAGTTCAGATATGTGGTCAAGGCAATCAATTGAAGCATGTTTCAGAAGGTGTTTTTAAACTCCCATTCCTAGATCTTCCAGATCTCTTCTGTTGATAGTTACTCAGGGCAATTGAATCGCAAGGAACGGAGTCATATTCAAGGATCAGGCAAGGCCACCCATTCAGGTAGCTTCTCAGTCTCTCTCTCTTTTTCAGTTTTTTCACCTGCTGTCTGCTTCAAGGGCTATGATTGCACCTCTGATCATTGACGAGAATAGCCCTTGGTCTTTTTTCGATTGGGCCAGCCAAGAGAAAAATCAAAAAAGAGGTTTTAGTTTTGTCCTATTTCTGTCAAAGGATCATTATTTCTAGGGGAAGGGATGTTTAGGGCTTGGCACAAACAATTTGACAAAGTTCAAGGGTCTCTTTTATCTTCTCAAATAATCGGTCAGGTGTGGTGTTCATAGTTTGTAGCGTTTGGTGATTCACAGCTGGTGATAAATAGTTTGTTGGGTTTGGTTGAGGCTAGGAACATCGGTCCGGTTCATCTCGTGGAGTATTTGAAGATGATCAGTGGGACCTTTCCCTCTGTTCATTATAAGCATATTTTTAAAGAATTAAACTCTCTGGCCCATGATCTGTCAAAACAGAGCTTATTACTGCACGCTGGCTCTCTAAGAATGGAAGAATTCCAAGGGTAACCTCTTCTCCATTGAGTTCTCATTGGTGAAATTTTGAGATCTAATCTAGACTGTGAGATTTTATGTATCTGTATTTATTTAATATTTGGCTACTTTACAGTTGTATCTGTTTGGGTGGTCGGTCCTAGAACTGTTTAAGACCTCCCTTTTTGGTCGAACTTATTTTTTGCTGAATGGCACTGAAGATTGTAATTTAGGATCTTAAATGAATGGAAATACGTTTTTTTCTTGGTAAAAAAACAATTCATGGAATAGGAACAGGTATTTGATGGCACTGAAGATTGTAATTTAGGATCTTAAATGAATGGAAATACGTTTTTTTCTTGGTAAAAAAACAATTCATGGAATAGGAACAGGTATTTGAATTTTGAAGGACCAAAGTTAAAATCTCAGTTTGTTAAATTAGAATTTTTCTCCGTTTGACTCTGTGTGTGCTTGTTGGTAGTCGTTGACCACTTGGACATGGTTTTATTGTCCGTCTAACTGGCATACAAGTTATATATATGAAAATGTCCATTATAAAGATAATGGCCATAGTTTTGTTAATCTTTGTGCATGAATATAAATATGATAACTCTGTGTCTATAGAAATTAAATAGATTGTAAAATTTTCAATTTTTTTATTATTTCACATATATATTACAAAAAATACCCAGAAATATCTAATTTTGTGAAGCCTGCAAATTTCCATGCTAGTTTCACATTTATTATTTCTGATAACATCGGCCTAGTGTTTGAAATGTGAATGTGATATCAGAAAATGGGCTTACTAGTTCTGCTAGCACCTGATTCGTGCTAGCAAACATTTGCTTAGATCAATGCTGACATGAAATGGTTAGTAATAAGAATTCTTAACCATTCTCTACCTGTACTTCAAAATTTTAAAAGGAGTAGTAAGTGGTGTAAAAGGTTTTACATTTAAGAAATCTGTGAGAACATGGGTCAATTCAAAGAGTTACTGGTTGTCAAGTTGGAAGGGCAGCACTCCAGTAAGTCTTCAACTGCATCGAAAGCCTTCAGATTGGTTTGCAAGCTGTAATGTCCTCTTTTGCCTAGGCATTGAGGACCAACCCGCTAACCTATGTGATTCCGGTGGGTTCGAGCGGGTATTGACAATCAGGGAATCAGCGGAAGACTGATGCCATCTACAGAAGATCTACAGCATCAATATTATATCACCATTGGGTCGAAGAAGGCCACCAGAGCCAAAGGCCACCTGCATACATGACATTTGAGCATTATTTAATGATGCATGCACCCGATTAAGTCTCCATGCGCATGCATGCAAGTCAACTGCAAATTAGAAGTTAAACTGACCTAATTAGGTCAAAAGTTAGGGTTTTCGCAGTTGAAAGTTATAAAAGAAAGATAAAGTGAATGGAGAAGGTACTTATGTGATAATTGATTTGTGGAGTCGAATTGGAGAGCTCGGCAAGCTAAGTTGGGGTTGAGCGCATGCTCAGCTAACTAGTGTATTTCGGCAACGAAATCTATCTACCCTAGTTCATCATCAGGTTGGATCATACAAGTTCAGCACTAATTCATCATCAGGTTACATTCAGCAGTTATTCCGAGAGGTTGATTATTCATCCAGCCAAAGGGTTTCACCGTCACACCGTGTCACCGTGATCAGAGACAAAGCAATTCGTTTTCCTACCTACAGAGTTCAGAACTTCCACATGTTGCTTCCATCATCATCAGAGGGGTATTGTAACCCTAGTGCACATCATCCGGGCTCCCAACAGCAGCTTATTTATTTGATCTATATACTGGTATGTACATGCATTGATTTCTCCTATTTTATAGCATCTCAGTATTTTTCTAGGGCACATATTTGCATGCATGCAAAGTTCGGGGTTTGCTTTCCTAATTGATTAAGGAGTAAATCTATTAGCCATCTACAGTATACCCATAAACAAGAAAATATCAGTTTGGGATATTACAGTGGTATCAGAGCTGAAGATCTTGCCAGCCTGAGGGAGAATCTAAGCAGGGTTTCTAGTTGCGCTTATTTGGCGATTTATCATTAGTCATAGCAGAGCTACTAAGGCCAAAAAAATTTTATGAGTCCTCGGTGTTAAGAAGAGACCTGATCAATTGCAACTGGAGCCGAATTCACCCAAGGTTGAAATCCTTATGAAGGCCGATTCTTTAGGGAAGCTAAATTATTAGCTTAAGGACCAAATTTAAATGCTAGAAGGTCAAATTAATGTGAGTGAAGCCGAAACTGTGTGTGAGGGCCAAACTCTCATTGTGGAAACCGGATTCGTGAATACAATAGACGTCATCCTATTGCACGTGTTGTTGATTCAGAAGATCCTGAAGAACTGCTAAAGGAGGAGCCACGAGTTGAGTTTCGTGGAAGTTAAATCGAATTGCTAGGGCGTTACGATTGGTGGAGACAGATTCTGCTCGGGCAAGTTTAATCATGCTGGGCTGTGGGGATTAAGGAGAGGCCAGAAGGTTGGCAAACAATCGCTTTAGTTGGAGAGACAGACTGCCAAATAAAGAGACCGAATTTATTGTGGGGAGGTCGAGATTGTATTCCGTGGAAATTCGTCTTTGTAGACTGGTGTTTGTGGACTGGTGAGATCGCGGAAGTTGGACAAGGAGGATGAGGGCCATCGTAGAAGAGACCGCAACCTGGAAAAAAAAAAGAAAAAAGAGGAGCCGCGAGTCCATTGTGGAGGGCCTAGTGTGTCTGCGATTTAGAGTCAACTGTGGGGAAGACTGATCCCTTATTTGTAAAGGTCGTGGGTTAAGAAAACCGAGTCCTGGTTGAGCTGTCATCTTTTGACAGGAAACAAAACCGTGAATAAATCCTATGAGAAGAGATGATATGTATGTGCTGTAGCTGCCAAAGAAGAATTCGTCCAAAAGTCTGCATAAGAGGACCGGTTCACTAGGCGTGGAGGAAGAAAAGTGTGATGAGAGCACCTAGAAGAGAAAATCGTGATCCCTTTTGAAGAGCTGACCACTATTCCCAAGACACTGCAAGCTACAAGAAATAATCAGTGGGATTTCTGCATAAGAGGGTCGTGTTCATTCTCTTTATATTTAATAGTTGTCAATTTCATTTGGCCCATTTCTCTTGTGTATTAAATCATTGGAAACTACAGGAAGGTGTTCTTACGAGAAATGTCCAAAAATATCAGTGGGTGCAATATAGTGGTATGCTGGTTATAGCAAAATCCTCTCTCAAGTTTGGTTCTTATGAGGCTGCCAATACTTCACACAAAGGACCATATATTCCAGGCCTGATTTCTCTTTGTATTGCTGCTGTTATTCATATAAAGTGGAGGTACTGTGGTTACATTTGATTTACATTTTTAGTCTGAAATATTATATGTCATCAATCTTGCCAGCTGTGGGCATGCAAAAATTATAAATCCAACCAAGAGACCCATACAACATTACTCACAGGAGACAGAGGTATAGAGACAGAGAAGAGGAGTTAGAGGACATAGATTTGGGGAACAGAGAGTATCAGTTTGAAAAAAGCAAAGAAACAATGGCCGATGATGATAAAATAGCTCTCAATAGTCTCATATCAGCCATAAAAGAACTCACCACTGGGCAAAAAGAAATGATGAGCACCTTCAAGCAAATGACTGAGAAGAATGGGCCCACCCCACACAGTCCCTTATTTCCCAACAGTGATAGGGTATCCACCAACAGTAGTAGGGAGTACTTACATACCAACATGCAGAGCCATCCCCATATATGCAAGCCTTTCCGACCTACCATGCCTCAATTCTTAGATATCCAGCTGTAGTGCCTCTAGCACAAGCATAGAACCAGAAGAACCCATGAGTGCCTATCTGAGAGAATATAGAGCTTTAGGAGAGGATTTCCATTCAGCCATGACCTTCACTGACTTCTGCCACTTTAAAAGTAAAAACAAACCCAAAGCTTACAATAGGCCATTTACCCAGAACTATGAGTTACAGCGCACCGTAGGGAAACTCACTATCCCTACCTTTGAGGGCACTCGGGGTGGCCCAGGCAGGAATTGGGTACAGAAGTTGGATACATACTTCCAACTCAACCCCATGATTGAGACAGATGCCATTAAATTGGCTACTTTGCATTTGGATGGAGAAGCACATGAGTGGTGGTATCACGGGTTAGTGACACTGGGTCACAAAACCATCGCATTGTACCCAGATTTTACACAGAGGCTCATTAAGCGATTTGATCGGAAGGATCCTGAGGTACACTTTAGAGAGCTGGCACAACTCAAGCAGACAGGTAGTGCAGATGCATTTATTTCAGAGTTTCAGAGGATAGCCGTCATGGTGACAGATATATCAGAGAGCAGGTTGGTTATGTTGTTCACTGAGGCTCTCACTGAACCCTTACGAGCATGGGTCAAGTCTTATAGGCCCACCACCCTAGCAAATGCCATCAGATGGACTAGAGATTTACAGGATGCAGTACCCAAGATTAGGCTTCCTCCCAAAACTGATTCCCCTATTGAAGATGAAGAGAGGAAACCCGTCCAGAAAGAATGGCCCAAGAAAGAATGGATGGACAAGGATACCCAACAAGACCTTAGAAGAAAAAAGTTATGTTTTACTTGCCAGGAACCATGGGTACCAGGTCACAGATGTTCAGGGAAGGGAAAGGCTTACTACATAGAGGCCTATTCTGACAATGGGGAGGATGATTATTATCCGGATCAGGAGCAGAGAGAGACACCAGAGACAGTTAGGGAGTTGCCGCCCTCAGGAGGTACCATTGCTACCATGACAGGGGTTCCTATATTCCACACTCTCCGAATCAGAGGTACCGTACAGGGCCACAGAGTGGGAGTGCTGATAGATGGTGGGGCATCCCACAACTTTATTGATGCTGCATGGGTTAAAAGGAGAGACATTCAGACAGAGAGTTTTGATGGGTTTTCAGTAGCTGCAGCCTAAGTCACATGATTCGGCGAATTTGAACCTTGAGGTTCGAAATTCGCCGAATCTCAAGGAAAAAAAAAATTCGAATCACATTCGGCGAATCTAAAGATCGAACTTCAAGTCGAATTTCAAGATCGAATTTCAAGGCGAATTCGAATTTCAAAAACGAATTTAATGCCGAATTTAATAAAAAAACGAAACAAAATCGCCGGCGGTCGCAAAGGTTCAAGCTTCACATGATTCGGCGAAGAACAGGAATCGATCTAGAGTTCTTGGAGATCGATCCAGCGACCTGTACCTGTTTCCATATACTCGCAGGGCAGATTGGAGTTCGATCTTGGTGCGGTCGCGAGACCAACAACTATATTTCAGGCCTTTACCCTTTTACACCTATTCAATATTCATTCGTAGAAATGATTGATCCAAAACACAATTTTAAAACACCCCGAAAAAAGGAAACGTATGACAGTGAGGTGTAGAATGCGGGCGCTGCGCTGTATTTTGTTGAGCATTTGTATTCTCTAGTCGCAAAAAATTCAGCCTCGCTTTGTCTGGGCTGCATACGCAATTTTTGTACAAAACCGTGGTGGTCACATGGGCGTTAAAAAATAGTGGATGGCATTATTTATTTAGGCTTGGGTCTTCGGCGAATTTGAACCTTATTTTTAAATTATTTTAAAATTATGTATTATGTTTTTTTTAATTCTGTATTATAATTTATGTTATAAACTTATAGTTTGTCTTTTTGCTTTATATTATGTTAAGATGTTCTTTTTAAATTATGTATTGAGTTATAAACTTATAAGTTCTAGTATCTCTATTTTATTTTTCTTGTTTACTAAACATGTTTATTCTTATGTTTAGGCCTTAAGAGACACATTTCAATTTTATTGTTTATTTTTTAAACTATTTAAGCATGCTGCATAATATATTTCATTTTATAGGTTAAAATTTATTTAAATAGCATATTTTATTAATAATTTTATTATATATATATATATTCAAATCTCAAGACGAATCTCAAACGAATCTCATCTGAAAATTCGAATTCAAACCGAATCAAATGGTTCTCGAACTCGAATTCAAATTCGAATTCGAACCATGTGACTTAGGCCTGCAGCAAGTCACACCATGGAGTGTAGTCAAAGGATTCCTCAATTAACAGTAACACTTGGGAATTATACAGTGAGGGAGACATTCTACATGGTGGATGTACCTGACATGAAGGTGGTATTAGGAGTTCAGTGGATGTATTCCCTAGGGAAGTATTCCACAAACTACCAGACCATGGAGATGGAGTTCACAGGAGCCAAGGGACAGAAAGTAGTATTGAGAGGGATGAATACCTCCCCTCCTATGCCAGTGACATCACACAAGATGGAGGCAATACTCCGACAGGGAGATATTGAGGGAGCAGCAGAGTGTTTTGTTACCTTCAGGAAACCACCAGATAAGGCCACACAACATCCAGCAGTATTCGGAGACTGTCCAGCAGGTCGACCTCCAGATAGGGGATTTGAGAGCTGCCCCCCCCCCCATTGATGATGAGGGGCAATTGATTCTGATTCCGGAGCGCATCCTAGAGGTGCGAGAGCGAAAACTAAGGAACAAAATCATCAGAGACTACTTGGTTCAATGGAAAGATCTGCCTATAGAGGAGGCCACTTGGGAGACAGAACAGGTATTACAACACCCAGCTTTACAGTTGCTTAAGGACAAGCAAATTCGAGCGGGGAGGACTGTAATGTCCTCTTTTGCCTAGGCATTGAGGACCAACCCGCTAACCTATGTGATTCCTGTGGGTTCGAGCGGGTACTGACAGTCAGGGAATCAGCTGAAGACTGATGCCATCTACAGAAGATCTACGGCATCAATATTATATCACCATTGGGTCGAAGAGGGCCACCAGAGCCAAAGGCCACCTACATACATGACATTTGAGCATTATTTAATGATGCATGCACTCGATTAAGTCTCCATGCGCATGCATGCAAGTCAACTGCAAATTAGAAGTTAAACTGACCTAATTAGGTCAAAAGTTAGGGTTTTCACAGTTGAAAGTAATAAAAGAAAGATAAAGTGAATGGAGAAGGTACTTATGTGATAATTGATTTGTGGAGTCGAATTGGAGAGCTCTGCGAGCTAAGTTGAGGTTGAGCGCATGCTCAGCTAACTGGTGTATTTCAGCAGCGAAATCTATCTGCCCTAGTTCATCATCAGGTTGGATCATACAGGTTCAACACTAGTTCATCATCAGGTTACATTCAGCAGTTATTCCGGGAGGTTGATTATTCATCCAGCCAAAGAGTTTCACCGTCACACTGTGTCACCGTGATCAGAGGCAAAGCAATTCGTTTTCCTACCTACAAGGTTCAGAACTTCCGCATGCTGCTTCCATCATCATGAGAGGGGTATTGTAACCCTAGTGCACATCATCCGGGCTCCCAGCAGCAGCTTATTTATTTGATCTATATACTGGTATGTACATGCATTGATTTCTCCTATTTTATAGCATCTCAGTATTTTTCTAGAGCACATATTAGCATGCATGCAAAGTTTGGGGTTTGCTTTCCTATTTGATTAAGGAGTAAATCTATTAGCCATCTACAGTATACCCATAAACAGGAAAATATCAGTTTGGGATATTACACAAGCCCTCTCTCAGTCACAGGACGAGCGGTAAGCAGTGAGGTTTAAGGAATCCAATGTGGCTATCGATTTAACGGGTCCACATGATATTTTGTGTTTATGCATTTCTGTCACTCTGTACAAGTTGGCTTTCCTAAGATATATAAAACCCTGTGGATATCGATGTAAATCCAAAATGGCTTGTGCTACAGTAATGATAACAAAAACAGATATGACCAAATGTGGTCATGATTGCGGTGAAATTTGATAAATCAGTAGTTAGATGCAAAAAGTACTGAAATGTGAAATTAAGAGCTTGCGGTTATGTACAATACGTAAAATTCCAGCAGTCAATGCGCGAAAATGAAAAAAGGACTTAATATACTAAAAAAAATAATACATTAAACCGAGAACCTGCAAATATTTGCGTACCTCCGCAGGAATGGTGGATCGACACCACGGTTGACAGGCAGAAGACCCGTGCCGGAGGGATTAACCACGCTAAAAACTTGACCTAGAAAAGCCGGTCCTTTCTCACTTCCCCAATCAATTCCATCCGAGGGAAGCCTTGCTACTGTTGAATTCCGCCTCCTCGACGGGTAACCTCGCGAAACATTATTTTTATTATTGTTGTTGTTATTATTATTATCAATATTACTATTATTATTATCATCGGCCAAAGACAATGATGGACGCGACTGTGGCCACGAAAAGTTGGAAACCATCATGCTGCTAAACGGCAGCGGGGCTTGAACCCCGGGCATTCCAGTGAGGCCCTTCTCAGCTTGCCCCATTTTGCTTGGAAATTCTGTAAAGGGAGCTAAGAAATTGTGAGCGACCGACTCCATGAAGCCCGACACGGAGTCAAGGAAATTATCAAAGACTGTCAGTTGTTTCAGCTGTAATGTCGGTCTCTTCTGCTTGGGAGCGTGTCCAAATCCTTTAAAATCCTTAAGCCCATCACAGTCGGACGCCATGGCCAGTCTACGAAGCAAAGGTTTGGCACTGGTTTTGTGTTGGTGTCGGGGTTCTTGTCCGCAACAAAATATGCTTGATTTCTAGAATAACTTGTAACTATAATTATATAATTAATAAATAAAATTACGGGAAAATAGCTATTATTTTTGCAAGTATGACGTTATGACAGACCCTTTAAAATTAAATAAATTTTTTATTATTATTTTATGTCATAGCCCTTTAGATTTTAAATTTATGTGAGCGGATTAACCATAATCCTTTACATATTATTTCAGATTTTAAATTTATGTGAATGGATTAATAAGTGTATGTAGTATTTTTTTATGCTTAAATGTATTATGATTAAGATTTAAATAAGCTTCTTAGTTGGTTATGTCTACTTATTTTTATTGGCCATTTTACCTATGGCATTAGCCACTTAACTTGTGACTTTAAAACTTTTGAAAGAATTAATGGTTCATATTTTTGAATTACTAAATATAATTTAACTTCTTGAAATGGGATGGTGGAGTTGTCACGGTCGTTGTTATTTTATATTCTTTGGGTAAAATTGTCATGGTTATTTTATATTCCTTGTTTATTATGTCTCCCATAACATGGATATATAATGATTAGTATTGTGTATTATTATGTTTGTCATTGCAATTTTTTTAAATGTCAATGTTAGACATTACTTTGGAGTTTTCATATTAAACCAAATTTTGTCATAAATTATTTATTTTATTATTTATTCACTTTGTGTTATTGACGTCCACCCTAGGGCTTTGTAATCCTTGGGGTGGCGGCATGTTGATCTCTACACTTATGTGTTAGCATTAATGGCATACAGATATAGGCATAATGACTAGGCATGAATGATCGCACATTCTTGAGGTTCTAGAATATTGTTTTCAAGCATCAATCGAGGTCAAAGTCTTGGATTTGCCAAAACTAACAACATATACCTAGGCGTAGAATGGCAGTATATGGACCTAAATGGTCCGTCGTTACTTTTGAAAGGTCATAGGGTGGTTGACATACTATTTGGCTCCACGTTTTATGACCATTAATCTAGAGGATTGTTCATACTTGAATGGAGGATAGTACAAATGTCATTCCAAAGGTTTAGTGGTCTGGTCGATATAGTTATAACGGATTAAGGGATAAATGACCCAAGGTTTTGCTTTGTCTTCCTTCCAACTTGGAATTTGGCCTCTAGTGGTGGAACTAGTGCATCTTCTCTCCTTCAATAGGGTTATACTACAAAGTTTTTGTTAGATTCTTGTAACTCAAAACCAAAAATCCTTATGCATAAGAGGAAGCCTAAGAAACATCTGATTGGTAACTCCACCCCCCAAGTAGGCTCCACTAGGAAAACATGCCCATTTGCTAAAAATCAAGATCCTATATCCATAATAATATGATCCCAAGCTAAGGGAAAACTTATTCCCCCCCTTAGGATACCCTAACCAAGTATGGAAGAAGAAGAAAGGGGCACATATCAATAACATAAGAAGACACCCAAACTTCTATCCATCTCCCCCTTTTGTTATTAAAGATATTGAACTTCTCTCAAATACTATTTGGCTAGAAAGCACTCTCTCTTCTTTGTAGTTTAGATACCCTTCCTCTCTGCCATTGGCCCCTTTGGAGAAGTTAGTTGACTCATATACCCATAGTTTCACCCTTCGAGGCAAAGATATTTTTCAAGGGTCACCTATCTTCACAAAAACCTCTACATCAACTTGTCTATCTAGAAACCCTAACCCATAAGCACTCATTCTCAATGTTCATCAGCTAAGTATAACCAATTGTAGTCAATCTCACATCCCAACTCAAAACCCTAATATGGAAGGTCCAAACAATTTGAATCCTTGGTTGGAAACTAGATTCAAATTGTCAGTTGTGTCTCCAGCGAACCAACTAATAGACCTACCATATGGATATCTTAAGTTTCTTCCTAAGTTTAATGGGGAAAATGGGGTTTTAGCTTAAGATCATCTCATTGCAATCCAAGATTGTACTGATAATTTCTTAGTTGATGTCTTCTCTAGGATGTTTGCACATTCTCTGGAGGGAGAAGCTAGGAAATGTATTAGGAATCTACCCAATAACTCCATAAACTATTGGGTACAACTCATAGAAAAGTTCACAAAGAACTAGGGAGTGGAGAAGGATAATAGACATGTTTTGACATAGTTTAATTCCCTAAGAAGGAACAACAGAGAGATTGTCACAGAGTTCACTACTTGGTTTTGAAAACTAGATCATCACATCCTAGATACTATTGAACCCTCATAAGTGGTTGAAATGGTCACTTATTTTGTTGCTTTTTATGTTGAGTTCTCCCTTCACTTAAGAGAAAGGAGGTCAGTTGACCTAGAAACCATGTTTAGTGATGTTGAAGACCTAGAAGAAAATATGAAGGCAACTGGGATTCATTTGAAAATTGGTATCAAGACCCCTGATGGTAGAGAATATCTAAAAAGAAGAAGAGAGGAAGAGTTAGAGACATCCTCAAGCAGAAGCCTTGAGTCTGGAAGAGGTCACCAAACTCCTCAAAACCATGGCCAATGACCTTCCCAAGGTGAAGCAAGGGCAAGTAGCAAGTTCCTTTGTTGGACCTGCCCCCAAAGCACAAAATCATCTAGTTTGTGGCCAACCACAATATAGGAGAGATCTTCTGGTGGCTTCATAGTGAGAAACAATGTTTGAGAACCTAATATGCAACACTACCCTAGAGTCCATCCTAACGCAGTTTCCCCTCCAGTCCAAGGGTATGAAGAGTTTTAAGAACATGAAGAGGAAGAACTATTAAATCCTTCTTTGGGCCTTAACATATTGTTTGATAAAGAAGATGTTGAATATATAAGAGGTTTGTTTGGTTCAAAAGGTATGTGCATGTTAGGAGATGAAGAGTATATTCAAGAGGAAGAGGTTCTTCTCAAAGAAGATGGGTTCCAAATCTATCCCCGATACAACTGCAAATGGTTACTGCTAACATTATGGTTGAGGTAAGAAGAAGTTATGACTTAAGGCCATAACCCAATGCTCATAAATTTAGGCGGGATGATCCCTACAAGGTATATAATGATAATAGGAGAGAAAATAATAGGGCTACATAATAGTCGAGAAGAGATGTAGTCCTAAAGGCGAAGGATGTTAGACAGTCGGGTGTCCCAATCAAGGCAGATGTCAAAGGAACAAATACTAATAAAGTTCAAGATGTTCATATCCAAGCACCCATAAAGCAACTGTTAGCTGCAAAGGCATAAGAGATAGGTCTTATCCTAACTCATATCTTTGATATTAAGCATGAACTGAGTAAACTTAAAGTACCAATGTCCCTCTCTAAAGTCCTGAAATATCTTGCTCATAAGAAAGAAATATCCTCTTATTTGGGTTTTAAGGATGTCAGTACTCCCTCGGGTCTTAAAACTCATCCTTCTCCTGATAAATATGCCACGTCATCTTCTAATGTGATGGTCTTAAGTTACAAATCCCCCTTGCAAGTTAACCTTATTGACCTACAGGATGATGCAACCAAAATAGTGTGGGAAATCTGCTTAATGGGATATATTACTTGACCCCTCCTTTTTATATTACCCTAGAGTTGCAAGACCTTCACCTCCATAATTATTTGTATGATTTCGGTGCCTCACACTCATTGATGCCATTAGTTGTCACAAAGAAGCTATGTTTGGACATTATATGTCTTTATAAAGATGTCTTTTTCTTTGATTCAAAGAGAGTCCAATGCTTGGGGATGATCAAATATTTGGGGGTGGGGATGGTACAAATTCCTAAAAATATTTCATGATGGATGTGGTCATCGTTTACGTTCCTCCTTCCTATGTTATGTTGTTGTATAAACGTTGGGGAACCTCTTTCGGGCGGAGTATCGAATTTGACCATTCATATGCAACTATCCCAGTCTTGGGGGGGACTCATAGGTTATACAAGGAGCCCAAACTGACTTATGCCATTAGTGATCCAAAAAACCCCACCAATTTCCTTGCCTACACTTCTGATGAATTAGGAACTATCCTCCTTAGCCACCAACCCCCTTCTCAAAGCCAGACAGAAATGTTGATTGTAGTATAAGAACCACTCTTCAATCCTACAAGTTATTGGAGTTTATACTTTGATGGAACCTGTAGTGGGGGTGGAAATGGGGTTGGTTTTCTACAAAAATCCCCATTAGGAAAAGAGTTCCCTCATTCTTTCAAGGTCAACTTTGAATGAACCAATAATGTAACATAATATGAGGCACTGATACTGGGCCTAGAAATATCAAGGAAAATGGGAATTAAGCAGCTGAAGATATATGGAGATTCTAATACAGTATTGAATCAAGTAAAGACAAATTGTCAAACAAAACATCCTAGGATGACGCAGTACAAACATGCATTATGGGATATTTTTGATAACTTCTTTGAAGCCATTAATATTTTTGTAGTACCTAGGGAACTAAATCATAGGGCATATAACTTGGCTAAATAAATAGTAGACTTTGTTCCCTTAGATTTGAATCATATGTTTTATGGTGTCAACATAATGTATAGAGTGGCCATCCCTAACAATATTAAACAATGGAAGGTATTTGAAGACGATGTTCAGATTAAGAATTTCTTGAATCTTGTGGAGGAATATGCAGATGTGCATATTGATTTTGTCACGTCCCCTCCCCTCTTCATTGGGGAGGAGCGCGACTACTACTTCTCACATACCCCAATTTTGTAAAATAATGTTAATTGTTTTAATTATATTCCTGAGAAATTATGTTAAATTTAATGCTAAGTAGGAACTGATGACTCAGCAGAGTCAACAGAAGTGGAATGTAATTCAGAATATTTTATTATTAATAAATAAATTGTGGAGACAACAGCATGGGAGAGCTGTTTAAAAGAGGTTACTGGTCAAACTGGTGGATGGAACTAGGTGGAGGGCAAAAGACAAGTGGCAGCATCCTCAAACACTTCCTAAGTTGTAGGAGGAAACTTCCCTATATTTGGGGTCATGATCCTCCAAGAAAGTGGGATTAGAGCAGGTGGCTCATTAAATGACAATTAACCCAAAAAGACCTAGGCAATCTTTTAAAAGTACCCAATGAATAGAGCTGAGGCTGCTCAGATATTTTCCAGAGAAGAAACATTCAAGTGGAATGCTATTCAGGAAATTCATTTGGGGAAAAAGGGAAAACAGTAAGGAAGTTGTTCTGAGAGGATTGCTGCAGTAACTTGGTTTATTACAGCTTGTTAGCTGGGTGAACTTACTGATAAGTTCTGGATTAATTCTGAGTTTGAGGACTGGTATCTGACTATTGCTACACCTAGTTCCAGCCAGGGAGACCAGAGCAATCTCGGGGGTCCTGAGGAGTCGTTGTTTGAGCGCTCTCTAGGAATTAGTAGGGAGGAACAGCTTCCCATTGCTGTTGTTGTCCAAAGATCAAGCAGGTTCTGTCACTTAACTGTCTTGTTTAAATACTATGAATGGTTGAATGTTATGTTAATACGTAAACTTATCATGGAACTTACCACTGATGCAAGGTTTAACAAATCCTTACATTATGTTATATTATATTATCGCTCATGCGGTGCAATCAAGTGATAACCCTATGCTCATCGTGGTACAGCCAACTAGATGGCAAAGGACCTTGTAACATGTTTTTGTATGAAATAAACCTTTGATTTAAGGAACACTATATCTAGAGTGGTAAGTGTAATAACTTTATATTATATACAAACTTGCAATGTCTAAGGTAAATTTTTTTAAGAGTTATCTTTAGAGTAAGTCTATAAACTTAAATTGTCATGGACTTGATTATGACTTGTTCATCCAGGTGATGACTACCTTGTCATTTAACACCTTACAGTCTTAATAGAATAAATTTGTAACATGATTATAGGAGGGAGGTTTAATACATATGGTTAAGTATGAATATTATTTTTACAAGTATTCCACTAACATGTATATTATAATTATAGAGTATACTATTGGTACACTATAAAGAGGTGGTAGATTCAACCATAGTAACTATTGTATTATAATGTTAACCTTCATGGTCTTGCCATAGTCATCTAAGTTGGATGAAAGCTTACAAGAGGAAATGGCAACTATATATTTTGATGAATGCATCATCTGGCATAAATGTCCTTAACTTAGAATTATCACATATGAATGTGAAGCCATTTAAGAGAAAATTTATCAATGTAATGGTTAGACCTTGGAACTTATATGTTGTACATTCTTTTATTGGTTAGAATGATAACTAGTTTTCAGTAGAGTGTTCATCAGACCTAAGATAAGCTTTAGTATGTGTTGAATCAGTGGTAATGGGAATAAAACCTGGTGCATCAGCATGAGTATATCCCTATCAGTGGATAGTTTGAATTTAGCAGTAGTAAATTTTGTAAACCCCTTATTCTTACACTTTACGAAGTAAAAGTAGTTGGGCTTTCTTAAACATAAACTTTTTGGTTTCGTATACTACTTGTAATCAATCTTAATTAAAGATCTTTTGACACTGATAACTATGATAGATATCAACAGTTCAGTAATCGTAAAAACTATAAATCTACCTCTACTAGAATGAAGAACAGATAATAGATTTTACCTCAGTAAGCATTGGTATGTGCTTAGCCAGTAATGTCTTTTTGAACTTTGAATTGCAAACAAACTTGTACATAAGACTCTAGAATTTTTACTTGCAGCAGCCAATCTTCTTACCTGTAATCTGTAAAGGACAGAAGGAACTTTCTGCATTAGCTCGAAAGCTAAGTAAGCCCAGTTTTCATGACAACCCCACCTTATGTTCGCAAAAAGAAACAAGTCAGTAAACTGAAAAGATTTGTTCTATCAATCTATGCAAATAACAGATGCATTCTATTAATAAGCTGATAACCTTTAACTAATTAAATGATTAGTTAACTGCTTTTATATTAATATCATGTAATTTAAAAAATTTAAATTTTTCGAAAAATTTGGGGTTTTGACATGTGGTATCAGAGCATGGTTCAAATACTAGGCCTAAATGTAGCCCAACTAGTTTCCGTAGAACAATAAAAATAATATGCTAAGCTGTATTTTGTTTTATGTAAAGAACAGAAAATTTCTTTTCTGAATCTAACAGGCAGGTATGGAGAAGCTAGGAGAATATGCTGAGGAGGAGTCTCCAATTACCGAGACAAGACAAATGTCCAGAGAACCTATGTTAGAAGAGGTAACTGCTCACTCTTCAGAACTGATGTAGACTATAAAGGATTTGAAGACTTAAATGGAATTAGTCAAGAAGGACAATGAAAAGATTTTGAAGACTCAAGAAGAGTTGAACCAAATCTTGATGGAAAAATTTCAGACTGAAGGCAGGAGCAAAAGATCCGAATCTGAGGAGGCTAGCCATCAGAAAGGATCTAAAAAGATGAAACTCGCTAAGGCTGAAAGCAGCTCATCATCTGAAGGGTTCAAGGAACAACAAAGTTATTACACTGCTAGTGATAGTAGTGAGGCTGAGTTGTATAACAGAAAGAAGAAGTATAGACCATATGAAGAGATTTCTGGGGAGTTTAAAAAAATAAAGCCCCCAACTTTCAACGGAGAGACTGAAAAAGGGGAGGAAGCAGAGTCCTGGTTATTCGGGATGAAGAAATATTTTCAGATATACAACTATTCAAATCAGCTAAAGGCAAGAATGGCAATCTATAATCTCACTGGAAAAGCAGACATATGGTGGCAAGATCTGAAAAGAGTCAAGGGGATCAAGGAAAAAGAAGTTAATTAAAGCACCTTTAAAAGGTACTTCAAGAAGAAATTTCTGTCCGAACAATATTATGAAGAAAGAGCTAAAGAATTTTACGAATTAAAGTTAGGATCCATGACTATGAATGATCTAAACAGTAAATTCTTAAGCTTGTTGAGGTATGTACCTTATTTAGTCGATGAGAAACCTAAAGTACAGCGGTTTCTCAACTGTCTCGCATATCACATCAAGGACAAAATCGAGTATGTTAACCCGAAGACTCTGGAGGAAGCCATGCGAAAGGCTAATTTCTGTTTTGAACAGAATAAGAAGAAAGAAGGCATAGCCAACTGGAAGGTTAAGAAAAACAACAGTCAGCCTGAGTTCAAGAAAAAAGAATTTGTACCTCAGAAGAATTTCAAGAATAATAAGAACAGAAATTATTCAAGCAGTAAGAACTTTCAGGGAAATAGAAATGGTGCTTCTAATAATTCTAATAATTCCAGTAATTTTAAAAGCAAGGAAGCTGCAAACAATCATGGGAATTTCACTAAGAACTTTGAACGGAAGGAGCCTGTTAAGTGTTGGGAATGCAATGGCCTGCACTATGCCTCGGTTTGCCCAAATCGAAAAAAGTCAAACAGCAATATTCACACCGTGCAGGATGAAATGACCATTGGAGAATTTGCGAGGACTATGCCCAGAATAAATGCAGCTCTGGAGAACCGCCAAGCTGACTATCAGACTTCCATGGTGGAAGTGGAAGGTATGGTTAATCAAACCCCTGTAACCATTTTAATTGATCCAGGAGCTAGTCTTAGTTACGTTTCACCTCAGATAGTGGAAAAGTGTAAATTGACTATTGAAAAGTTTGATAGTTCTTGGTTAGTTCAATTAGCCACTGGGGCAAAAAGGAAGGTAACATGTTATGTGAAAGAATGTGCCTTATTTATGAATGATTTTAAAACTACAGTTAAGCTTAATGTTCTGCCACTTGGCTCGTATGATTTATTAATTGGTATGGATTGGTTAGAGCAGCACAAGGTAGTTTTAAACTGTTTTGATAAAACCTTTATGTGCGTAAATAATAATGAACAACCAGTAACAGTTAAAGGTATTCCTAGGAAAACTGTAATTAGGCAGATTTCTGCCTTACAACTTAAAAGAGCAGTCAGGAAAGGGTGTAAGGCCTATGCTGTAACTATTACAGATGAGGCAAGTAGATCTGAAAAAGATAACTTAAAAATAGAGGATATTCCTGTTTTAAATGAATTTACTGATGTGTTTCCAGAGGAAATTCCAGGATTACCTCCCAGGAGGGAACTGGATTTCACTATTGAATTGGTGCCAGGTGCAGTGCCTAGCTCAAAAGCTCCGTATCGTATGAATATTTTAGAACTTAATGAACTAAAATCTCAGCTAAAGGAGTTAATAGATAAGAAGTATATTAGACCCAGTGTGTCCCCTTGGGGAATACCAGTCATTTTTGTCAAAAAGAAAGACGGAACTATGCGACTATGCATAGATTACCGTCATCTAAACAAGATGACCATTAAAAACAGATATCCGTTGCCCCGCATAGATGATCTGTTTGATCAGCTACGTGGAGCTACGGTGTTCTCAAAGATAGACCTGAGATCAGGATATCATCAGGTAAGGATTAAAGATGAGGACATTTTCAAGACAGCCTTCAGGACAAGATATGGACATTACGAATTTGTCGTAATGCCATTTGGGCTTACTAACGCCCCAACTGTCTTTATGTGCCTGATGAATAATATAGTGCATAAGTACTTAGATAAATTTGTTGTCATGTTTATCGATGATATTTTAATTTATTCTCAAAATGAAGCGGAACATAAGGAACACTTACGGATAGTTTTACAAGAGCTGCGAGAGCAACAACTTTTTGCAAAGTTCAGCAAGTGTGATTTCTTTAAGGATGAAATCCAGTACTTAGGTCACGTAGTGACTAAGGAAGGGATTTCAGTTGATCCTGAAAAGATTCGGGCGATCGAAGATTGGCCGGTTCCAAAAGATGTAACAGATGTTAGGTCATTCATGGGAATTACCGGTTATTACCGGAGATTCATTGAAGGCTTTTCAAAAATAGCTAATCCAATCACTTCCTTGCAAAAGAAAGGCAAGAAATTCGATTGGAACTTAAAATGTGAAGAAAGTATTAAGAAATTAAAAACCTTATTAACAACTGCGCCTATTCTAAGAATAGCAGATCTTAATAAGGATTTCGTGGTATGCACCGATGCTTGTAATGATGGTTTAGGTGGTGTGCTGACTCAAGACGGGCATGTCATCGCCTATGAGTCCAGGAAATTAAAAATCCACGAAAATAATTATGCAACTTATGATTTAGAACTTGCAGCTGTTATACATGCTTTAAAAATGTGGCGACACCACTTAATAGGCAGAAAGTTTATTTTAATGACTGATAATAAAGGTCTGAAATACCTTTTAGATCAGCCCAACTTAAATGCAAGACAAGCAAGGTGGTTGGCCTTCTTAAGTGAATATGATTTCGAAATTCAACACATAAAAGGAAAAGAAAATAAGGTGGTTGATGCTTTAAGCAGAAATGCAAAGTTGAATTTTACAGCAGCAATTAGCACTTATGCTTCTGATTTAAATGAATAGCTGGCAGAAGGGATAAAACAAGATGAAATTTATAAAAAATTACAAGTTACAGCTAAAGAAGAACCTACAGAAAGCCTAATAAAAGGTTATAGTCTAAATAAAGATGGATTTTTATTATTTAAGGACAAACTGTATGTGCCTAATGTGCCTAAGGTTAAATTGCTGATTCTGGATGAAGTTCATAAAACACCTTACTCAGGACATCTAGGCTACCAAAAGACTGTCACCATGTTAAGAAAAGAATATTTCTGGACTAATATGAAATCTGAAGTAGCTGAATACATAGCTAGATGTTTGGATTGTCAACAAGTAAAAACTGAACACCAACATCCAGCTGGTTTACTGCAACCCTTGCCTATTCCTAGTTGGAAATGGGAAGTAATTAGCTTGGATTTCATTACTGGATTGCCCAGAAATCAGAATCAGAATGATTCAATTATGGTGGTGGTTGACAAGTTAAGTAAAGCAGCACATTTCATTCCTGTCAAGACTACTTACAAGGCTGCCAATATAGCTGATATATTTTTAAAGCAGATTTTAGGTTACATGGAGTACCTAAGGTCATTATTTCAGACAAGGATCCTAAATTCACTGGGAATTTTTGGAGGTCCTTGTTTAAGGGATTAAACACAACACTGAATTTCAGCACCTCTTTCCATCCTCAGACGGACGGACATACTGAAAGAGTGAATCAGGTGCTGGAAGATCTGTTAAGGATGTATGTTAAAGATCAGCCAGGTAAGTGGGAGGACTACTTGCATTTAGCAGAGTTTGCATTTAATAATAACTATCACTCATCAGCTAAGTTTAGTCCATTTGAAATTTTGTATGGGCGTAAATGCAACACTCCTATCTCTTGGAATAATCCAGTAGATAGATTGGTGTTAGGACCTGAATTATTGAAGGAAATGGAACAGATTGTGAAACAAGTGCAGGAAAAAATTGAAGGTAGCACAGGATCGGCAAAAGAGCCAAGCAGATTTGAAAAGAACTCCCAAAGAGTTCCAGGTGGGTGAGCACATGTTTATAAAGATAAAACCAAAGAAAAGCTCCCTAAGACTGGGGAGTTGTGCAAAACTAGCACCACGTTATTGTGGTCCGTTTGAAATTTTATCAAGAATTGGTCAAGTTGCATATCCGCTAGCGTTACCACCTAACTTGAAAGTGCATAATGTTTTCCATATTTCTGTTCTGAAAAAGTATGTTCATGATGCTACTCATGTGATTGATTGGAATGTTGTACAGGTGGAACCAGAAGGAGAAGTTCTGGTGGAACCGGACTGTATCCTCGGGAGGAGGGAAATTACTCTGCGGAACCGCACAATTGGACATTTGAAGGTGCAATGGAAGCACCTTAGTCCTGAAGAAGCTACCTGGGAACTGGAAAGTAAGATGTGGGAAGCATACCTGAATCTGTTCCTGGAGGTTGCAGAGGATGAAGAATAAGTAACATCGAGGACGATGTTACATTTTAAGGGGGTGTGTATGTCACATACCCCAATTTTGTAAAATAATGTTAATTGTTTTAATTATATTCCTGAGACATTATGTTAAATTTAATGTTAAGTAGGAACTGATGACTCAGCAGAGTCAACAGAAGTCGAATGTAATTCAGAGTATTTTATTATTAATAAATAAATTGTGGAGACAACAGCATGGGAGAGCTGTTAAAAAGAGGTTACTGGTCAAACTAGTGGATGGAACTAGGTGGAGGGCAAAAGACAAGTGACAGCATCCTCAAACACTTCCTAAGTTGCAGGTGGCAACTTCCCTATATTTGGGGTCATGATCCCCCAAGAAAGTGGGATCAG
Source organism: Pseudotsuga menziesii (assembly GCA_001517045.1). Lineage (NCBI taxonomy): Eukaryota > Viridiplantae > Streptophyta > Pinopsida > Pinales > Pinaceae > Pseudotsuga > Pseudotsuga menziesii. The sequence goes on from LPNX010876488.1 coordinate 1,010,263, forward strand.
AGCAGGTGGCTCATTAAATGACAATTAACCCAAAAAGACCTAGGCAATCTTTTAAAAGTACCCAATGAATAGAGCTGAGGCTGCTCAGATATTTTCCAGAGAAGAAACATTCAGGTGGAATGCTATTCAGGAAATTCATTTGGGGAAAAAGGGAAAACAGTAAGGAAGTTGTTCTGAGAGGATTGCTGTAGTAACTTGGTTTATTACAGCTTGTTAGCTGGGTGAACTTACTAATAAGTTCTGGATTAATTCTGAGTTTGAGGACTGGTATCTGACTATTGCTGCACCTAGTTCCAGCCAGGGAGACCAGAGCAAGCTCGGGGGTCCTGAGGAGTCGTTGTTTGAGCGCTCTCCAGGAATTGGTAGGGAGGAACGGCCTCCCATTACTGTTGTTGTCCAAAGATCAAGCAGGTTCTGTCACTTAACTGTCTTGTTTAAATATTGTGAATGGTTGAATGTTATGTTAATACGTAAACTTATCATGGAACTTACCACCGATGCAAGGTTTAACAAATCCTTACATTATGTTATATTATATTATCACTCATGCAGTGCAATCAAGTGATAACCCTATGCTCATCGTGGTACAGCCAACTAGATGGCAAAGGACCTTGTAACATGTTTTTGTATGAAATAAACCTTTGATTTAAGGAACACTATATCTAGAGTGGTAAGTGTAATAACTTTATATTATATACAAACTTGCAATGTCTAAGGTAAAGATTTTAAGAGTTATCTTTAGAGTAAGTCTATAAACTTAAATTGTCATGGACTTGATTATGACTTGTTCATCCAGGTGATGACTACCTTGTCATTTAATACCTTACAGTCTTAATAGAATAAATTTGTAACATGATTATAGGAGGGAGGTTTAATACATATGGTTAAGTATGAATATTATTTTTACAAGTATTCCACTAACATGTATATTATAATTGTAGAGTATACTATTGGTACACTATAAAGAGGTGGTAGATTCAACCATAGTAACTATTGTATTATAATGTTAACCTTCATGGTCTTGCCATAGTCATCTAAGTTGGATGAAAGCTTACAAGAGGAAATGACAACTATATATTTTGATGAACGCATCATCTGGCATAAATGTCCTTAACTTAGAATTATCACATATGAATGTGAAGCCATTTAAGAGAAAATTTATCAACGTAATGGTTAGACCTTGGAACTTATATGTTGTACATTCTTTTATTGGTTAGAATGATAACTAGTTTTCAGTAGGTTGTTCATCAGACCTAAGATAAGCTTTAGTATGTGTTGAATCAGTGGTAATGGGAATAAAACCTGGTGCATCAGCATGAGTATATCCCTATCAGTGGATAGTTTGAATTTAGCAGCAGTAAATTTTGTAAACCCCTTATTCTTACACTTTACGAAGTAAAAGTAGTTGTGCTTTCTTAAACATAAAATTTTTGGTTTCGTATACTACTTGTAATCAATCTTAATTAAAGATCTTTTGACATTGATAACTATGATAGATATCAACAGTTCAGTAATCGTAAGAACTATAAATCTACCTCTACTAGAATGAAGAACAGATAATAGATTTTACCTCAGTAAGCATTGGTATGTGCTTAGTCAGTAATGTCTTTTTGAACTTTGAATTGCAAACAAACTTGTACATAAGACTCTAGAATTTTTACTTGCAGCAGCCAATCTTCTTACCTGTAATCTGTAAAGGACAGAAGGAACTTTCTGCATTAGCTCGAAAGCTAAGTAAGCCCAGTTTTCATGACAGCCCCACCTTATGTTCACAAAAAGAGACAAGTCAGTAAACTGAAAAGATTTGTTCTATCAATCTATGCAAATAACATATGCATTCTATTAATAAGCTGATAACCTTTAACTAATTAAATGATTAGTTAACTACTTTTATATTAATATCATGTAATTTAAAAATTTTAAATTTTTTTGGAAAATTTGGGGTTTTGACACTACTGCTCTAATACGACGATGTACATTTACCCACGTGCCCATACACCTCACTGATGCGCATAATAAATTGAAATTGACTATTTCTTTCTCTTTAAACACAGTCATGGGTCATATTCATCCTTTAACATTCATTCTTATGCTTAAAAACCATTGTAATAGTCGTTCCGCAACTCACAGATCCATTCTGTAACCAAAAAAGTCATTTCCGCATTAAACTTGACATTTTCGCCTTCCGCATTCCTCAATGCGTCTTGCGGCAAGAGAAACTCTTAATTTCGCCCATTGTTCCTTTTCACCTTTACGCCTTCCGCATTCCGCTGTGTATTCCGGGTAGCGGAAAACCATTAATGCGATATGGTTATCTTTCACTTTTCTGATTTTCGCTTTCTGCCCTCTGCTTTCTGCATTCTGCTACAGACTTCAGGTAGCGAAAACTCAAATTACGACGGCATCATTTATTATCCTTCCTCCTTCCGCATTCCACTTTCTACATTCTGCTGCAGACTCTAGGTAGCGGAAAACCAACAATTGCTTACCTTTATCTTTTAATTTCCCGATTTCTGCTTTCCATTTTCTGCCTTCCCCGACGGACTTTGGATCGCGAAAAACCAACATTTTCCTACCTTTGTCTTTTAATTTCCCGCTTTCCACTTTCCGCCTTCTGCGACGGACTCCAAATCGCGGAAAACCAACATTTTGCCTTATTTCTTTTTCTCTTTTCCAATTTCCACCTCCCACCTTCTGCCTTCTGCGGCAGATTCCGGGGTGCGAAAAACACATTTTTAACTTAGATTTTTTGGTTCTTTTTCCCCTTCCGCCTTCTGTAGATGGATTATGGGGTGGGGAAAACCAACATTTTGCCTTAGAATTTCCAGTCCTTTTTCCGCTCTCGCCTTCTCCAGGCGGATTCTAGGGTGCGGAAACGCTTAAGTCATATGCATTCTGACTCTGTAACCAGGATTCTAGCCTCCATGAACTTAAGCAAAATGCATTTGAAACCAAAAATCACATGCATATGTAAAATGCACGAAAAGATAACAATAGTAAACTCTACTTGAATCTCTACCAAGCATTCAACACATTCATAATAATTCTTAAACAAATACATTGCAGAATTTATGTAGAGAATACTTATCTTGAAGATGAAGTTGTCCCGCAACTAGCTATGTCGCTGCAACATTCAACCCAACCATAGGCCAGTCGTGCTCATCAATCTCTCAACACAACTGCCACCCCCAAGCTGGGCATGATTTCCACAAGGAACTAGGGAACAACATACTCACACATAGCCATAACACATCAACACACCCAAGCCAACCTACAATTGGGTTTATTAGGTTATCCAACCAAGCCAATACAAAATTGGGTTTATCAGGCTATGGGAAGTGACTCACACTTAGCCAATATTCACATCAAGGTCCATCCAAGCCAACTACTAGTTGGGTTTATCATGCTGCAGGCAGTGGTTCACACATAGCCAAATGCACATCAAGACATAACCAAGCCAACTAACAGTTGAGTTTATCAGGTTGTTCAGCCAAGCTAATATATGATTAAGTTTATTAGGCTTCCCATCCAAGTCAATATACAATTGGGTTTATCAGGATATCAGCCAAGGCAATCTATGTTTGGGTTTATCAGGCTACTAAGGTAGTGGAAAGGGATAATGGCTAAGCTAGTGGCTCATTCGTAGAGCTAGGGACACCTCCACAAGATCTATCTGGCATGGCATCCACAATACCTACACACCCAACACAAGGAAGTATCCCCTTCTCTGCTACATAGTCCCTTGGGCTATACCTTCCCTTCCATATTTCTTCATGGTGTGCATAGAAGATTCACCAGCCACTCTTATCTTTTTGTGAGGTCCCTCTCCTCAGTTGGTTTATAAAGCCAATTCGGCTTCTCTTTCACTCCTAAGTCTTGCATATAGTTTAGACCGAAACCAGGGTACACATAACAACAAACCACAAATTAACACACAAAATAGGGTTCCACTCTGTAACACAAAAAAACACGGTAACACAACAACCAAGGTTCCCAGCCAAGGATAGGAAGAATGAATGCTGAAGAACAATGAACAATGAACAATCGTGAACAATCGATCATGAACCTTATGGAGACTGAGGGATAAGGAATGAATGACTTGGGCACACATTTGCTGGGTGATTACTTGCCCCATAAGCAAGAATATGGTTTCCTAGAGACTGCAGACTTGTCCATGCACGACATTGGCTACCATGCCTCACCCTTCCCAAGGCATTAATTGCCTCAACTAACATCTGGAAGAATTGGATGATTGAGTGCAGAGGACAAAAAGGGTAGTTGAGGGTTTATGGGTTCTCCCATTAACATCTGGCCTCACCCTATGGCTCAGGGGTTTGAATACTCCCCTCCTTATTCCTTGTGAAATCATGCCCCCATCTCTTTCGTTGCCTGGCATAGTCAGTTGTGGTATTTTATTAAATTGCATATTTACATGTTATCTTCAAAATATATATTGTGCCTAACTAGTACTATAACCATCGACATCGATCTTGATCGCCGATACACAAAACACGAAATAAATGGCAGGGCCTTGGCCTTGGGCTCCTTGCCATGATTTAGTAACAATATTTACATCATGTACAATTTTAATACCATGGGGTCAAAATCGGGGTGTTATATTCCCCCCCCCCTTCATTGGCATTGTCCTAAGTGCTCTACAAAATTGAACAAAAATGGATGTGCCACTCTCATGGAATCCTCCAGCTCCCACGTAGCCTCATCAGGACCGTAGTGCTTCCATTGCACCTTTATCTGTCCAATGACTTGGTTCTTGAGCACTGTGACCTTCTTGTCGAGGGTGCGCAATGGCTCGGTTTGGAACTCTCCCTCAGGTTCCACTTGGATCACATCCCAATTAATCACATGATTAGGATCATGTACATATTTCTTAAGCAAAGAAACATGAAAAACATTCTGAGCTCTAGTGCTAGCATGAAATGCAAGTCTATATGCAATTGGCCCTATTCTTTCAAGCACTTCAAATGGCCCACAATATCTAAGTGACAACTTGGCACAACTCCCAAGCTTCAAGGAACTCTTCCTTGGCCTCACTCTAAGATAAACATGATCCCCAATACTGAACTCCCTGTGCACTCTATGCTTATCTGCATAGCTCTTTTATCTATCTTGGGTTTCTTTCAAGTTTTGCCTGATCTTTGCAACCTCTTGCTCCATTTCCTTAAGTAATTCTGGACCAAGCACAACCATGTTCACTAGATTATCCCAAGTCATTGGTGTCCTACACCTTCTTCCATACAATGATTCATATGGACTCATTCTCAATGATGCTTGTTGTCCATTATTATATGCAAATTCTACCAAGTGTAAATAATCCTCCCACTTGGTTGGTTTGTCCATTACTTCACATGTATTCAAGCACCTTATTTACTCTCTTTGTTTGTCCATCGTTTGAGGATGGTAGCGGTGTTAAAGTTCAGCTTTTGTACCCAAATCTGCAAAAATACCCTTCCAAAAATTGGAAGTAAACTTGGTATCCCTGTCAGATATTTTTGCCTTAGGCAATCCATGCAATATGGAAAATTCCCTCATCAAAATTCTTGCAATGGCATCAACTTTATATGTGGACTTAACGGGTATAAAATGTGATTCCTTTGTTAACCTGTCCAGCACAACCATGATGGAATCATGTTGTTGTATAGTCATTGGCAAGCCTATAATAAAATCCATGGAAATGACTTCCCATTTCCATTCCGGAACTGGAAAAGGTTGCAATAAACATGTTGGGTGTTGATGCTCAACCTTCACCTGTTGACATTTCATGCACTTAGAAATATACTCGACAATGTATTTTTTCATTCCTCGCCAAAAATAATGCTTTTTGGTTGTAGCAATTATTTTATGATATCCTGGGTGACCAGAATCTGGAGCTTGATGTATTTCATCCATAACAATCCTCCTCAAGCCTGCTACATTTGGAATATACATTCTATTCTTATAAGTAAGGAGTTCACCTTCTTCCAATTTCTATCCCTTGTACTTCCTTTCAAGGCTTTGTTGCTACAACTTGTCCTTTATCTCTACATACATTTTATCTTCAACAATATGGTTAATAATCTATTGCCTTAAATCTGGTTGGAAAATACTAAGAGATGCCACATGCATTTCATGTACCTTCTTGCTGAGTGTATCAACTACCTTGTTTTCTTTTCCCTTTATGTGTTTGATTTCAAAATCAAATTCACAGAAAAATTCCAACCATCTAGCTTGCCTAGCATTTAAAGTTGGTTGATCAAACAAGTATTTCAGACCACAATGGTCTGTCCTTAGCTCAAATTTTCTTCCCATTAAATAATGCCTCCACATCCTGAGAGCATGTACTATGGCTGCAAGTTCTAAATCATGAGTAGCATAGTTCTTCTCATGTTCCTTCAACCTTCTTGACTCATAGCATACCACGTGGTTGTCTTGCATAAGAACTCCTCCAAGTCCTTGATTGCATGCATCGATACACACCACAAAGTCTTTTTCTGGGTCTGCAATTTTCAAAATTGGTGCAGTTGTGAGAAGATTCTTCAGCTGTTGGAAGCTCTCCTCACATCTTGGTGTCCATTCAAACTTTATCCCCTTCTTTTGAAAAGAAGTGATGGAATGTGCGACCTTGGAGAATCCTTCAATGAACCTCCTGTAGTACTCTGCAAGTCCCATAAAATATCTCACATCTGTCACATTTCTTGGAGTTGGCCAATTCATAATGGTTTCAATCTTCTCAAGGTCCACAAATATTCCTTCATCTAAGATAATGTGACCCAAATAATGGATTTTATCTTTATAAAAGTCACATTTTCTCAACTTTGCATACAACTTATGCTCCCTTAGCAATTTCAATGTCCATACCTTGTTCTAAAGGTTGTCTTATGAATATCTTCCTCTTTAATTCTTACCTGATAGTAACCAGACCTCAAGTCAATCTTTGAAAATACCTTTGCTCCTCTCGTTTGATAAAAAAGGTCATCAATTCAAGGTAAAGGGTATTATTCTTCATAGTGACTTTCTTCAACTGTCTGTAGTCAATACATAACTTGAGTGTACCATCTTTTTTTTTCCTCACAAATAGAACTAGTGCTCCCCATAGGGACACACTTGGCCTGATATATTTCTTTTCCAACAATTCTTGCAATTGCATCTTCAACTCTAGCAATTCTGGTGTGCTCATCCTGTAGGGTGTCTTGGACACTGGTGCGGCTCCAGGAACAAGGTCAATTGTAAAATCAATGTCTCTTTTTGGAGGAAGTCCTGGAATCTCACCAGGAAAAACATCCCTGAATTCTTGCAATACATGAAAGTCCTCCAACCTAGGAGCTTCATTCTCCATTGCCTCCAAAACATGGGTTGAATACAATCTACAACCTTTGCTACAAAACTTCTTCAACTACATTGTTGAAATCTGCCTAACAGAAATCACCTTTGGAATGCCTCTTACAACCCTTGGGTTTCCTTCTTCATCCATGCATTCAAATGTCTTGTTGTAGCAATCAAGCTTAACTATGTGTGCTTCTAACCAGTCCATTCTAATCAGATTATCATAGGAACCAAGTGGCAGAATATTCAGGTTTGCATAAGTGAATAGCCCATCCACCTCTAATGGACATTTCTCTATAATTTCACTAACTTTTCTCTTGGTTCCTGTGGCCAGTTGAACTAACCATGTTTTACTATGCTTTAATATCTTAAAACCACAAATCTCAACAATTTTAGGGGTGATTTAACTATGAGTAGATCTAGGATCAATCAAAACAGAAATAAATTGCTCAACAATCTTACCTTCAACTTCGACCACAGTTGATTGATGATCTTCCTGGCGGTCCTCTAGCACTACATAGATTCTAGGGATGGTCATCGCCACTTGACCCACAGTTTCAGCTCCTTGGACATTGTGAACTTGCCTTACATTCCCATTCTCATGCAGATAGTTCCTATGCATGTGGTTTCCTCCACATCCCCAACATTGGAGTGGTTCTATTGGATCCTTTGGATCTCTTGGCCTATCTCCCATCATTCTAGATGGCTGATTCGCAGCTTGTGATGGATGCCTTTGCTGACTTCAGAAGTGAGAGGGTTTGAAACCTTTCTTTCTTTGGTCAAACTTCTCTTTCTTCTTGTCCTTCCATGCCTTATGGAAATAGGGTCTACTTTTGTTCCGGTCATAGCAATACTTGGCCTTCCTTATTACCTCTTCTAGAGTTAGAGGTTCATCAAACTCAATCCTATATTTATATGCTTGAGGTAACCCACTTAGAAAACGTTGAATCTTCACTTTGTCATCTCGGATATACCTGACATACCTCAACAACTCCAAGAATTTGTTTGCATATTCTTCCATGGGCAACTGTCCCAATGTCAGCTCATGGAACTCTTTAATCTTATCATCATAGTACCTATGAGAGAGGTACTCCTGCTTGAAATATTTCTTGATTTGTTTCCACACAATCCTTCTTTCATTGATCTTCTTCACTTGTCTGAGGTGCTCCCACCATGTAGATGCTCTTCCATTTAAATTGAAGATGGCTGCTCTTGCCTTCATATTTCTAGAGTAGTCTTGGACTTGGAAATACTTTCTCATCCCAAGAATCCAAGCTTCAGCTTCTTAACCGGATTTTACCTCACCATCAAATGTAGGAGGCTTTTCCTTCTTAAATTCCCCATGCGAACTATTTTGGTAACACATCTTTTTCTTATTCCTGCAAGATGAAGAGCTTGAATCCCCAATGGATTCTTCGGAGTCAAAGGATCCACTAAAAGACCTTTCCCTAGAGAAGTTGGACCTCTTGCAAGGATTTCTTCTTGCACTATTCCCACACCCTTCTGGATTTGTTGTCAGATTCCCAGAGTTTATTTGCCTTTGGATGTCTGTCAAAATCTGTAGTATGGTTGCATTCAACTGATTTTGATCTTACTGATTTTGGATCCTCATGGTGGCTGCAAAATCTGGGGGAGTCTCTTGATTTCTTCTCCCATTGGATTCTGTTTCAGCATTCCCAAATTGTACGTTTTCCCCCATGGAATCTGCCTCGAGTCCATAGGGATCTTGTGCATTATCCATGATGATCATGTTGGTTGGACCAAACTTTCGAAACTGTACTATCTGGAATGCTGCCTTAGAGGTGATTAGGATTCTGCAAAATATGTTGCCTTTGATTATGCAAAATGTGTTTATGAACACAATTATTATATGCACAATAATATCATAAATTTATAAATTACCTACCGAATGTTTCGTTGGAGTTTTCTTTCTTCAAACTATTTAACTTGGCCCATTTAGGCCTAATGTTGTAACCAATAGCTCTGATACCACAATGTCACATCCCCTCCCCTCTTCATTGGGGACGAGCGTGACTGCTACTTCTCTAATACCACGATTTACATGTACCCATGTGCCCATACACGTGAATGATATGCATAATAAATTGAAATTTATTATTTCTTTCTCTTTTAACACAGTCATGGGTCATATTTATCCTTTAACATTCATTCTTAGGCTTAAAATCCACTGTAACAGTCCTTCCGCAGCTCACAGATCCATTATGTAGCCAAAAAAGTCATTTCCACACTAAACTTGACCTTTCTGCACTTCGCATTCCTCAATGCGGCTTGCAGCAGGAGAAACTCTTGATTTCGCCCAATGTTCCTTTTTAACTTTCTGCCTTTCGCATTCCGCATTCCGTTGCGGATTTCGGGTAGCGGAAAACCAATAATGCGATATGGTTATCTTTCACTTTTTTGATTTCCGCTTTTTGCCCTCCGCTTTCCGCATTCCACTACAGACTTCGGGTAGTAGAAACTCAAATTACGATGGCGTCATTTATTATCCTTCTGCCTTCCACATTCTGTTGCGGACTCCGGGTAGCGGAAAACCAACAATCACTTACCTTTATCTTTTAATTTCCTGATTTCCGCTTTCTGCGACGGACTCCAAATCGTGGAAAACCAACATTCGCTTACCTTTATATTTTAATTTCCCAATTTCTGATTTCCGCTTTCCACCTTCCGCGACAGATTCCAGATCGTGAAAAATCAACATCCGCTTACCTTTATCTTTTAATTTCCTGATTTCTGCTTTCCGCTTTCTGCCTTCCACGACAGACTCTTGATCGTGAAAAACCAACATTTTGCCTTATTTCTTTTTTTTTGTTTTTCGATTTTCGCAGCGGATTCTGAGGTGCGGAAAACACATTTTTAACTTAGAATTTTGGGTTCTTTTTCCCCTTTTGCCTTCCGTAGGCCGATTCCGGGGTGTGGAAAACCAACATTTTGCCTTAGAATTTCCAACCTTTTTTTCGCTTCCACCTTCCGCAGGTGGATTCCGGGGTGCGAAAACGCTTAATTCAGATGAATTTTGACTATGTAGACTGTCTTCTAGCCTCCATGAACTTAAGAAAAATGCATTTGAAACCAAAAAGAACATGCATATGTAAAATGCAGGAAAATATAACAGCAGTAAACTCTACTTGAATCTTTACCAAGAATTAAAAACGTTCATAATAATTCTTAAACAAATACATTGCATAATTTCTGTAGAGAATACTTACATTGAAGATGTGTTGGGTACCCTATATGCAAGTTAATTAAAGCCAACATACAGAGTGTTCAATATAAATTGTCAACCCAGGGAAGTCTCTTATTTCAAGGATAATGTGCACTGTATATGCTTTAAACACAAAGTAGCTGATGCTATAAATGAATGACCCTACTTTCCTGTTCAGCTGAACTCATCCCATAATCTACTTAATCTAATTTACCTTCTTAAGAATGCAATCATAAGTAGCTTCTTACGATCTTTAATCTAGAAGTAAAAGATTCAGGAAATAACATCTAGATTACTTTTGCAAAAAGTTAAATCCTTAATTACCAAACCATCTAAAGATCCATCTCAACTATCTTAATTCAGCTTATTCTAGAAATTCAAAGTACATGAATTAAATTCTACAATTATAAATGTGAAGAAACAAACTGCAAAGATCTAATGAAAACAACGATTGAAAGAACTAGGGATGAACAGGGATGTCATAGCTATCACATTGTTGCATAAAAAAAAGTTAACCTATATAGTCGACTGGCACACCACACTACTGCAATTTACAGAGGATTACTGATTATTCAAATGAAACACAACAAATCGATGACTATTGTAGCTTACTGTAAATAAAGGAAATTATCACAAAATCCAACCACACAACATAATAAATAAAATACCTAATTAACTCAGCAATCCTTGTGGGAAGGCGGGCCCATCCTTCACACAGAGATGCTAGAAGTAACACACGTTAGAACGTCAAGATCTGAAAAATCAAACTCCTTGTATTAAAATGGCGGATGAGCACACAACCTCAGTCACAGCTGATACAATAATTTGATTAATTTTTCAACCCTTGGCTCGAAATAGTTCCCAGCATTTATAGAATTACAATCATAACATCTTCCCACTATTATCAGGTAGCCATGAAAATCTCTGATCTTCAGGCTGCCCTAATTATGATAAGCTGTTACAGTCATGGCAAGATGAAAGCAGAAAATATAGGAAGGCTGTTACTTCAGCCAAAAATAAAGATCATGATGAATTGAGAAGATACTCCGTGGATTGCAGCTATTTTTGAGCAACAACGCACTATTGCCTCCGAATTTGTTGCAGCTACCTTTGTATAGCTCGCGTGGAATAATATCCTTGGATCGCGTTCTTTGGGAAATGATGGAATGAATGGTGATCATCTCAACAATGAATGTTAATCCCTCTCTTGGCATGTTCGGCCCGCTACACCTGTATCCTTTACATCTTGAATTATGTTTATAAAACCACCATATATTAGCACAATTTAAGATGTAAAGCCCTGATTACAACAATCCTAAGCATTATTAAAATAAGACAATAATTAACCATACATGTATGAATTGAGGGATCGAGTGAAGAAAAAACATCTGATTAGTGTACATAATAGAGTAGGATGAGGCAAAAAGAGGTGGGTAAAGGTGGTCAAAAAGGGGTCATTTATGGGCCCAACATCTCCCACCAACTGTCCTGTTGCATGTCCCCATGCAACAACCTCCATTATTCTGAATCTGAATCTGGCATTGTACTTCGTTCATGGAGAGAAGAAAAGTTGTATGGGAATTTAGGCGTTCCTTGTTTTTCCAAGAATCCCTTATGGACAACCCAATATCTCCAACACCTCTGCTCTTCTACCCTTGTTAATGAGAAGTCTTCCCTGTACGGTTTTTCTGGCCACTAGATGAGAGGAAATTTGAATTTGAGCCCCAGCCAATTAACCCCACAGTCCTTCATGCATCCAACATATCCCTCAACCTTGGAAAGTGCATGTTCAAAATTCCTGTAACAGTAGGGATCCCTATTTCTCAGGGTTGAAGAGGCAACCTGCCATCTGTGCTGGCTACCTTCCAAAGCCAATTGTTGATGCTTGGAAATCTGGCTGACACAAGTAGAAATAACCTTTTCTTGAAGTTCCATTATTCGGTGAGTTTGGATGGGACATGAGAGTACATTCTGATGACGAGCAAGGAGAAGACGAGGATTATGAGGTACGCTTTGAATCCAAAGGTTAGAGTGGGCCTCATTATGAGAGAAAGTTTGGAAGGATCTTTCCCACTGAACATGATTGCTCACAAAGGAGGCAAAAGCCCTCAGCTGAACATCACCTGAGAAAGGGATAGGATTCGAATGGCAGTCCAAGGGACAAGCCAACTCATGCAAATAAAGCTCACACAACAAATTCTACTCCTCAAAGTCACTTTCCAGAAATGTTTCCAGGAATTTAGCCGAGGTCGATATTTCATATGGTCTCCCTTCTTTTACAGCCCTCAGTTTAAACCAAATGAACTACTCAAATAATAACACAGGGTAAGAGGAGGATGGTACTCTGGTACCCAACAATTCCTGAGAAAGAGTATACAACTGATCTTTTTCCACCTGCATGGATTTGAACTTTTTCAGCTCCTTTAGCTCCTTCAGTAACTCTTCCCCACAGAGTGTCTGGGACATGAGTTCTTCTGCCCACTTTTCCTTCAATTCCCTAATGGTCTTCCTATGTTGAACAAGGGAAACCATCCCTTCTTGATATCTTTTCACCTGACTCCTCCACTTCCTCACTTCTATTCTCAGGATTGAGAGTTCTTTTGTCAGCTTCAGGATTTCTTCATCTTCAACATGTTCTTCATTATCATAATCCAAATTGACAAAATTTTGAGGAAGTTGAGCCCATACCTTATCACCTGATGTTCCAATTTGAACGTCCTGTACTTCTGAAATCACTTCTTGGGGTGCTGGTTCTTGTGTAACAACATCCCTTCCTCGAATTTCTCCTGCAACAACTTCAACCATAGGTGCCTCTAAAACAACTTCTGGGGATGTTGGTTCTTGTGTAACAACATCCTCTCTTTGGAGTTCTCCTATAACAACCTCAACAACTGATTGTGAAGGTGTTGGTTCTTGTGTGACAACCTCCTGCTAAATTTTGATCTCCCTATCTGCCTGATTGTCAACTGTAGCTTCGACATGGGGTTGTAAGGCCGCTAGTTCTTATGTAACAGAACCCTGCCCTTCTATTTCTTCATGCTGCTGAGATTGTAGAGTTGCTTCCATGTATTTTGTAATATGGAGTTGTTCTTCGAGGATTTCAGTGTCCCCGAGGATTGTGATTGCATTTTTTCATCCTCTCCTAAATCCAAATCAGGAATGATGTCCATTTCGGGATTGATTTCTTATTGTTGCCTGAGAGTCTCCATAGAAATTTCCAGGATGTTGGTTCTTGTGTAGCAACATTCTGGTTAATTTCCTCATTTTCCTGCTATTGGGGTTCCATTTCTATTAACTTTGTGTCCTGAGACAGTTCAGGAGTCACAACGCAGACTTCTTCGTTAAATTCCAGAATATTTTCAATCTCTGGTTCATCTTCCCCATTTGGGTGGCAACTTCAACGAGAATATTCAAGGATGTTGGTTCTTGTGTATCAGCACCCCATTCAACCTCATCATCATTCTGCTGCCGAGGTTCCATCTCTATTAGTTCTGTCCCCTGAGAAGGTTCAAGAGTCACGGCGCAAAATTCTTCAGTAAAATAAGGAATAATTTCAGCCTCTAATTCACCTGTCCCAATTTGGGTGGCAACTTCAACAGGAATATTCAGAAATGTTGGTTCTTGTGTATCATCACCCTGTTTATCTGCTACTTCCCTTTGCTGGAGTTGCTCTTGGGGAGCTTCACCATCCTTCCAATCAGATTGTCCTTGTTCTTCCACAGCTGCAGGTACGGATTGTTGTGTCACAAAGGCATGAACTATGACTTTGTAGCTTGACTGGTTAAAGATTTCTCCACACACAGGGAAGACCACTCTTTCTTCCTCACCATCCTCAGTAGGACTTGATCTTTCTAATTGGTCTGTAGCTTCAACCAGTGTGTGCAACTTCCTTTCCACCTGCTTCCTGCATGCTTCCTTCCAATTTTCTAGTTCTTTTTGAAGTGATTATACTTCCTCCTTTAATAGACCATTTTCGTATAGAAGTCCCTCAATTTGAGGTTCTTCTGCAGCCGATTCCTATGGGGCATCATTTTCTTTGGGTCTCAGAATGGGGAATTCGATCTATGCTTCTATGGTTGCCCATCTTTCCCGTGCTGCTTCAGCTTTTCGTCTTATTGGTGGTGATGCCTGTATTTCTTCTTTTGATCTCCTCCTTTTCCTCTGTGGTGCCAGAATCTCCAGATTTGCAGCTGATGTGGAAGGGATATCCTTTGTCTCAGCATTTTCCTGCTCTTCCTCAATCGGAGTTCCTTCCCATTCAAGGGAAGATTCAATGGTTAACACCTCTGTGTTTTCTTCTGTTATCATGGCTCTAACATACTTGGCTTCAACTATTGCAGCATCTAATGTTGCTCCAGCTTCAGCCTCTGCTGTCAGAGCTTCCATATTATTTAATCTCTCTACAGGGTTTTCTCGTGCAATTTCCTCCGATTCTTCTGCTTGGTCTTCTGACTAGTCATCCTATCCAGTCTCATTTCCCCCCCTAACTAAATTGGAGGGAATCCGATCCTCATGTTGCCCTTCATTCCCCCCCAACTGTTCATTTGCAGGATCCTCTTGGTTTTGAACAACCCCCATGAGTACAGGTACTTCCACTTCTTCTTTTATTGGAACGCCAGGCAAAAGGGCGGGTTCTTCGTTTATTTGAATTTGACCTGTGAATTGCTCCCAGGTTTGGTTCCATTGAGCTAGGGCTCATAAAATTATTAATTTGATTAGGCCATGGTGGGTAAGGGAGGAGTTTGGATGCTTGGTTGTTCTAACAAACCCTGCCATATGGTGTAGGTCATTGAATAGATAAAATGGAATGTTCAGTAAGGCCTTATGATGAAGATGAGACAATAGAGGAAGTTCAGAGTAATAAACAGTTTGATACCTACCTTCATAGGTGATATACTTCTTGAGGAAAACTGCTACTTGATCCCATGGCTGAGGCAGTGACTGTAACGCTATCTCTCTCCTTGACTGGCGAATTTGCTCCCCCTCTATTAGAAAATCCTGTACTGCAATAGCATTAGGTGTTCTTCGACCAAACCAGGCTCTTCCCACCTGAGGAAGGCCAGTGACCTTAGCCACTATTGCTTCAGAGACTTCTATACATAACCCCTGAACCTCTGAGTGGGTTTTTGTAAGATTTAAGGCAAATTATAGAGCTGTCTCTCGATGAAACCCATTCAGGTGTTGGAAGAATTCAGTCCAACCCATAGCTTCAAAAATAGCGAAAAATTAGGCATTTCTTCTCAATTCTTGCGTATTTGGAGGTTCATGCCGAGCTGGGATACCCATGTTTGTTTGACTTTAGAATTCTTTATCAGTTCGACAGATTACAGGTCCTGACAATGGAGGTTAAAGCACAAAGTATGCATGAACAACTTAGAGTGGAGTTGGGTAAATTCAGAAAGTTTCAGAGCATGGAAATGTTTGGAATTTTATCACAAATTAGGAAAGGTGGCGGTTATTAGGTAACTTAAATGGCCATTAATTCGTACGAGTGGACAGTTAATGGTATGCAGGTGTAATAATGGGCATAGAAAGGAAGGTATGATTAATGTTGTCAAATCTAGTTAACGCTTAATCAAGTAAATAATCAAAACCATACCTTCGAAAATATGTGATGAATGGTGACCTTGGAAAATAATAAAGAGTGTGAAGTGTAGCCATTTAAATTTAATCATTATTGCAGGCATGCTGTAATGACCTTTTCTGTTGGCAGACCAAAACCATTGTGTCAATCTTGTCGAAAACATAATGAATGCTGTGAAGGAAATCAGAATCGTCGGCATCATGAATTGGGGCCAGATCTGGAGGAGTCGTTAACCAAGGTTGCAAAGAGTTCTGCTAATAATGGAGGAGTCACAGCCGTGGACCATAGAGAAATCAAGTAGTTTGGCAGAGTCGTAGCCGTGAATTATAGAAAAATCAGCCAGTTTGGCGGAGTCGTAGCTACCGAAAAAGGTAAACATAGTAAAAATGGAACGGTGTCCCAGCTACTGGAAAAAAAAAATGGACAAAAGTGGAACGATGTCGTAGCTGCCGGAATCAAAAAAAGGCATTAAGTTACGGTGTCGCAGTTGTGCGAAATGGGGTAAAGGGCGGGAGTTTATGGTGTTGCAGCTGCAAAAAAATGAAAAAATAGGCAACATTTTGACGGTGTTGTAGCTGCACGGAATGGGATAAAGGTCGGGAGTTTACGGTGTTGTAGCTGCAGAAAAACGAAAAAATAGGCAACGTTTTACGGTGTTGCAGCTGCGCGAAACGGGGTAAGGGGCGGGAGTTTACTGTGTTGCAGCTGCAGAAAAATGAAAAAATAGACAATGTTCTACGGTGTTGCAGCTGCGCGGAACGAGGTAAAGGTAGGTATTTTACGGTGTTGCAGTTGCAGAAAAATAGGAAAATAGACAAAGTATTACAATGTTGCAGCTGCAACAAACTTGTTTAAGGAATCTTCTTCTGATGTAGGAAGTTACAGAAGGATGACCCTGGTCGATAGGCCCGATAATGACCACTGCTCCTTAGGTGCCTCCCTGCACATTTTATTTTAAAAAAAATGGATCAAGTGTAAAAGAAAAAGATAAAAATAATAGTAAAAATATCAATTTATTTATGTACAAAATTTTTATGTAAGATTTACAGCGATTATCTAAGGATTGACAGGGGCAGAGAAAGATTCCTGCCCTTGTTCTAACTGGTATTCCGAATCAGCTGCAATCTGTGAAGTGAATGCGTCTTTTGAAATGGGCTTATGGTACAGTCACAACCTGTGACTATTAGCAAATAATGGTGCACGATTATCATCAATGGTTACCAGGTGGACTGTACCATTATCAAATACTCTATCTACCAGGTATGGGCCCAACCATCTTGTGCGTAACTTACCCTTGAAGTCCCTTTTGAATCTTGAATCGTATAATAATGCCCAGTCTCCTTCGCAGAAGAATTTCTTTTTGATGAATCAGTCATGCCAATTGGATCTCTGTTGCTGGATTAATACTGTCTGATCCACAGCTGCTAAGCGGTTCTCATCAAGTTCATTCAATTGATTCAATCTTCTCTTTAGGGCTTCGGTCACATCTAAGTTTACCTCCGTAGCTGTCTTCAAAGTCTTGATGTCAAATTCAATGGGGAAGACAACACTTTTCCCATACACCAAGTCATAAGGAGAGAAACTTGTAGTATTGCATCACGTAGTACGGTATGCCCACAATGCTTCCGGAAGTCTATCCACTCAATCTCTACGATGGCTCTTGACCGTTTTGGTAAGGATGGCTTCAATAACTTTGTTAGTGCTTTCTACCTGGCCATTGGCCTGGGGATGGTATGGTGAAGCTATATGGTACTTCCGTAGCAGAGCTTCAAGTTGATGTGACATAAACTGAGGTCCTCCATCTGTAACCACTTCCTTGGGTACTCCGAAACGGGTAAAGATCTCACCATACAGGAAATCGATCACAGCCTGGTCATTGGCTTTCACGAAAGCCACAACTTCTACCCATTTCATCATGTCGTCGGTACAAACCAAGATGTAGGCTTTCTTCCTAGAATGAGGGCTGATAGGACCAACAAAATCTAAGGCCCATCTGTCAAAAGGTTCAACCACCAGTTGTGGTTGAAGAGGAATTTGATCCAATCTATTAGGTTGGCCCATCCTCTGGCAGCTGTCACAAGACTGGACATATCTTTTTGCATCCCTGAAAAGGGTCGGCCAATAGTAGCCGATTCTCAGCGCTTTGTGTCCTACCCTCCTGTCTGCAAAATGTCCCCCATAAGGCTCATCATGGCAGGCCTTCAAAATATGGAATATTTCATCTTCTCTTACACATATTTTGATTTCAAGACCAGGGCCTGTGTAGAAGAGATGACCGTCTATCCAACAATACCTGCCACTTTGTTGAATAATTTTCATCTTTTCTCTTTTTGACAAATGTGTCGAAAGCTTCCCTGCAGCCAAGTAGTTAGCGACATTTGCATACCAAGGGGAGTGAGCTGAAACTGCAAATAAGTGTTCATCTAGAAAAGAGTCATCTACAGGCAAATTATCATCACTGTTAGTAAAACGAGATAAGAAATCAACGACAACATTTTCTTTTCTAGGTTTGTCTATAATGGTGATATCAAATTCCTGTAATAATAACAACCATCTAGTTACCTGAGCATTTGTAAGAGGTTTATTCATTAGATATTTGATGGCCAAGTGGTCAGTGTGCACAAAGGTAGGATATCTAGTGATATAATGTTAGAATTTATTAATGGAGTAAACAATGGCTAAAAACTCCTTCTCGGTAACAATATAATTAAGTTCAGCAGGGGCTAGGTTTTTGCTAATATAATAAACTGCATAAGGTGCTTGACCATCCTGCTGTCCTAAAACTGCTCCAATGGCGGTATCAGAGGCATCTGAAGAAATGTGAAAAGGTAGGGCCCAATTGGGCCCTCTTAGGATGGGAGTTGTGGACAACTTCTCCTTAAGTTTAACAAACACTGTCTGGCATGCCTCATTCCAAGTAAATTGCACATCCTTCATTAACAATGAAAACAAAGGAGAGGCAAGTTTGGAAAAGTTTTCTATAAATCTTCTGTAATATTTGGCATGCCCTAAGAAACTTCGCACTTCTTTCTGAGTTCCAGGAGTAGGTATATTTTTGATTACCTTGATTTTAGAGGGGTCTACCTGGATGCCATCAACAGAGATGAAATGCCCCAACACTACCCCTTCACTAATCATCATATGGCACTTTTCAGTGCTCAAAGATAGCTGGGTCTGTTCGCAGCGAGTTAAAACCTTTTCCAAATTTTTCAATGCTTCTTCAAAGTCTTTTCCATAAGGAGTAAAATCATCCATGAAAATTTCCATACTATCATTAACTGATTCTGAAAAGATGCCAATCACAGCTCTTTGAAATGTGGCTGGTGCATTGCATAAAGCAAAGGGAAGCACTATGTATGCAAAATTTCCCCAAGGACAGGTGAAGGTAGTTTTATCCAGGTCTTCAGGAGCAATATGGATTTGATTGTACCTGCTAAACCCATCCAGGAAGGAGAAAAACTTCTTCCCGGATAAGGTGTCAAGTACTTGATCGATGAAAGGCAGGGGAAAGTGATCTTTCTGTGTTGCCTTATTCATCTCTCTATAGTCCACACAGACTCTGCATTTACCATTCTTCTTGGGTACTATCACGAGTGGAGACACCCACTCATTGTCTGAAATGGGATATAAAAATTCTGCTTCCAAGAGTTTCTGAATTTCTTCCTTCACTATGTCCCTAAGATTGGGATTCATTCTTCGTTGAGGCTGTTACCAAATTTTTTGTACCATAGTTGGGTTACATGACGAGCCATCGGTTGATAGACTTGTTCAAAGTCTGATTCCAGTGTATCAGTTGATCCGTCTGCTTGTCTAGCCAATATTGGCTAGTCACATTTTTATTTGAATAATTTTGACCATGGCCCTGCGAGCTTTGTAATAAAATGTGCTAGTAGGATATTTTTGAGTGGTTTGGTCTCCTGAGACGTAGAATCTCAAATCAGGTATTCCAGGAAGTTTTTTGCCCCTGACAATTATGCTTTGCCTTCAGCCGAGTATAATTGACGAGGTTTTCTCCCGCTTCCTGCAAAGCTGGAATGCCCGATGTTGAATTCTGGGCCTTGGGGGGTTATTAGAGCCCAACTGAGTGTTATAAGCATACTAGACATTATTTAGATAGATCATGGTCATGTCCTAAGTCATCTGGACACATAAAAAAAAAATTCAAAAAAATATTTTTCGAACAGTGAATTTTTTTTTTAAATTTTTAATTACTTTTCTTAAGTTTATTGGGTTAATTTTTCTATAAATTAAATG
Organism: Pseudotsuga menziesii; assembly: GCA_001517045.1. NCBI lineage: Eukaryota > Viridiplantae > Streptophyta > Pinopsida > Pinales > Pinaceae > Pseudotsuga > Pseudotsuga menziesii. The sequence goes on from LPNX010876488.1 coordinate 1,030,644, forward strand.
GAAAAAACCCGTTCGTGGTAAGTCGGTCATCCGAACTCCGAATTCAGTGATTGATGGCTCTAACCTTAAGCCAAAAATCATTCTTGATCAGCCAACTAGTCAGAACCAACTTTCAGATCAACAATCGGACACATAATGCCTTTTTTTTCAAAAAAGTCAGTTTTGAGTAAAGAAATGAATTTTGATTAAAAAATGATTATATTATAGAAAAACAAAACTCTCCAAATTAATCCAAATTCAGTAAAATAAAAGGCTAAATGACATCTCATGGAGCACTTATGATGATTGGAGTTATCATAACTCAGCTTCAGTCATCATTAAGAGAGAAATTAATTTATTATCAGTTATCAGACATGTCATCTCCAACTAAAGATGAGATGGAGAGCTCTCATTGGTCCGGTGATTTGATTGAGGTGAAGACTGAAGTTTACACCATCAGTAGGCTTCCCATACTTGACAAAGTAGGTTTCCAGACCTAGCAGGCAACTTTCCCATGCAGCAGGGTGCCTCCTTCAGCAGCTCATGCCCCTCTCTCTCCTGAGGGCACCTTCCACACGTGTGGGCTCATTTGTGGGTGGATTTCAGTGTTTAAGGTTGGAGTGGGGGTGCCTTGCCTGGGTGGAGGCTTCCCCTCACTCCTGGTTCTTCGATTTAGGTTTGGACCTTTGTTTGGTGGCCAGGCTGGTTAGGGTTTGAGGTTCGGTTTTAGGGTTTTAGCACTCTCTCATTGTATAAATAGAGGCTCTTTCAGCTCTATCAGGATGGATCTTTATGTAAAGAACCTCTGGTGAATTACTGTAATGCTTGTTGCTTTTGCAAACGTATAATAAATTTTAAGGCTTTGGAGGCATACATGGTGTGTGAATGTGGATGAACAATTGGCGAATGAGGTGAAATGTTTCAATTTTTGTATTTTATTGCTTAGGATTGGATAATAGCTCATGCTTTAGAAGGCTTCTATAAGCACGTAAGATTGATCATTTGATGTTACAATTTGATCTTTTATGGTTTTGTTTCTATGAATTAAAGTAGCATCGATTATTCAGTTGTATGACATGCTTTTTATATTTTTATTTACCAAACATACATGATCTAATCCATTGTTTGCAAGTATTGAGTTGAAATTGTGCAGGTCATCTCATTGAAGCGAGTAGGAGTTTGAGCTCAGGTGCATCCTTTCCTCTCGAAGCCAAGGAAACTTCCAAATTTTCAAGATCCAAAAGAATTCAAACCCCATCAAAGTACCACAGGTTTGAGTGTTTCTTTCATATTATTCATCTCTCAAATTTTTATAAAATCTTTATTTTCTTGGGATTAGGGCATGTTTTGGCTAAAGTGAACATTCATTCACTTAGCCTTTTGTCCCGGTTGGCTGTCCTGTTTACTTTTTGCAGCCTTTTAGGCCTTCTTTTTGCAGCCATTCCTTCCCTTAGTTCTCTGTCCACTTTTCCCCACGTTTCACCCTTTTGGACAACCCTCTTTTGCCTCCTTTTCCCACCTTTTGCAGCCCCTTTCCATCCTCTTTTTGGGCCATCTTTTGGGCTGTACTCTCAGCCTTTTAGGCCTTTTATTTACATCCTTTCCTTCCTTTTGTTCGCTGTCCACTTGTCCCCATTTTCACCCTTTTGGACATCCCTCTTTTGCCCCTTTGTTTCCACTTTTTGCAGCCCCTTTCCATCCTCTTCTTCAACCATATTTTGGGCTGTACTTTCAGCCTTTTTTACCCTCATTTGCAGCCCTCTTTCTCCCTTGGTTTCCAGCCTTCTTTGACTTTCCTTTTGTCCTCTTTTCACTCCCTTTCCCCCTCTCTTGCCTTGCCTTTCTCTTTCCTCTTCTCTACCTTCTTTTCGGTAAGTTTGGGTAGTTGTTTTTATCTAGTTTGTAGATATATTTTCAAGTTATTTTTTATCAACTAATCCTATAACAAGTGTATGTCTAGAGCTCTTAGTTTTAGGCAGGTGAAGGAGAGCCCAAAGGCCACAAGCAAGCAAGGAGTGCAAAAGAACAAAGTGACTCTCTCCCTCTTCTCTCAATCCCCATTCTTTACTTATTCTTCCAAGAAGCAAAGAACACATCATCATTGTAAAAAACTAATAAAAAGGGCTACTGGGAGCAGGTCTCATTTCTTTTATACTTCCCCTATTTGGGGGAAGGGTGTTGTGTCATTTTTCATGATTTTTTAGTGTAGTTTCCTTTAAGCAATTAGATTAGTTCTTTGCTTAGTCTTAGTTTCCATTTTTTTCTAATTGCTAGTTGTTCCTTAGCATAAACACTAATTGCTAGATTTATTATTGCATTTTGATATCTTGTTATATAATTGTCAAATCATAAAAAGAACCAAAATCTCTTGAATCTCACCGTAAGGTGGATCAAGAGTGCTCTCTGTCAGAGAGTTTAATCAACCGCTTTCATCTTAATTGTTGTGCTTGTTTAATCAATTAATTATTTAAGACTCTTGAACTTGCAAAAACACAAGTCAAAAGCACTCTCTATCAGAGAGCATCCTAGGTTTACATAATCCATGCATTAGCTGCATATAGATTAGCTAAGTCTCTTGAACCACTGTCATAAGATGTGGTTAAGAGCGCTCTCTGTCGGAGAGTCTAATTAACTATTTTAATAAAATCTTCAACACACATACCCCTTTAATTAATTAACCCCTTTCCCTCCTTGCCCGAATATGCTCTGACCGATCCTAGATCGGAATACCCAGAAACGACATTGGATCTTTAAACCCTACAAGAGTAATTTAATAACCCTTAAACACCCTTAACCAACGCACTGGTGTTGTAGGGATCATTCCAAAGTACTTCCTATTAGAGGTGCCAGAACCTCCCGTTGTCTTAGATTCTTGGCTAGCTGGTCACTTGACAATATCAGCCTGGGATACTGGGCGGGCCCGACATGTCTTAAATGGAGGAAACTTAGAAGAGTCTCCTGGCTTTGACAAACCTTCATTGACACCCTAATCAAGAGCATTTTTTAAAATTCTTAAAATCTACCAAGAGCACTTACAAAACCTAATATTCACTAGCTTAATTCCTAGACTTTATTTCACGCATTTATTTGACTCCATAAGGCACTGGTCCTTCGTTATAATTGAGTAATCTTCTATCTTGATCAACTGTCTATGGCCTATTTTTGCTGATTATATTTGAATGCTTAAGTTACAAGTCTGGAATATTTGCTTATCTTTCAGTCTCTTGCTAGCAACATGGATTGCTCTGATTTACGTGTCACATTCATAAACTTAATCATTTCCAATCACAAGTCACTCCTAAACAACACCCATCTGCATCCAAAACATCTTCAAACTTAACTTAAACATTGAGCCATAGAAAACTCTTTGTTAGGGACTACCCCCCTTGGCTTCATTAGGAGTTAGCCTAAACGGAGGAGCTAGGAGCAGGTGATAGTACCTAGCTCTGTGCTTGCACCCAAGGTCACACCTCTCCCACTTTATCAAGTGAGGAGACAACTTTCAATTGATTTCTGCTGCTGGTGTGCAATCGGCGGACAACAGAGGCTGGCACACAAGTCGGGAGTCACTTTTGATATAAATGTGATGGGTGCACAGATTAGAAGGGATGCCCCTCATGTCTATGTACTCCCAGGTAAATGCCCCCTTGTGTTTTTTTAAGAGAGTGATTAGGTGTTCCTGTTCATCTCGGGTAAGACTGGGATTGATATTCAGGGTTTTTCCAAACTCTACCTCGATAGGAACACTTTTTCGAATTTTTCAACACTGGAACTATGTGAGTATCAATGACTAATGTCTCCTCTGTGAGATTTTCTTGTTCCTCTTCATTTAGAGTATCATTCAGGATCTGATAAATTTTCTTATTGACAGAAGTGGGTTCACTGATGAAATTATTAATGGCATTGTCTTCAGTTTCATCTTTAAAAGTCAAGGCCTTCCCTATGGTTAATAATGGATGAATGCCCTCTTCTTCCTTTGGCTCCATCCATAACGTAGTTTCAACTTCTAAGCTTGGTCGAGCTGGAGGATAGAGAGTGAGGTTCTTTATCTCGATCCCATCTGATATGGTCATAGAACTAGACTGACAGCTGATGCAAGCATGAACTGTAGCTAACCAGGGCCTTCCCAGGATCAATGGGTGTCCTCCTAGCTGCGAGTTAGGTTGTAAAACCAAGAAGTCAACATGATACTCCTAAGAATCAACTGATATAACAAGATCATCCAATATTCCTTCAGGTTTAACTGAGATAACGAGATAAAAAGCCCTAGCTTCTGTAGCTCCACAACATCTTCTTCTCAGGTTATCTCTAACACCATGTTAGATTTTTATCATTTAAGCAATATGATCTTAGGATCTTATCTGAGAGAATAACATGCACAACAATCAATCACAATAGACAATAGACACAAAGATTTATCCTCTGGGAAACCATAAAGGAAAAACCTTGCAACTTCCTCAGAGATAGAATGAGCACCAATGGCAGCAGTAAAACCCAAAGATAGAAAGATGATCTCCAACAACTGTTCTCTCTCTCACTTGTGTGAGCTCCTCTTCTCTCACCTATGCGCTATATCTGGGTGAGTGTGTGTCTCAAATAGAGAGGCGCACTCTCTATTTATACTAGTTTTCGACTTGACAATTACTTACTAGGGCCGACTTCTCTAGGAGAGTCTAATATCCCCAGTGCCCCACAACTATGGGGACTTTTCCCCCGATCAACAAGGAGGGTTAACTTCAACTCAATTGTGGGGACTATTGCCCCGACTTACAACGGAGGGTTAACCTCAATGAATTTACATGACTTTATTATATTAATGACTCTCCCGAGAGGAACACTGGGGTACAATGAAATACAAATGATTCTCCCGATTGGAACATCGAGGTACAATATAAGATATACAAGTGAATACATTCCGAAGTTACAAATACATCAACATGATTAATACAACTGGCACCAAAACATCAAACCTTCTTCTCTATACATTATTTAACAAGAATGTGTATAGATGAGCTTACATGTCAGATGGATATAAATAAAATTGCTACACAGAGCTTGGATATTAGGCTACGCTATGGCCTTTATATATTTCTTGGATAGAAATTAGGGGTGCTCCAATTCTGTTCCTACAGTAGTGGACCCTAGGATTCCAATAGAAGTGCATCTCATGTGGGGCCCCTCAAGAATCTTCTACAACATTCCTAAATGGATTCAAGCCCTCAAAATTAAAAGTTTTTGAAATGACCTGAAATTTGACATGGATATTGTACTCCATACTGGATCAACAAATATGGTCACATCGTAAAAAATCTCGGAGCTAAAGATAGACCAAAATTTCATGGTTACGAAATCTAATAAAATTTGAACCATAAGAAAATATCCATTCTGGTCTCAAAAATGTAATTACTTTGTCATTTGTCCAATACCAAAAGATTCCTTGGAATGAAACCAACCTCCAACCTACAACTCAATAGCCAAAAATATGACGACCTCTAATTTTCCTCATACTTGAACTATATGCATATCTCCATAAAGGGTCGTCAAATATATAACCCGATCCTACAAAAGATGAGTTTAAAGAAAAGAAAAATTTCCAAGAAAGTGAAATCTCGCAAAGCTAACTATAACCTTTAGTAGTCGTCAATCTCACATACTTGCTCTAAATGATACACAAAACCTGCATGTATGAGGAACCTGTTTCCAACTGAAACATGTCCATCTCTAACTGATATGAGAGTATGAATATGATATGTCCTCTAAATGTCTGTGTCTATGAACAACTTAGGATAAACCAGTGCAATCCTCAATCCTTCAACAATAAAAGAAATGTAACCATGTTCCAAGTCTGAATAACACTCACAAACTATCGATGTTGAATGTGGACCGACCAACCAGTCTATCCCATTATGTCTCCACGAACCATATCACTAAATTCCCTACAAGATATTTTTGAAGAAATTCATTTTGGGTGTTAACAAGCATCATGGGATAAGTTGAGCTACAAGAACATTATCACAATACAAAGTACTTTTGACCAGTGAAGTAAACATCGACAATTTTTCGGAAAAAAAGCGCAAAAATCGCAATTTTTTCCTTAAGCCAATTTTCGAAGAGGAAAAATTACGATTAAAAAAAATTGAATATGACAAGATTTTTTCAAAAAAATCACGATTTTTGCTGCCACGATGGAAAAAATTGCGGGCTCAGGGGGATCCGCATCTTAAAAGGGGGAAGTCTTGTTTTATTTTCATTTCACTTTGATTTTCTTGTTGGTGAAGGGAGATAGGACACCAACAACCATTGTGGAGGCATCAAAACACCATTATCAGTCACCGTCAAGGATTTTTGTGGAGCTACCTGCTATTTTTCCTCAGATACATTTATATATGTGATGTCATTTTGTATTGGTTATATATACTTTTGAGTACTTGATTAGCCAACTATAAGGTTTCAGGATTCAATATCAGTATCGGCTTTCATGTATCATTTTATATTTTGCTTGACTATTGTAACATACCACAATTTAAAACATTATATAATCAAGTATTTTATTATTATTATTATTTATATATTTACTTTATCTTGTTTGATCCTCCTTGTTTGTGAAACATTAGAAAGTTACTATGAAGCACCACGAAAAAGTTTGAGAAATTAAATCCTTAGTGCAAATAGAGTTCAAGCAAAGTTTGAAGTTATGCCTCGATCGCTGAGCGATTCATTAAGAAAGATTGGGAAAGATTCGCTAGTTTAAACCATTAAACTTACTTAGCATTAATGCTAACTCCTTTCTACCTTGCAGGTGTCCTATCCAAATTAACTAAGCAACTAAGGAAAGGCTCCAATGATCCTAGACCTAAAAAGGCTACCTTAGCATGGGAGAAAGTAATGAATACAATGTTTCCCGATTCAACTATGGATCAAGGCTTGGACAAAATCAATTTAATTAGAATGTATAACATCTCGGGCCTGGTAGTGGAGAACAACTGGAAAGCAACAACGCTAGGGTTGACTTTAGCTCAACTTTATCCAGAACACTCTAACTATCGGAAGAAGCTCTCATTCAGTCGAAGAGCTATAATACAGTGTTGTCCAAACACTCTTCTAGCGTATGATAGGTGGATGATTATGGTTCTGTGAAGAAAAATTCAGTTGTTCAGAGTGTAGCTTCGCACCTTGATTGTCTCAAGGTTTTACTTACGGTTTTCAGTCATTACAATCAGGTTACACCACCTAAACTAAGGTCTTTTCCATTCGAAAACTGTTTAACATCCACTGAACATGTACATAACTTGTATGCTCTTTATTAGCACTATAATAGTTTAATTTATATATATATTTTAAATATTTACTAACAACAACTTAACTCGTTTGTAGGTGTGGCCGCCAAGAGATTTGGTCCTTGGTTCAACAAGTAAGCTTTGGGTTTAAGGTTGCATCTATTTCCCTGTTCTGGTTCTTTGTTGGAGGCAATGCATGGTTTTCACGATCGTTTTCTCAGTCCATTCGGTTATCAATTGGCTCTGTTCTTGATGATGTTTGGCCGTTGTAAAATAAAGAATTTCTGACTGAGGGTTTAACTTCTCAAGCCATTCGGCTTCTGCATTCATGGTAATTTTGTTTTGTTAAGCATTTCTTAGGGTTTGGACACCACTCGATGCATTTACAGTTAGACATTTCTTTAAGTTCTAATGTAATTTTTAACTCATTACGGTTGGGTTTTTCATTTAAGTCTTGTGAATGAAACCCTATTCAGATAAAAGATAATACTGGGTTTTAAAAAAAAATCGTGCTATGGTAATGTAGATAGTGGTTTTCTATGGTTAATTTGGCGACTTTGTTAAAACGCCAAGGTTTGTTCCAGATTTATAACCTTGAATGGACGTTTGTTTTCCTATATAAATTAATCTATTTTTGTACATGTTTATCTAAAATGTTTTATTTTTCTGTATGAATTGTTCAGTCGTGACTTAAAACTTTAATGGCTAGGTTTCTACCCTATTCGAGTTATCCTTGGTTATTATTTCGTCCCTATAGGAAGATTAATAGTGGTGATAAAAGAGAAATATACACAAGCAAATTGAGTATTTTGGCTCTAAGAAAATTTTCAAATTTTCTTGATCTACTCTAAACCTTTTGGTTCCCTTGCTGGATAGTTTTGCAGGTGGATCGTTTCATCATCTGTGTGGTTCATTTCCTTGTTGGTGAGAACGAAGTCTGGCTGGAGAATTTGACAAGTGAGCTTCAATTGGATTTTTCAGGCCAACCCTTTTGGTTCTCCACGAGAATCCCTCTGTTTGTCTTCCTTGCTGCTCTGTAGGTTCGAGGTATGGTTGTTGGTTTGCAGGCTCTGGTGCTTGGGTGGAGTTTTTCTAGATTGTAGGCCTATATTCATTTATTTCTCATTGGCTTGTTGGAATTGTCTTCAGCAACTCCTCTCTTGTCTCGGATTGGTAGCTGAAGCTCGACGAGCTTGTCTCTCCTTTCTTGCTAAGTCTAGAGCTTGTTCTTGGGCGGTTTTGTTCTTTCTGTCTGCGCTGAAGGCCTCCCTTTTCTTGAATATTTGAGCCTTATTTGGAGGTTCCTTATAGATTCCAGAGGGGATCCCCCTTTGCCTATTCCTCTTGAACTTGAGGCTTTCAAGAGATTGATTGCTTACTGTGGCAAGAGGAAAGGGGGCCCTGCTCAAAAAATTGTCAAGAAAGTTGATATCCCTTTGGTGGAACTGCCTACTAATCGAACCTGTCACTCATCTCTAAATATTGTTGAAAGTGGGATTATTGGGAAATTCACTAGCCTCTGGCCTTCTCTAGAGGCCATTGATGGTTGGGTGTAGAGAAACTGGAGGCCCTTAGTTTATGATGGCATCCGAAATCATTTTGTTGGAAGAGGTTACCATGTCTTCGTTTTTTATTGTGTAGAGGATTGCGATCTTATCTTTTGAAATGGTCCATACTTCATGGGCCCGCAGGGGCTCTACTTGAACAAGTGGACCCCTAACTTTGATCCCACTCAAGATGTTTCATCCGCTGTCTCTGTTTGGGTAAGGCTCCTGCATCTTCCTTTGCACTGCTAGAACTCATAATCCATTGAAACCATTGGGAACAAACTTGGTAAATACATTGATAGGGCCGAAAGGAAAGACCAATTTTCATGTGCAAGAATATGTGTAGAAGTCGACTTGGAGACAAGCCTTCCTGATGAAATCAAGTTAACAGTTGGAGAGTGGTCACATATCGAGGAGTTGGATTATGGAAAAATTCCTTTCAAATGTAGATTCTGCCATGGTTATGGCCATTTTTCCTGAAACTGTAAGAAAAAATCAAAAGAGGAAATCGAAAATGAGAAAGATGACCAGTGGATCCAAGTCCAGAAAGAAGGAAATTCCAATCAGGGCCCCAAAAATAAAGGTAAAACCATGAAAGGTGACTTTGCTGTTGGGAATAATCCTCCTACTCCTCAGGCTGTTGATATCTCCAAAGATCCTTCTAATCACTTTGTTGTTCTTAGCTCTTCTGAAGCTATCCTTGAAGAAGGTGAAATGCAACAATTTGATGGGCATGAGATGGAACCTGAAGTAAACATAGTAACTTCAGATCAAGTTGGTCCATCTTTTTCGGTTCCTCCTCAGGATGGAGAACCTTCCCATGTTTCTCCTATTGGTGTTATCTCTCCCCCCTCTTATGCATACATTACTTGTAAGAAGCCGAATGAAAGCTTTGGATCTTCTGATGAAGACTCCATTGAACATATCTCCAAAAAGGTTGGGAGGAAGTCTAAGAAGGAGGTTTGGGAAGAAGAGGATGAGAGGCTAAAGACACAAGGAAGTCAATGCACCATTGAAATGTCATATGGGAGGAATAAGAGAACTAGGCCCCCAAAGGGAGTAATTAACCCCTCCCACTTGGGTAAGTAATGCAGATCGTCTCTTGGAATTGCAGGGGATTGGGGTACGTGAAATTATCCAAGGTGCAGAAAGATATGGAGCTTTAGAAGAAACACCCAAAGGAAGAAAGAGAACTAGATCATGTTCTAGTTACGTAGCCTTACTATGTGACATTATTGATAAAGAACCTTCCAACTATGAAGAAGCGGCAGAACGAAAAGAGTGGAAGGATGCTATGATCGAAGAGTATCAATTGATCATGAAGAATGATGTTTGGGATGTTGTCCCAAGACCAGAAGGGAAGTCCATTGTAACTTCCGAATGGATCTACAAGATCAAGCATGCTGCAGATGGCAGCATCAAGAAACATAAAGCAAGATTCATGGCTCGTGGTTTCTCCCAGAAAGAAGGAATAGATTTTGAAGAAACCTTTGCACCTGTAGCCAGATACACTTCCATCATATCAGTACTTGCTCTAGCTATAGTGATGAAATGGAAGATACACCAGATGGATGTCAAGACTGCTATCTTTAATGGTGTAGTTGAAGAAGAAGTGTATGTGGAGCAACCACTTGGTTTTGAGACACATGACAGAGAGTCTCATGTATGTAGATTGAAGAAAGCCCTGTACGGTTTGAAACAGGAACCCAGGACATGGTATGGTAGAATCGATGGTTTCCTATCTAGTTTGGGCTTTACCAAGTGTAAAGCAGATTCTAACCTTTACTACAAGGTTGAATATGGCAATCCAGTGATACTCCTATTATATGTGGATGATGTGTTTGTAATAGGTATGGATGGGTTGATTGCTGATACAAAGAGGAAACTTGCTGCCGAGTTCGAAATGAAGGACTTGGGTATGATGCACTATTTCTTAGGCATGGAGGTGTGGCAGAATGCAGATGGAATCTTCCTTGGACAAGGGAAGTATGCAGT
>LPNX010876488.1:1041569-1056437 GCA_001517045.1 Pseudotsuga menziesii
TTATTCATTAACACACATGATAAACACGATACAATGGACACAAATTTTATCGTGGAAGCCCAATTAGGAAAACCACCAACACTTTCTATTACTACAAAATTATATTTACAAAATAGTTTCTTCCTGCTACTATAGAAAAGGATGCTGCTACACCCTATTTACCAGCAAATATTGGAAGGAGGCTACGATACCCTAGTTTTATCAGCTACTGCTGAAAGGATGCCACAACACCCTATTTACTAGCTACCATTAGAAGGAGGCTACGACCCCTTGGTAAAGGATGCTACGGAACCCTATTTACTAGTTACGACTGGAAGGAGGTTACGCCCCCTTGGTTTATCAGATACTATTGAAAGGATGGTTTGACACCCTATTTACTAGCTACCATTGGAAGGAGGCTACAAACCCCTTGTAGACATGTAGCTTACCATAGAACCACCTTGGAACACTAATATGTTTTTATTAGACTTCCAGATCTTCTTGTCTTCAATTCTGTCACTGGTTACTCATCACTTCCTTGGTCTTTGTCTTCTGCTACTGGTACATGGATATGGACTACAAAGACATATTCTTCCTCTCAAACCTCTATCTATAAATACCTTTAATGCGCATCTCACCACATATATTCAATCTTGGAAACTTGTGTCTTTTTGTTTGAACCATCACACAACTTCATCGTGACCTTTCACAATAGATTATGTCTTTTCAAACACTTCCCTTAACAACAATCATTTATCTGTTTATACAATCACGTGGCCTTTTTATTCATCATAACTCTGTTTGACATAATTAACTAATTTGTTATTTTCTAATGCTATCATGTGTGTTATTCTTAGATATGCAATAATATGTTCCCCTACATGGATAATAAACTCAGTTTATTATATCTTTGTTTATCATATCTCTATTTTATATGTCTTACTTAATAATAAACATTTTGTTTGTTTCATGACATATTTTAACAATTCCTATAGCTTATCATTGTAGATGTATTTTCTTTTATCTTTTTGTCCTCTGCATAACCAATTTCTTCAAGCATCAAACTTTCACCCTCATTGATCATTTAGATCTGGTTCTTGTTATGCTGTAGATGCATGCAACTGATGCTCATGATTCCAAAATCTTCAAGCATATCTAGGATTCTTTGTTGGCATTTTATATACCATGTGTGCACATTCTTCACCATGTGAAGGTATACTTCACAATCCTATGTGGGAATTTAAATACATTGTGTAGGCATAAATTCTTACGCAATTTCCTTTCTTCAATGACCTTTCTGCAACAAAAATATTTCCGTAACTATCTTTCTGCGACCTGTCTTTCCGCTTTCGCAATTGCAGGTTGTAGGGCTTCCTTTCAAATTTTTTCAAAACATGATTCCGCAAATTCCTTTCGCAATTGCGGGTTGCAGATTATGGGAATGCCTTTCAACCTTTTTGAAATAAGCTTTCGCAAATTCCTTCCGCAATTAAGTTTCCGCAATTACAGATTGTGGATTGTAGGTGTGCATTTCCCAAATTTCAAAAACAAACTTCCGCTATTTTTCCACTGCAACGTTCTTTTCGCATTCGGGTTGCGGATTGTAGATTGCGGGTTCCAGATTGAGGATCTGCTTCTCATAAATTCTCAAAAATGACTTCCGTAATAGTCTTCTCGCAGCTTTAACAAGCTTGCACCTTGGGATTTTAGAAACTATTCTAGACCATTGATATTTATCTCTCTCTTATGATATAGGTCGTCCAAATATTCACTTCAAGAAGCTGTAGCTTGATAGGATGGGGCAGGCATTTCCTTAGGGTAGTTTTGACTAATATTTCCATGCTTAGTCAATTTTCAAAGTTTTAGAAAATTGCCATAATTTTCTAGAATGATGTCATATTGCAACATTGAATTCATGATAGAATCAGAACACCATCATATGTCTTTCTAGCGTCATCACACATGCCACACCATTATGCATTCCATGTCATTACTTCCTTTGTTATTCCTTTTTCTTACACTGAGTTTTCCTTGCCATCATGTCCTTGGTTATTTTTTTGTCATTACTAAACTCCTTTGACATTAATGAAAACTATATTTGACAACTTTTGTAATATCGGGAAAAGTGTCTTGGTTGTCCACAGTTATAACATATGACTTGGCCTCTTTCTTGACCAAATCCTCCTCCTCGTTGTTATTGTCCTCGTCCTTCAAAATTTCCACCACACCTTGGCTAAGGGTATTGTTGTTGTGGCGTATATTGTTTTTGTTGGTATTGTGGCTAAGGATATTGTGCTGGTGGATATTGAGCAAGATGACACTGAGGCTGCACTCGTTCATCTTGCATATGCTCATCATTCTTCATCAAGTAGGTATCCACCGTCTTTTCTCATCGTGTCCTGCTGATTTACAAAATTTACAGTAAATTCTAGCTGGTGTACTTACAATCTTATGTAGATACAAACTTTCTTATGACTTATGGCCTCTAGTCTGACATATTTTGTACCAAGGAAACCCTTGGCTATTTATCAGGTTCAACACTTCTGCTGTGACATAGTTCATGAGCACTGTGCAATTATCTTTATGGTGTTTGTCTGTTTTACATTTTGTACACCACAATTATTCTTGCACTTACTTTCCTTTATTTATGTCCTAGAGTTGTGTTGTAAGATTGGACAACTGCGACTGGATATGCATCATTCTTGCTTTGGTTTCTCCTATCGGCGAGGATTCTAGCTTCATTGTTATTTCCAGAGATTCTGTCTACGGCACAATCTTCTGTTGCATCAATGGGATCTGAATTTGCGGCAACAAGGTGACAATGAACTAGTTCTTGTGCTACACATCCGACATCTGAAAGCTCACTTTCGTCATTAATGTCTTGAATCTCTAGTCAAAGTACCAAACAAACTCTGTACATAGCTTCTTAATTTCTTTAATCTCCGTAATGCACTGCGACTTAGACTTCCTCTTTCTAAACTCATCTATCATTCCTACATGAATCTAGTTGAGTGTTTTCTGCGCAACTCTTGGGGGCACTATAGAAAATTTCATGAACCAATATAGCGCATGATCTCACAGAATCATGATCATATGTGCTTTCTTTATGTTCTCATCTTGGACTTGTTTCACAGTCCATACGACTTCACAGAGAAACCAATGTTGATTCGAGTCTTCCAACCCATTTCCATTGAATATTGGCAACTTAATGTCGGTCCCAGCCATTGTATTAGATGCTGGTATGTTCAAACAAAAAATTGGCTAGGCAGACTCCCTTGTACGCTATTTACATGTTACTACTTGTATTTACAAATACACTTAGAGATAAGTCTCTAGATCTTATCTTTGGTGATGTGCACGGTGCTGCAGGTGTGTCCTATCCACTTTCTATATCTAGAGCTTCAGTTGACTCTTTTGATTCTTCTTATCCTTCGGATATCGACTAATATTCTTCTTCTTTGTTGCAATACCCTTCGTCCAAGTATGATCCAAGCTCGTAGTCTTATTCTCTGGTTGTGCTGCAACTCCATCTTCTTGTCGCAGTATTTCTTTGCTTTCCCCACTGAAACCTTCTTCCACTTCTTAAACAACCAGCCTCTACTTCAGTTCCACTATCTCCAAGGAACATCTCAACTCATTTGGCTTCATTTTTCAGACAGTTCTGTTGCGAATTACCCACCTTTATGTGCACAGTTTCTGACTGTCAAATTCGTAGGATTCCTTTTTCACATACAAACATTTTTATCCACGTCTTCAAAATATGACAAATATCTTTTGCAAGGTCCTTGGAAAAATTATTGCTTTGCCTTAGTATATGAGGTTATTTTGTCAACGAAAAACTCAGTAATATATCCCTCTAAAATACTGTCTATCAAAAACTATACAACCTTCGACACAGGGTTGCTCACACTTTTAAGCCGCTGAATCAGTTGAGGATTGCACTCCATCGGTTCTACTCCTTAGAAGTTTATTTGATGGGTTGCCAACTTAGACAACCACTTGTGCAACACAATGGGAAACTTGGAAAATAAGAACTCGTGAATCTCCATGTAAAGGTACCGTCCAACCACTCTGTATGGTCGCACTGAGATCCTAGACTCTCTTCTTGTGCAAACTCTAACACTTTGAAATCCACCTAACCTTGGATTTCAAGCTTCGTCGACTGCCACAACATACCCCTCACAAAAATTATTCGGTCCCAACAACGAAACTATTTTTTGGATTTTAGGCTTCCCTTTGACCTAGGTTTAGTCCCTTCTTCTTAGCGCAATAAATCCCAAGATATCGGCTCGACAGAGAAAAGCCCCATCGGCAACGCCTGCAATGCAGATGCAGTCTCACCCGAGATATCTTTCTATGGGTAACTAGTAGAACTAGGTTTCCGTAGTTGGGTGGGGGATTTCCTGTCCCGTGGAGACATGCCAAGGTGCTCGATGAAGGCTGATGGGTGGGGTTTTGAAACTTATTCTACACAAGCAAGCTGTGACACGATTCCTCCTTGTGCAAGTATTATATCACAACTCAATGCAACATATGTACATTAACACATTCACAATAATAGTGCAACCAACATCAATATACTCTATATACGAAAATAGATATACATTCACTCATAGCAACATATATACATGTATTGTAAACACATTCATCATTCATACATTCGAAACAGTAGTTAACATGGAAACCCATCAGGGAAAAAACCACACAGGTGCTCTTCATCTGGCATGAGAAATGTATGCACCTTCTATCTATGCACTAAGCTACAGACTCTGTTCTAGATCTTATTCTTTATCTAAACAAAATCTTTCTTTCTCTCATTCTCTCTTCTTTTCTCTTCTACTTTCTCCCTACTTGACTCTACTAACAATCCACACACAGCCTGAATCAACTCAACTTTTCCTATACTTCTGCACACTCAACTACATATGAAGCAATTAGCAAAACTAAAAGATAAAAAATACATAGAAACTAACAACAAAGAATATAATAAGAGTCTCACCCACATATATCTTGGGTTCTTTCTTTTATAGACTCTTTACAGACTCTTTTACGAACTCTTTACAGACTCTTTACCTGTCTCTTTCTCATACGACTTCCTATACTTAGCCAACTGTCTTTCCTATTCTAGTGACTCCCGACAGTAGGCACTAATGGCCTGAATTACAAAGATACCTTCATACATGTGGCTTCCACTGGCTCTAGCTAACCTCATACCCATGATCTTTATGGCCCATCAATTTTTGACTGTTATTCCCTACTGTCATTTTCCAACCGTTATACCAACTGCACACCTTCTGGTACTGTTATTGTGTCCCACCTTTCCTTGTCGCATTATTTCCTTCTGAAGCGCATCTTCATCTATCGCGCATCCTCTTCCAGCACACATCTTCTTCCGTCACGACTCTTGCGGTTTCCTCTTAAACTGCTTCTTTCTTTAACTCCTTCTTCTTTCTCTGTGTTTGTTGCGCCTCATTTTCTCTTCCTTCATTTTGTCGTTTCCTCTATCGCAGCTCCTTTCTCTTCTTCTACCTTAGCTCTTTTCCATACTTTAGCAGAATTATAAGTGAATTCTGCTTTCCTTTCCCTATGTCCAACATATTCAAATGTACATTATAATATAAATTACAATATGACATTAGACTATTTTTCAAATGGGACAAATTATCATGGGATTCTTTCCAAAATAGGCATAGAGAATAAGGGGAGAATGAGCACCCCTTATCCCACTTTGTTATCATGTTGTAAACCAAAATTTCCTAGACTTGACCTATCCTGAACATATGTGCCTATTTTAATGCTATTGGTAATTGTATTCCTTTGCTACTTTTTTCTTTCCAAAGGACTTCAGAATTGAACTTATAATACTGATGTTTTTTCATAAATGAGATAATGGTCTTGATTTTCTTCAATTTTATTTCCTTCAGTAATGTCATCTAACAAATTAGGCATTTTAGGAGAAATACCTATTATGGCCTTCATTATGCAGAGGACATTGATGTAAATTCTAAAAGTCATTAACAATTCTTAGATGCAAACACTATTCATGACTTATTTGAGATTTCGACCTTAATGTCAATTTCTAGAGTCGACGTTGTTCCTAGCGAATAAGTACTTATATACCTAGTTAGTAAGACTAGCCATGCATGTTTTATTATTCCCACAATACTGGTAATGTTTGTTTTATTATTCCTCTAAGCTCATGCTTGTAGGCGGCTTGACAAATCCATTGACCTCTTCTTGTCCTTTGGGGATATGGGAGGTCTCAACTTCATGTCCAAATGTTGTCAATTTTAGTTTAGATGCACTAGGGTTTTAAGCAAGGCAATCATGCCTCAACTCAACCATTGAACGATACAACCCCCAAGTGGAAACTGTTAGCACTATTTATTTTTGCTGAAAGTTAGTGCTATCATTAAATTGCTTTTAAGATATATTGGTGATCGGGTGGTTTTCAAATTCTTTCCGCTAGGCAATTTATAAAAATTCCCAGATCTGCAAGAAGAAAAAGGTTAAAGGTTTTGAGGAAAAAGAAAATAATTTTATGAATTAAAGGATTTTCTTCATTTCTGAATAAAATAAAACCTGGGTTTTAATGTAAATTTGGCGGGGATTTTTACAAAAGCTTTGGCACAAGACCGCTCAACATACACACCAAGCAAATCTTTCCACCAAAGTCCAAGCGCTGAGCTCTCCAAGACTAATACACACATTGTTCCTTGGTATAGTTTGAAATGATTGGTGTTTATAAACAATTTATAGGTAAGTGTTCCCTCGCATGTGGGATAATTCCCTCATCAAAAGGAAGCAAAATATAAAAGCATGAGAATTCTTTGCATCAACGCATATTGGTGGAGAGAATATAATTAGTTATATGTGGTGATTAATTAAAGTAAAATTTCTGCAATAAATAAATTGAAGAAACTAACACTAAATAATATTTTCATTTCCGGAGGGGGAGCAATTGGTAATGTCATTAGCTGAAGATGCAAAATCTAGTATTCCTTTGAACGCACCAAATAGTTCATGCACTTCCAGTTTGAGTGGTTTGTACAAATCTAATGCTTGGCATACTGAGGAACAAGATCTTGAGCATTTCCAGGCTGAACCTAACAGTGAATCTGAAGCTTACGATACCCTCAAATAAATTTTCATTGTTTCAAATCATCAATCAGAAGTCAATTCTGTTTTCATTGTGCTAATGCTGAAAGCTAATAATCCAGATATAACAAAGAAGGTAACATATGCAGCGCTAGATACAAAGAAATGGATTTCGGTTGAAAGGGAAATAAATGATAGCGATAATGCCAATGTTTTGTGCTCTCTGTCGGAGGAATTGTGTATAATTAAAGCTCCTGCAAACTAAACATTAATCAACGATCCAGATTAGAGCACATTTCATCCAACAGCTCAAATAAATTTCGCATTATGAAGATGCATGAGATAATGAAAATTTTCAATTTGCGAAATCATTTAAAAGCTAGCATATTTCAATGGCCACGATATGGCTGGGAAAGGATGAACGGCGTGAATGTATTTCGCTAATACAACAAGCAAGGAGAAATGAAGTTTTACAATTCGCGAAATTTTAAATGGTGGGCAACTTAGGGCATGTGTTGAATTGGAAAAGCAAATTGATGGTTGTAAAGCTTTTTGTTGGATGGAAATGCTATTTAGTTAATGGTTCAATATTGGATGGATTGAGCAAACAAAAACATGTGTTTTTATCCCATTCTTTGAGAACAAGATCAGTGATCCTAAATGTTTCTGTTCAGAGAAAATGAAGAGTGTTTAGAGTTCAATGGTTCTACACTTTGTTTGAGTCTGGTGATGACAATTTTCAGATAACATATTTATCATAAAGAGCATTTACAGGCGTTTTTTGAAGCGACCGACAAATTTTTCCTTATAAATGACTGTTTGAGTCAAATATTCTTCAAGCCATTATTTGCGCCAACTGAAGAGGAATTTTGGGAAAATGGGAGAGGTTTGTCTTTATAACACAACCACATGCAATAACCTATCTCAATTTTTACCTAGGTGCTGTGGATTGAGAGAATCGAAGTCATTTTTAGAGAGAAAATTTCCTGATTTTTAAATGATTGTTTTAGTCAGTTATTTCAATCAATTGTTTCTGGAAAACAATAAAGAATTTTCCAAAATTGAATGAGGTTTCTCTTAAGAACATGATCATGTTCAATAACCTCCTTCAGTTTTTACATAGGTCTTATGGGTTAGGAGAAACAAAGCAATTTTTACAGGCTATGTTTTAGGTTTTCCAACTCACTGTTTCAGACATCACATTCAAAGAATTGTTTCAGCCAAATGGAGTTTAATTTCAGAAAACTAAGAGAGGTTTTTCTTCATCCTAGGCATAAATTCAAAAAAATCCTTCTGTTTGTACAAAGGTATCACAGGTTGGGAGAATTTAAAATATCTTTACAAGGTATTTTTCCAGAAATTTACAGGTTTACTATCTGAGTCATCAATTTCAAAACCAGATATTGAGGAGCTGGAGCTGAATCAGAGGAAAAGAAGACATCGGTTTTGTCAGGAACTAGGCCAATTACAAAAACCTCTTTTATTTTTTGCACAGCTATCACCATCTGGGATATGCAGGAGGGACTATTTAAGCCTATTTTTCAATGGTCCACATTATTTTTCAGTTTTATGTAAATCGCAGTAGATACGCCACATTAGAGTTTGTTAGAAGATGTTCTTCAGTTGTAGCAAATTTTGATTCCCGAATGTCGGTTTAGGAAGTCCAAAATTTTATAAATGTACCTCCTGAAGAAGGAGAAAGGGTTGGAACCAATGTAATTTTGCACTGTATGCTTTCAAGAGTATTTTAATAAAGTTGCAGAGCCGAGGTCGGTGTTTTACACAGGGATTCATGTGTTGTTTGCATTACAGTCCGTTGCTTCCTTTCTCATGTGAATGTTTTTCTAGTTTATCTCTTCCATTATGTTTTATTTCATGTCTAAAATAAGTGTATAACAGTTTGGAATTCATACATGCTATGCTCCATCTGTTGTTTTAGATATCCACCAAAGCTTTCTTCTAAAGTTAATACAGAATTCATTTTCCAATGCCTTGTGTTGATGGTCTATTCATGTTCTTCTTTTCCACTAGACAATTATAATTTGACTGTGATTGAATGGCTATCTTGCCTCTGTGTTGAAATCGTCTGCATAAGTTCTGTTCATTTCTGTTGCACTTCTTGACTCCATTGCCTAATGGTTCTATGTCTTGTTTCAACCAATTTTACAAACAATTTATATTTTCACTTGTACATATCTGGCATTGTTAATATTTGGTGAGAGATCCCTCTTGGAAGAGCAGAAGGCTAGTTCTCTCTTCGAAAGTGGTTCTACTGTTACCTGGGAGTGAGCTTTCCACAACCTTGGGTTCAATTCTAGTGCTAACAGAAACAATGAGGGAATTGATGAATGCCCAAAGGACTTAAAAATAAATACAATGTGTGGTCATTGAACCTAACAAATAAGGTAAAAAATAGAATGAGTATGAACTTAATTCGATTGTGAATTTAGGATGGACACTAAGCAATGATTACCCCAGTGAGTCAAATAAAGAGAACACTAATTTTACAATCCACTTATCCAACATTTGTACATTGTTCATAAATAAGTATATTACAATCATCCTTCATCGATTCTTCAAATGAATTGATTATTGAATACATGCATGGCACTACTATAACTCCAAACTACCTATCCATCATTTTCTCCAAATAAATGTATATAAACCAACTCTCTCTCTTTCTCTCTCTCTCTCTCTAATGTAGGGACATTTAGCCAAGAGAGGCACAACTAAATTTGAGATGACTGGAGTCATGTACAGGGTGGTCGAACATCTCCAGATAAATGAATGTTGGGTAGTCGGAGTTGAGGGAGTCGACTAGAGAAGTTGAGGGAATCCCAACTAGTTATGCTGGACGACAAAAGGAAAAATAGAGGATTAGTTGATATGAGAAGAGGATGATGGAGCTCAGTTGAAGTATGGTGATTGATAGAGAAGAAAATACTAAGGCTATGCTAACCAAGGATTTGGATGGAATTAGAACTTGGGCCGATGACGATAGGAGTTGGCTGACAAGTCGACCAACACAAGAGGACATGTAACTGAGGAAGTAGTTGGAGTAGTTATTGCTTAGTTATGGTGTTTTTTGCAGGATATTTCCAAATGGAAAGGTGAGCTGAGAGGATGTATATGAGAATTTAATGTAGGTGAGTTGTATCAAGAAGCACCTAAAGGATTCTAGAAACAAGGTTGGGAAGAATTTGATATAGAAAATAAGTATAATTTCCTGTTCAGGACTAGAGAAAGGCATGATGTTGCCCATGGTTGTTGTGGTTGTTTCAACCCTATGAAATTTGGGTGAGTGTAAAGGATAATAGTTGATAGAGAAAATGTCTGAATCAAAGCATTGACTCTGCATTGTAAATCTACCTTTGTAATTGATTTTCATTTTAATAAAAGGCCATAATTATTGGCATCTTGTTTGTGTTTGAGTTGAAAATTTGTTATTTTGTTGTGTGCTTTGAATTGAAACCCAATCCAATATCAACCAGTATTGCATCAGTTGGTATCAGAGCAGGAGTATCGTGCATTGAGGGTCCAATTTTGATTGCAAAAGAAAGAAACTCCAGTTGTGGGTGGGTATAGCTGCAGAGGTGGTGGTGAACCCAGTTGTGATTATGGCAGTGATGGTTTAGTCACTTGAGTAAAGGATAAATGGATCAAAGGGGCCTCAACATTCGTGGTAGAGGAAAAATTCCATGCGGAGGCATAGGTGTAACCACTGATCATGAGTTTGAATAGTGGGTTCAAACCATGAGAAGTCCAAAAATAAAACTAGCTACCGTGAAGGAATCCCCGAAAGGAGGATTTAGTGTTGAAACCCTTGACCATAGTGATAAATATGTTAAGGATGAAGAAAATTCTCCTAATATGGAAGGGGAAGAAGACCTAGGGGAGAAATTGCTGAAGGTATTGTCTGAGATTAATGGCGGGTTTAAGATGGAGGTTTCTACCTACTCAGGGAGTCTAAACCATGAAGAGTCAATATACTAGATAAGAGAAATGGATAAATATTTTTATATTGAGTAGATTGAAGACCCCAAAAGGGTAAAATTTGTTTTCTTAAAGATAAAAGGCCATTCCTCACTGTGGCCGTACACTGCACATGCTAATAGGGTGAGGAAGAGGAAAGAAAAGGTGAAAACTTGGGACATAATGGTTTCCAAGTTGAAGGATAAGTTCCTTCCCATTGACTAAATGATCTCCTTGTTCAGGAAGCTATAGAACCTGTGATAGAAGGAGTTGATTTTTCAGTAATCCATGGAAAAATTATATCTATTATCTATTAGGTTAGGACAAACCAATGAAGTAGAATAGGTAGTCACAAGATATATAAATGGTATAAAAATTCCATTTAGGATGAGTTGATCCTTGCAAGATTCAATATAGTTGGAGAGGCCTATCAGCTGGCCCTAAAGGCAGAAGAGAATTTGTCTAGGAATAATTTGATCCGAAAAGGAAAGTTGGATGCTCGAAACCAAAAGTTTGTTTCCGTTAGAGGGCAAAAAAATGGGTTGAAGAAGGAATTAAGTCATAAGGAAATAAGAGATGACAACAACACTATAAACTCTACACCAGATTAATGATGGGGTGGTGAGAACTTCAAGAGTCCAGGAAATTTTAGTAGTAGAGGATATTTCAGAGGAACATGTGTAGACCAACAAAATGGTCTACTATAAGTGTCAAGAACTTGATAACAAGGTGTATGAGTGCCTAAATAATTTGCATATTGCAAGTTGAAAGGAGACAAAAAGTCAAGGAGCTAACAACAAGACTCGTTCGACCATGAGAGAGATACAATGGAGACTATTCTAGAGGGAGGCAGAAATATGATGACCCAATGTACATTGTTGCATCCTTCTCAATAGGAGGATAAGGAACCAACATAGAGAAAGTTTATCTTGTAGATGAAGGTGAATATATGAGTTAGATGTTGTATGACCGTTGTTGATGGAGGCAACATAGATAATTTGTTCTTGACAGAATTCATCAACAAGTTGGTTCTGAAATGTCAACCACACCTAAATTCCTACCGAGTGTCATGGTTATAGAAGGGACACCATGTCATGGAGATAAGGCAATGCCTGATCAATTTTGAGGTTGTAAAGCTTTATGACAGTACGTTCGGAAATGTGATTTCGATGGACACTTTCCATTGTTGTTAGGACAAACATGGAAATATGAAAGAAACATGGTGTGTGATGGTCACATAAACACTTTCACAGTTGAGAAGGATGGTCAAAAGTTTAGGCTAATTCCCTAGGATGAAAACTAGAATATCCAAGGAAATGAGAATAATTATTCTAAGAAGAGGGTGTTGATGTGTTCATCTATGCAATTCCCGAAGGAGTAAAAAAAGAAAAATATTACTTCACGACCATTTCCAATTGTCTAAGCGTCGATAGATTGATGGAGTGTGTTCTAACTAAAATTGGACATGTGTTGTTGGATTTTAAAAGCATAATGGTTAATGAGATTCCAACATGACTACCGCTGACTAGGAGTATATCACATCAAATCAACTTGATCCTAGGATTAATCTTGCCAAATAAGGAAAAACATAGAATTACACCAACTGAAAATGCTAAGTTGAATTATCATGTCCAAGAGCTATTGGATTGATGGAGAATCATATAAAATTTGAGTCCATGTGCAGTACCAACTATACTGACACTAAAGAAGAGAGGAGAGTGGAGGATGTGCATTGATTTAAGGGTCATCAACTAGATCACCATTAATTACATGTTTCCATTACCAAGGATGGACAACTTTATTGACTATTTGAGTGGAGCGACATACTTCACCAATATTGACTTGAAGAGTCGATATCACTAGATTAGGATATAGGAAGTTGATGAATGGAAGACAACCTTCAGGATGAAGAAGGACTATATGAGTGGTTGGTCATGCCATTTGGGATGACAAATGCATCAAGTGCGTTCATGAGGTGGATGAATGAGATTTTGAATTCATTTATGGGAAAGTTCATCATTGTCTACCTCGACGACAACTTGATTTTTAGTAAAATGAAGGTGGAACACTTGACTTGTTTGAGGAAAGTACAATAGAGGTTGAGTTAAGAAAATATGTTGGTGAATTTGAAGAAATATTCCTTCATGCAGGGAGAATTAGTATATTTGGGATTCATAATTTTGAAACAAGGAATTGAGAAGGACCTTGAGAAGGTTAAGGTAATTCTAGAGTGGCTTGAACCAATGATTTCCACCGAGATAAGGAGTTTTCATGGAATTTCCATTTTCTATAGGAATTTCGTCCAATATTTTAATCGAGTATGTGCATCGCTGATGGTGTGCATGAAGAAGGGTGAGTTAAAGTGGACAAGGGTGGTTCAATGATAATTTGAAAGGATTTAATAGAAGGTGATGGAGAGACCAATTTTAGCTCTCCCTAATTTCAATAAGGTATTTTAGGACAAGTGCGATGCTAGTGGATTAGAAATTGGAGCAGCATGAGCTAGGAAGGATGACCAATTGCATTTTTCAACAAGAATTTAGATGACAATAAGTAGAAATACTTGGTCTACGACCAATAATTTTATGCCATTGTATAGGCATTAAATAAGTGGAGGCATTATTTATTTCCCAGGAAATTAGTTTTGTTCATCAACCAGTAAGCTATGAGGAATTTGAGTACTCATACCAAGATGAACCAAAGGCATATGAAATGGGTCAAGTTTTTACATAGCTACACCTTTGTGTTGAAACAAAATTCAGGGAATACCATCAAAATCTCCAATGCATTGAGTCAAAGAAGTGCATTGTTGGGAGAGATGACTATTTGGTTGACATGGTTAGAGTCGATAAAGGTTGGATAAGAGGTCGATGAAGATTTTGACAAGGTATGGAAGAAATCAAAGGAACCATGGAGTGTTGAAAAAACTTCATACTAACTACAGGAAGGGTACATGTTTAGAGGACATCAGTTTTGCATCCTGAGAGGACTAGCTACAGATAAATTCGATAAGTTAATTGCACTGTTGTAGACTTGGAGGATACTTTCACATTGACAATACCAAGGAATTGGTCGAAAAAAATATTATTGGCCAAGATTGGTGATAGATGTGAAGAAGTGGATAAGACAATATAGGATAAGCCAACATGCCAAATGAAGAAGTGACAATATTGGATTGTACACACCATTTCCAGTGTCAGCCATTCCATGGGAGGATATCATCATGGAATTCATACTAGGACTACTGAATACACAAAAAGGTAATGAATCCATATCTCTGGTAGTCCATAGGATTTCAAATATGACAAAATTTATCCCTTGTAAGAAGAACAATGATTCCACAGGTATTGTTGTACTACTTTTCAAAGAAGTCGTGAGATTGCATGGATTTCCAAACAGTATCACTTGGAAAAAGACATAGAATTCATGGGTCATTTTTGGATAGCTAAGTGGAAGACAGTTGATACCAAGTTGCAGTTTAGTTCTACATACCATTTGCAGACTGATGGGTACAATGGAGTAATGAAAATGAATTTGGTAAAACTGTTTAGGTGCTTGATTGTTGATTAACTAAACTAGTAGGAGAATGTGTTAACACAAGCAGAGTTTGCATATAAAAACTCTTTGAACATATCGACTAGAATGAGTCTATTCCATCTTGTGTAATTGATAATTCCACATGAATTCATCAACTTAGTGAAACTGCAAACATGGATGCTGTTATCCAACTTTTTGTACCATAAGTTGGGTTACCTAAGGAGCCGCCAGTTGACAGACTTGTTCAAAGTCTGATTCCAGTGTATCAGTTGATCCGTCTGC
>LPNX010876491.1:0-143727 GCA_001517045.1 Pseudotsuga menziesii
GTTCATGTGTTATGGAAAATCACAGATAGTTGTTCTTATAACCAAACATATAAACATGAAGAAAAGTATATATGATAAGATAGCTCATCAACAGTTAAAATTTTCAATACTCATAGTGGAAAAGACATCATAAAGGTATTGAAGAACATTAAGACAAGAACATAGGTTCAAGAAATTAGAACACTCTTATAGCTAATGAGGCACAACTGAAAATGAAATAGTTCATATTTAGCATTACTCATTTAATCACATTGACATATTCCACATAGTACTTCCTCCAACAGGAAAAATTTGCAGTCTCTGGTCGTAAAACGAAATAGTTCCTCTTCCAAGCATTAAGTTACAATTTTTTCCAAGGAAAAATCCCTTTTTAACTTCTAACATTCAAATATTTAAACAAAATCAGCAGACCGCTTGGGTTCCCCCCAAACGTGTGACTCTTCGGTTCTTCGGGAGTTTCATATCCCTCATTTAATCTTTTCTTCGTATGCTCATGATCAGCTGAGTAACTGTTGGACCTTTCAGATCTGTTCTTTTGTTGCTTTCGATTTTGTCTTTTCCTTCTCTTGTCTCCCTTGCGACCCTGCCGGTTTCGGTTTGATTTTTTACAAAACTATCAAGCTACGCCTTCACGCCACAGTCGCCCCAATAGTCCCTTGAGTTCTATCTGCAATCAATTACTGTGCATCATTCATTTGAATGGCATTTTAAACATTAAATTAAACCACCTGGAATGGCTAATCCACAAGAAAAATTCCAGGTACACCCCTTGATCTGATAATTTTAACAAACGCTTCCATCACTACCTCGAGCGGGGAAGTTCTAAATCGGAATTCGGAAGGATATCGACATCAGACGTGAAAAGGATTTCCTAGCTGCAACGGCGGAAAAGGAGAGGTTAAGGATACACGACCCACAGGTGGGAAAACTCTCAATCGAAAATCGGAAGGTTTTACACTTCAGAAGCTTAATTACTTTGGGAGCCGCAACGGCGGAAGAAGAAACAGTTAAGGGCAAGTGACTAAAAGACTGATGCATCGGCTGGCGGAGCATTTTAGACTTCGGGCACTTAGTCGATTTGGGAGCCGCAACAGCGGAAGAAGAAAGGTTATAGCCACGTGACGCATATCGGAGGGTGGAGTGCTTTATACTTCGGAGGCTTAACTACTTTGAGAGCCGCAACGGCGGAAGCAAACCGGGACAGCAACCTCCGATCTAAGTGATGAAAACTTCAAACCTGGCAGTGATTGAACTGTTTCACCTCTGAAACATCTTTTTTCAAATGAAAAAAACCTGATCCACGTTAAACTCAGCAAAAACAAACTTTAAAAACTGAGATTTACAACAATTCCACACATGAGCGAAAATTAAGCCAGGCTATTTATAATCATCAAACCTATCCAAACTTAAAGCACGACCAAAAGGTTCAAGGATCCAAACAATTTAAAAAAACAATGCTAAATCATGAGGAGGGGACCAAAATTTAAGAAATTTGGGGAAACCGTTGCAGCCGCAACAATTGGTGACTACCTGGTGAACCTAGACCTCTGGACAATTTCTTCCTTGGATAACAGACTGTTTGATAATAAAACCACCATGTTGAATTCTTCTAGATATATGGATTTCCCAAAAAGGCGATATATGTACTTTTAAACATTGAGGGTAGTCCAATTTGGGAAAATGAAAACCAAGATCTCAAAGTCAAGATAACTCTTTCGAGGTCAGGAGTATGAGTTTCATTTTTACTTCTGTCTTTGGGTAGCTGCCAGCTTGGACACCACAGGATCATAACATCTGGTAGATAGAAATATTCATTTGTTCCTCATTCCCATGCCATTTTTCACTTTTTTGTGCTTTTGGACTTTTGTCCTTTGAGTCCTCCTCATGCCTTTCTTTCTGAATTTTATTCAGGCTCCTCTATCCATAGTTTCCTTTTGTGTGAGAGATGTGTTTAATTTTCAGCTCACTAATGGAGAGGAACTTTTGGCAATTATATACTCATATGATTTAGTACTTGGTTCTGATATACATTGCTTTCTAAGGAGTTTTGACTCTTCTTATCCCTTTTTGGCTTTCAATTCTTGGCATGGGATCATTTATATATAATATACTGTTTACCCTGCTTCCTTTCCATGGGTCTTTTGCTGTCAACCCCTAGGACATTTTAAAGTGTGAGATGGATGGAGCCTCGAAATAGTATTCCAGAACTTTTAATCTTGAGTTACTTTACAGGAATTAAGCAGGACTTCAATGCGTTCATAGCCATTTAGGAAAACTGCTAATCTAGAAGAAACTCTTATCAGATAAAACTATAATACACAGTCTTATAATCAAGGATTTTGGTTGGTCCAGAATTCTAATGCTCTCCATGCGACCAAAGCTTGCTTCTTTTATTTAAAATCAAACAGAAAATCTAAAGTAAAAAAAAACTAAACTTCATGACTCAAAGACTCAAAAAGAAAGCCAAAACAAATTATTTATATACATGACAGAAGAACTCGGACAAACTTAGGAAAAATAAGGCTTGAGAACCAAACCATTTACTGGTAAGTTCTCTTCCCACCCCTGTAGATCTTGCAACTTATAAGTAGAAGGGCCAAGCTTGGACGCAATCTGAAAAGGGCCTACCCACAACTACTGGAATTTAGTATGCTTTCCTTTCTCATCGTGGGGGTGATCCCACTTGAGAACCAGATCTCCCACTTCAAATTCTTTTGTTCCTGCCTTATGTTTGTCAAACCATCTCTTTATTACCTCCTGTTGTTGCTTAAAGTGCTCTCTGGATTTAGATCTAGCCTCTTCTTCTTTCAGGAGATTATTTATCCTTTTTTGCAAAACTTCATCATCCGACCCTCTAG
The DNA here is from genome assembly GCA_001517045.1 of Pseudotsuga menziesii. Classification (NCBI taxonomy): domain Eukaryota; kingdom Viridiplantae; phylum Streptophyta; class Pinopsida; order Pinales; family Pinaceae; genus Pseudotsuga; species Pseudotsuga menziesii. Next base: position 2,859 of record LPNX010876491.1, read on the forward strand.
ACTCTTGAGCTATTAGGGAAGAAGGTAGCATGATATTGGGAGGAAGAATGGCTTCTTTACCGTAGACAAGGGTATATGGTGACACTCCTATAGCAGAATTGGGTGTGACTCTATCATCCCAAAGGGCATTTGGTAGCGCTGAGTGCCAACTCCTCTGGTTTTCTATTACAGTCTTCTTTAAAATTCTAATCAGATTTTTGTTAGAGGATTCAACCAGGCCATTTCCTTGTGGGTAGTAATTAGCAGAATACTGCAATTTTATCCATTTATCATGAGCAAAAGTAGTTAATTTAATTGATGAAAAGTACTTAGCATTATCAAAGACTAACGAAATTGGAACTCCAAACCTGGTCATGATATGATCTTGTAGGAAGCTAATGACCGCGTCTTCATTTATCTTGCGCAGCAGGATAGATTCGACCCAGCGAGTGAAATAATCGGTCGAGATCAGAATGTACTTGTGTTGTAGGGAGGAATTATATTTTATTTCTCCAATAATATCCAACCCCCATTGCTCAAATGGCTCCGTGATAATCACCGGCTTTAGGGGTGCTGCTTCTTTGGGTTGTCTTCCACTACACCTTTGGCAAATATCATACTTCCTAACATGTGTGTGTGCATATTTGAAGAGCGTAGGACAATAGTAACCAGCTCTGAGTATTTTGTGGGCTATAGTATCTCCTGAATAATGTCCCCTAGCAGGCCCGTCATGCAAATCCGTCACTACTTTCTTCGTATCTTCTTTCTCTAGGCATCTAAGAAGAACTCCGTCATAATTTTTTCTAAATAATATTCCCTCAACAAATTGATAGGAAGCTGATTTAAGATGCATCGCTCTTCTTTGCTTAGAATTCCAATGTTCTAGCAATAGCCCTGCCTGCAGGTAATGCATGAGGTCTCTATACCAAGACTCGGGAGCTGTAAACAAAGGACATACCTCCATTACATGTAATTCGGCTTCATCCTCCCAGGCGTGTTCTTCATTTTTTCCATTTTCAGTCATTAATTTGCACAACCCTTGTCCTTTAACTATAGAGGCTGGCTTGAATTCAAGGTCGTACTCTTGAAGAGTTGTTACCCAGTTGCCCCTTCTTTCTCCTAACTCCTTCTGTACAAGAAGGGACCTTACAGCTGGGTAGGGGACGATCACCTTGGTTCAATTTTTTAAAATATAAGGCCTGAATTGCTTTATTGCTTTAAATACTACATAAGCTTGCTTATCAATGGCTGGGTAATTTAATTTGGCCCCTTGTAGGCTGGTTATCATGAAAGATATTGGGAATTCATCCCCTCCATCTTCCTTTTGTGTAAGCATAGCTGCTAGCAAATCATCGCATGCAAAGGTATACATAATAAAGTATTTATCAAAATCTGGGCTTTTCAGGGAGGGTGCGTGTGCAACAACATTTTTAATTTTTTTGAATGCGTTCTTCTTGATCTTAGTCCATTTGAATTGTGCATTTTGCTTCACCATCTGCTGCAATAGCTTGACGATCTGAGCGAAATCAGGCACAAATCTTCGCACAAAGTTTATAGTTCCCATAAATGATTGCATCCCTTTTTTATTATGGGGTAATGGGATCTGTTCAATGCCCTTAATTCTTTCAGGATCTATAGATATTACTTTCTTTGAAACTATATGACCAAGAAATTTGCCTTCCGTGACAGCGAACACACACTTTTTGGGATTGAGCGAGATGCCATATTTCCGACAGCGTTAAAAAATCTTCCTTAAATGAAACGTGTGCTCTTCTCTCTTCTTTGAGAATATCGTAATATCATCAAGGTACACTATAGCACTATGGCCAATCAATCTGTGGAAAGCTATGTCCATATCCCTATGAAACGTTGCTCCAGCATTTATAAGCCCAAAGGGCATCCTTCTGTAGGAAAAGGTTCCCCATTTGGTCCTGAACGTTGTCTTCAATCTGTCTTCTTCGGCTACCAATACTTGATTGTAGCCAGAGAAACCGTCTAATAACGAAAATAGTTCAGAACCTGAGACCATTTGTAGCAATTGCTCCATGGGTGGCACAGGATAGTTATCTTTATCTCAAGCGCAGTTTAAATTTTTGAAATCCACGCATAGTCTGATTTCTCCAGATTTTTTTCTCACTGGTACAAGATTTGATACCCACTCAGAGTGTCTGACCTTAAAAATGATTCTAGCATCCAATAATTTCTTCACTTCACTCTGAATCAGCAGTTCCAATTTTGGATGCATTTTTATTAAAGGTTGCGGATACGGCTTGACGTCGGCTTTGATGGGGACAACATGCTTGATGATGCTGTTGTCGTATGTTTTCAAATATTCATATGTCCAGGAGAAAACATCTTTATATTGTTTAAACAGACTGATGAACTTATCTCTTTCTGTTGGTGAACAACATTTGCCGAGATTCACAAATTTAGGATTCGTCTCAGTCCCTAAATTTATCAGCTCGAACTGTAAAGATGAGCTGTGAGTCTTCACGTTGGCCAGTCTTTTGAACTTCTCATTTAAATTGAACATTCTTTCTAATGTTCTGACTTCTTTATGGATGAAATTATCATACTTTAGCTCAGCCTGATGTTCTTCATCATCTATAATTTCTCCTTTAAATACCTCGTCATTTGTTAAACATTCTATAATCTAGTAGTCATCATCAAACACTCATAGGTTGGTAATAATATCAAGTACTAAGGGCTTGAAAATCAATTCAACAGAGCATTGATTATTAGTAGGTAGCAGCCTAGCAGCTGATGTGGCCAACAGGTCAGCTGCTGCATTTTTAAGTCTTGGAATTGAGATAATATTGAATGCATTAAAACATTTAAGTAGGTCCCATACCTCATTTTGGTAAGCCTTCAAGTGAGGGGAAACATAATGTATTTGATTCCATATTTGTTTCACAATAATTTCAGAGTCTCCAAAAACTTTTAGATTACTTACCTTTAATTCAATCGCTTTCCTTAAGCCCTGTACCAACGCTTCATACTCAGTTGTATCATTCGTACATTCAAACTCTAATCTATAGGAAAGGAAATGTTTATTATTCTCAGGGTCGATTAGGACACATCTGGCCCCTGATCCTTCTAACGTCTTAGAGCCATTAAAAAACAAAGTCCAAAAATCGCTAACTACTGCATGAGAATCTATTCCTACCGCTAAGTTTACTATGTTACAATCGATTTCATCAGCCTATGAAAATCGAAGGAGATCAGGCTAGGTGTCTAAAGTGTTGCTGGCCTCTTCTGCCTGGTAATTTCCTGGTTCCAACTCAATAAAATAATTTCCCAACACAGAATCCACTGGTTCATTCTTCTCGTCAAGTTGAGTAACGTTGTATTTCATGTGAGGCTCCCTCAAAATCTTAATTTGATTCAGACTTCCTTTATATGGCAACCACAGATGTGACCAATCAGAAGAAAAATATCCATTTAGTTTGGCCGACCAATCTCTGCTTAGGACAAGACCGTAAGCATCCGGAATATCAGCCACCATGATATTAATGACTTGGCATACTTTATCATTTGACGCCAGATGGACTAGGACATCCTCCATCTCACCAATTACCTTTACATCCATTGTCCAACTGAACAACCCTCCACGTGGATGGCTTAGGCTGCCCATTTATCTTTTTACAGACTGATATTGGCATGACATTAATGGACGCCCCTAAGTCTACCAGACAATTATGTACATTGTGATTGAAAATTTCAAAAGTGAGGAGGAAAGGTGGTTGTTTTCTCTTAGACTTACCTCCAATGCTGGTTTCTCCAATTTCTTCTTCTTCCTGAGGTTGATTGACAGTGGTCAGCTACTCCTCAAATGCTTCAAGTGCTTTCAATAGTCTTTCTTTTTGCTGCGGCACTTTACACATTTAAAATAGTGAAAATTTTTCCCTTTCCTTCTTAATATCTTCCACGATGTCATAATCCATCGGCAATTTAGTAGAATGTGGCCTATCAACATTCATTTTCTCTTCAGTGAGCTTGGCGAACATATCAGTCTACCTAGGATCTTGGCTGGTAATTGCGAATTCAGGAATTTTATTAGCTACGGAACTATTTTGAAATTTCTTAACATTCTTTTGCAGCCTTTTGATCTTTGGGAGAATGAGACTATTTTCTTTAATCGGCCCTTGGCTCCTTGTTGTCACGTTGGTTTCCATGACTTCCTCGTAGCCCTGATTCTTTTCTTCTTCTGCATCAAATAACGAAACAGAATCCCACAAAACTATGGTTTCCTCTTCTTGTTCTTTCGTTGAAGTAGTATTCTCTTTTCTTTCTTCATCTCCCTCTTCTGTTAATCTATAATCCAACAGTTGATTCATGACCAACGTCACCGAGTTTATCCATTGAGTACAATTCTTTTCAGAGTGTGGTTTTTGGTGAAAAGTGTAAAAATTGTCCATGCCTACCTCTGTTAAATTCATAGATGCAGAATTGTGTGGAGGAGGATGAGACTGATTGCTACCCTCTCTTTTCTTATAATAGGGCTTATAGAACTTTTGTGCTTCCTTTTCTTTCTCCAAGTCTATGATTTTATTAGAAAGATTCTGCATCATTTTGGCCATACTTTCATAATCTGGTGATTTCTCTTCCTTAGGCTTAGTAAACAATAAGGCTTTCCTTCCCCCGCCTTTATCTCCTGACTGTTCAGGATAATCTTCGATACTTTCTCTTTCAGCTTCCACTATTTCCACCTCTTCATAGGTTTCCGTCAAAGTAGGCTTGGCCCTACCTTTGGAAAACATGGCCAAATCAGGGCCTAAAGCTGAGGTATAATATTCAATCAGGACCTTGTCCGAAGGTTTGTCAACGTTAGAAAAATTCTTGAGGTATGCTGCAAATCTTTGAGTAAAACTGTGCACCTTCTCCTTTCTCTCTTTCTTCAAGGCACATAGTCCTTTCATGAGGGCTGCATGAGTCTTTTGAATCGCATACTTACTTTTGAAAATTCTCTCGAAGGTATCCCAATCAGGGATAGAGTTAGCAAGCAACCCAAAATACCATAATGCTGCATCTCCTTTAAGGGTATGCGAAAATACTCCCCAGCCCTCAACCCTTCTATCACCAAGTAAAAAATTTGCAGGTGATCATCTACTAGTATCTTCTCATTTGGGTCGAACTTGGGTAGCATATTTTCAAAGGATTGAGGTAAATCATCTAGCGGAGGCGTTATATTTAAAGGTGATCTGGCTCTCCAGGCAGGTGGTGGGTTGGGTGGTGGATTAGCATTTACTCCTGCCATGAGTCTGCGTGGAGAGTGAGGAAGTGAGCCAATATGAGTGTGAGTAGGAGAACTGTGAGGGGTATCTAGGCCTTCTTGATTCAAAGGTAGTGCAACTTCCTGTAAGGCTGTTTCTACAAGTTATTCCCAGTCTCCAACCAGCACTGAGTCTTCTACTATAGGACGATCTTTCTTTTTATATTCTCTTCTGGGTAATTCAGGGATAATTGGCAATCCTCCAATCTTCTTTACATATGCCCTGGTGTGTCTTCTCAGGTCATTAACAACTTCATTGCCAACAGAATATAAATGTTCTCTATTCCTTTCTTCCAGAATTGGATTATGAATTCTACTGCTTTCAGAATTGTTACCGGTGGAATAATCTCAGGAAAATGGGTTTCCTTGGCCAGCCATGCACTGGCGGCCCTCCTTCTAGCACCAAAACTATTTAGGCCTAGAAATTCGTAGGCAACAACAGCAAAGGATTCTCCCCATTCAACGTTCCCAATTAGCTCGTGACTGTTAGGTATAGGGAATCTGTCTGGTTTGCGGTCCGGCTACCGTAGGTCAATTAACAAAACAAAGGTTTTACCGGTCGCGGCCCGGTCCACCGTGTATTTGTATTTTTTGACTTAAGTATGATATGCAAGTGCCTAATTAACCATGCAGGGTGATAAAGATGCAAAGAGTAGTCACAATGTGATGCGCAGGTTCTTACCTCTCATCTTAGAACTCACAAGCATCCAAATCATGCAAGAAAATAAATACTAACTAAACTATCTCTAGAGCACTGGATATTCATTCATGAGTAATGCACCCCTGTTCATGTCTTATGGAAAATCACAGATAGCTGTTCTTATAACCAAACATATAAACATGAATAAAAGTATATATGACAAGATAGCTCATCAACAGTTAAAAATTCCATTACTCATAGTGGAAAAGACATCATAAAGGTACTGAAAGCACGACCAAAAGGTTCAAGGATCCAAACAATTAAAAAAAAACAATGCTAAATCATGAGGAGGGGACCAAAATTTAAGAAATTTGGGGAAACAATTGCAGCCGCAACAGGTTCCTCGTCAACCATCCAACCATGCTTAGATGAATACTCCTTAGTACCTTTATATTTGTTTAAATTTAAAACTATTAAGGAGATTCAAACTATACCTGTCAATTCCATGGTTGACCTTGTTGGACTTGTCATTTCAGTTTCACCTACATCCACGATACAGAAACGAGATGGTGTTGATAATGTACAGTGTGGCATTGGACTCCATGACATGTCAGGCTATAGTATTGACACAACACTTTGGGGAGAGCATTTCCAAATTGAAGGAGATGATATTTCCAACCTCCACGGTTTACCTACTCCTCTAGTTGTAGCAATCAAAGGCAATCGTGTTATAGATTTTAATGGAAAAAATGTTGGAACTATTTCCAACACTACTAGTTTTATAAAACCAAATATTGAAGAAATTGTGGTTCTCCGGAGATGGTTTAATGATAATGGATTTCGTTTAGCATCACCATCTTTGAGCAAAAAATTCAAAGCCTCTCATTCAGCTCCTCGTAAAATCATTACCATCAATGAGCTACAGGCATCTGAAAAACCTGCTTGGTACTCTCTTGTTGCAACCATAACAAATGTTAACATGGAATACTTTCATTTTCTTGCATGCCCTCTTTTTGTTGATGGTATACAATGCATGAAAAATGTTTCCCACAAAGTTGGAGACATTTAGTACTGTGGTAAATGTGATGGGGAGTTTCTTGAATGTGACTACCGATACATACTAAAGGTTGAATTGTAAGATATCACTGGATAACTTCATGGGGTCATAGATTTTGATGATGCTGCAAATCAACACATGGGAATTTTTGCAAAATACCTATGTCTTCTCTCAACTAAAACAACATCAATTGTTGAAATAGTCTAGAGGATCTGCAACAAACAATTAGTTCGTACTCTTTCAGTTAGAACATAGACCTTATGTGGAATTGCATGCCTAAAATTTGTAATTGTCATGGTTGATAACACATATGGACATGTAAATATATAGGTTTTTTTGACATGATACTTAAGCATTTTTATTGTCTGTAATGAATGCCCTCAATTCTGAAAATTCCTTATTTCATAGTTCAACATAGAAGGGTATTTTTTTTAACTCCCTTATAACAGTTCTATTTTTTAGTCTCATAATTCCACTATACAAGTTATCACTTAACGTTTTTAACCTAAATTGTTGATACAACCTATATGCTAACTTTTGAATACAATACTAATTTGCTATTGTGTTTATTTATAAAATAAACAACTTTGTTTTCTTCTTTCTTAGCACAAGTTTTCATTATTTTGTACAGAAAAATAATTACATTTAATGTTTTTTTTCCTTATATCCTTTCTCATACTACACTTTTCTCTTCTATGTTGTTCCTTTCTTACAATTATCAAGCTAGGAATTGAAAAAAACTACTTACTCCATAAATATTATTTTAAGATACATTCTTAGTTCCCAATATGCAATTAGTTAATTCTTTATATATTCTTTTTTATATCCATATACTTTGCAATTAATACATATAGAAAATGTTAACTACCAGCAATCAAAGCTTCTAAGTCTTTAACAATTTTACGATTTTCTTGTAGGAACGATGCCGAGTTGTGACAATGAACAAGCCAATGCATGAAGAAGAGCTGTATATGCATAGAACAGGGATAAAAATAATAAGAAACAACGTCTTCTTTACAGAGCTACTCATTTACCTATGGATATGTCTTCTTCATTTTCTCTTTCCCAACCTTCCCTTCCATACCCTACGCTAAATCCATCAAACACCCCCCTCCATGATAGACACTAGTGATTTCGTAAAAAAATGGCCCAACTGGTTGATATGCATGTCTACTCGATTTGCAAATAATGTTACCTTGGTATTGCAACAAAAAATGTTCCATGGTGTATAAAATTGTTCTCATTGTATTCTAGAATGAAAATGCCATCGTGTTTCATTGGATAACAATATGGACCCAAGAATCCAACCACCTTTCCTTGCAGTACTTACACAAGTTGAAGAAATGCTCATTAGTCGTGCTAACCCAATATTACAAGTCACACATGCTCATGGTGGTCAAAATAAATATTTTGGCCATACTATTTTCTTCCCCCAATACATTTCAAATATTTCCACATTACTACCCCATTTAATATCAGAACTTGACATCCTTGTTGTTCGCAAATGAAACTCTACAAACAATCCATATGAACTGTTTGTTAGTCGAACACATGTTCTTGATTCCCTTCAATACAAAATGGAAAACGACCCATACTACAAGGATGTACAAGTCAACCCAATTGCATTAGCTTCTTTTCCTCTTATTTCAACATATATTTCACCTTTGATTCTGCATATTAATAACATTGATACATTATCTCATCAACAAATATTTTCCTATAAAGTTCAACGACCAGATTCATTTGAACCCTATGAATTAGAATCCTTCTTCTCTATTTCAACACAAACTAATGCTAGAACCAAGGTTGAAGAAATTAGACAATTGTTACGAATACCAAATATTCCACTACCACCTTCCATTGAATTCCCCCCTATAGGAATCTCCCCTATCAACGAGTCCAACACAAAAGGCCTTATTTCCATGGATTTTCGAACCTTGTTCCCCAGAGGTGCAAAAATGCTTAAACAACCATGCATTCATGAAGTTGAGATGCATGAATATGCACTTCAACTCATTCACTATCATGACAACATATTTGGCCAACATCCTCGCTTCTGGTACTACATATACAATATAATCATGCGTCATCGGAGTAATGCTACTACTTCTGTTTTTGTCAAAATTAATCTTGAAGATACGCTACCTCCCACAATACTTGATCTTGTTAACCAATTGCAATGCATGCCTAATGACAAAATTGGTGACCGGGCCGTACGGTTTGGATATTTATTACATTGAACATGCTCGTATTGTAACAAAAGTACATATGAACTCATAGATATGATCAATCAACAAGGTACACCAACATTCTTCTTTGTTCTTAGTACAGTTGACACAAAATGGCCAGATTTGCATGCTCTAATGCCTCTTGGACTTCCTATCGGTTTAGCTCAAGAATATTAATGGAAGATTCACAAAATCATATCAAATACACATATTACATTAGAATACATCCACAATAGATTCAAAATATTCCTTCAAGAGGTGCTTCAAAAAGGTTTTCATATAACATATTCTTGGTGCAGGTATTCTACCATCTCTTCCTTCTTGTTCTTATCTTCATGTTTCTCACTTTATACAATTCATTTCTAATATATTACCTTTCGTACCATGCAGATATGAATGGAATCATAGAGTATCTACACACATTCATGGCTTTATTTGGTTGGAAGATGCACCAAATATAGACACCTTAGAATGGGAAGATGTTTTGGTAGCTGAAGTAGTCAAATTGTTTTTTAACACATATGTTACAGCTTGGAATCCTCGTAATCCCCACTTGTCAACATATTGGTTACACCATTATACTACAAATGATCTATGCATTCTTGCATCACCATCCATATTTGCATCAAACTACTCAGTTGAGTATGAAGAACTTGTAAATTTTGTTCAATGGCACACTAGATGTTCAAAATCCACTCGCCTTCGCAAAAAAGGAACATCTATTCAATGTTGCTATGGTTTTCTATATGAGCTGCAAGATACTTCTTCATTATTCATTGATCCAAATGGTCGTAAAACCTACAATCCTGCAAGAAATGATTCCCTTATAAATATTCACAACCCTACCATGTCTTCAATATGGAGGACTAATGTTGATTTCCAACCCATTCTTTCTAGACATGTTGTCCTTAAATAAATTTCAAAGTATGCATCAAAATTAGAGCCAAAATCATAAAGCTACCGTGCAATTCTCTCTCACCTTGCACATGCAACACCAAGTGACGACCCCATTCTTCAACCAATCGAACAAATCCTTGCACAAAAGGTTGCAAAATGATACATTAGTGCACAAGAGACATGTCACGTGCTCCAAAAACTTCCTTTTGTGCTTTGTATCTGTCACTTTTTTTCCCTATATTTGCATACATGAAAATACACCTTGCTCTTGAACATCTAACCCAGCTTGAAGATGCTCGTTCTTAGTGTTTCTCTCCTAATAGGAAAAAAATCCATGGAAACAAAACTTGCTTCACAAGATTGTTAGAGTCTATCCACAATTTACTTCCATTCCTCCCTTTGATTCTTCATATTTTGAACCATTTTGCTAGAGCAAACTTCTTCTATACAAACCTTTTCGTTCCATTTGTAAGGATATTGGAACAACAGGTTCTAAAATTATTTCTCATTGGCATCACATTAAAGGAACATATGTTGTGTGGCATGTTGATTGCGCACAATAAGAACCCTCTACACCTCTAACCGATGATTCAAACTTTGATGCAATTAACTTTCCCTTGCCCCATAGCATGGATGAATGAGGAATTCTCTCTCAAATGCGACTAGGAAACAACATTCATATTGATGACCTTGAAATTCTTGAACATCATGATTTTGACAAAAATCACAATTGGACACATAATGATATAAAAACCAATTTGCATGAGACAACAAAATCATTCATTGACGTCAATCACTTTTCCACCCAACTACATGAAGACACCCCGTCATTTTCCAATTCTCCCGATTCCTTGTCTCCCACACAACGCATAGCCTTTGATATTGTGATTTCCCATTTTAGAAACACTAGACCTACTCAAGCACTCAAAATGGTGATTCAAGGTACTGTAGGCATCGGGAAATCTTACCTCATATCTTTCCTAAAATCTGCATTCGAAACTGCATCTGAACAAATTGCCTCCCCACTTCTTCTCCGTGCTCCAACTGGTGTTGTTTCTTTTAACATACATGAATTTAAAATACATTCTTCTCTTTGAATACCAATTGTTGAAATGAAAACCCTTGAATGCCAATCCATTTCAAAACTTCAAGAAGAACTCTGCCATATTCGCTATATTCTCATCAATGAAATGAGCTTTATTGGCCCAAAAATGTTAACTCAAATTGACGCACGCTTACGTCAAGCTTTCCCCTCACATTGTACAATCCCATTTGGTGGTTTTTCCATGATCCTTCTTGGTGAATTTGGACAATTTCCTCCTGTAAAGGACATCCCCATGTATGCAGGCTCATCTGTTGGAATTTCTCTCTGGTGTACATTTGATAGTTTTATCACACTCAAAACAATTTTCCAACAACAAGGAAATAACCCTTCTCAAATTTCCTTTCGCTAGCTCTTACTAAACCTTTGAAATGCAACACCAACTATTTAATACTGGGCACTTTTAATGAAAAGAACAATCGCATGCCCTTCACATGTGGAAAATTGTTCATTTCAACAATCTATCCACTTGTATCCCATGAATAGCCTTGTTGCAATGAACAAAAAACACCTGGCTACATGACTCGTAGAAAAATCCTCCTCGTATGAGGAATAAGATAGTACAAGGATGATAAGCTTCTTAAGTCGCTTATAGTCACCAAGCATTGGGCCGCCTCTCCTCCAGCCTCCTCCTATAATAGTTTCACCCGACGGAGGATGGGGTGGGGAGAATAGTAGAGGAAGGGATTCGGGTCTTCTTATCAGCCTTGAGCGACATGCGCCAGCTGGACAAGGAGACCCAAAGTAGGTCTAGGGAAGCCTGTGTTGATGATTGACAGTCAGCACACTGTGTGGGAGTCATTTTAATGAAGCAATATGGTATGGGGCTTTGCGTTGTCAGCCCGCATTATCATGCATCGCGTCTCCATGATGTTTGTTTATAATTGTAAAAATGTGGCGCTAATCCACTCTTTGCACTATTAATTTCGAATGGTGACTTGTAGCAATTTTTGATTCGGTAGTCTTAGCAATAGGATTGTATAGAAACACTCTTGATAGAGGGAGAAAGGAGTAAGTGAATTGGATTGGGAAACAATCCTGGGCTGAGGATCCCATTTGTAAAGCTTGATACTTGTGTATGAATAAATTACAGTGAAAGACTGTTACTCATAGCAGAGATTCCTGTGTTGTTTTTTTTCCCAATACGTGCTCTCTTTTACGTGTAAATGTGTTTCCTGTTTCCACTCCATTTTGTAAATTGCTTTCCATGCCTGTAACTTAGGATATAGTGGTTTGGAATCCATACTAGCTTTGCTTCAGCCAATATTCCAAGAATTTACCAATGGTTCTTCTAAAGTTGCATGGAATTCATCTCATTGGTGCTCCATGCGATGGAATGTCCCTCCTTGTCCTCTAAATCGCCTGCTAAAATCTCATGATTGGGAAATCAGCAGCTATCTTGCCTCCGTTTGCAATCTTTCGTCATTCTTTCCATTTGTAATCGTTTCTTCCACATGTTTCGACTCCATTTTCCCATGGTCCCTTGCCCCCGATAATCCCACCATGCACCTTCCTCAACACACTTTGCCCCATTCAAGATCCTAGCCCCCTGATTATGCTGATTGAAAATCCTATGCGGAGTAGACTCTAGTGACACACAAGATTGACAACCTTATGTGGAGATACTCTGGTGACAAACGAGAGATCCCTCTCTGGCTACATAGGGCCAGAGGTGCAGTCTAAAGCGGTTCTGCTATTTCCCAGGAGCGGCCTCCCCTTGCTTGACCTTGGGGGCTCAAAATCCCAGTGCTAAAAAAATGGTGTCGTTGCCAGGGAATGAACATGGAGATCCTCCCCAGGAAGAATGACAAATATTTATATCTGGCCATTGATGGTGAACAATAGGTCAGAGACCAAGAAGGTTGAGCAATTTTCACCTGGTGACTCCACTCTTGAAGGATTCAGACTTCAGCGATTCCACTGCTAATGGGCTCCAAAAAATCTAATGACCAAGGAAGGCTGGCGTATCCCGCCTAGAAAATGGACCCATCATGAAGCTCAAAAATGTACGGCAGAAGGGCAAAGCACTCGAGTCCGTGTTTCTTCCAGGATGCCTTATCCTATCTTGTAAGTTTACTCTTCTCTTTTCTTAGATTTATCAAAATAGCCTTCTATGGCCCAGCTCATCCTGAGTAGAGACATGAATATGTTCCTATTTATCCTTCTTTATGGACTGAAAGCATTGCATCATCTGGTACATCTGATGTTGGCCTAGATATTTATCCAGGGGAGCCCGATGTCAAAGGACACCCCTGCAAAATTCATGGAACCTTGGATGATAGTTTAGTTATCGTACCTAACCTTGTCTCCCCCATTTCTCCAAGGCAATATAAACCACTACAATTACCTCCTATCCTCCATGATTTTTCCATGAAATATTACAAGTACCTCCCCAAGTTCGACGGAGAGTCCAAAAACTTGACTGCTGAGAAACATGTACAAGCCTTTGAGCATTTCTCTAACCTTTTTGAGATAGAACATGACAATGTCTGCATGTGGGCATTCACTCTGTCCTTGCAAGGAGATGCCAAAGCCTAGTTTAAACACTTGTAGCCTAAGTCCATCAGCACTTGGGAAGAGCTTCCTTGCATATTCTTGAGGTTTTGGGGTAGGATCTGGCCATTGGAGCAAATACTTTCATATTTTTATTCTTTAAGGAGACATGAAGGTGAGGCCATATCCAGTTTTAATATAAGATTCGCAAGCTTTTATTATAACATGCCTAAGGAATTCCAACCTATTGAGAACGTTGCTAAGATCTATTATGTAGCTACCTTTCCTCCTGACCTGTCCTTGCTTCTTTTGGAGAGAAAATCAACCACCCTGCATCAGATGTTTGGTGATTGTTTGGAGGTTGAGGAAAACCTTGAGATGTCTAGGAGATTGTCAGATCGAGATGGTGGTGGTGAAATGAAGGATACATACAAATTGGTTGGGCCCTACAAGCAGAAGAAGGAATCCCACGGGCCATCTAAGATCTCTCATGAATCTTAGGGATAATTTTAGGGGAAAATTTTAGACCAGTGGGCTATTTTTCCATGTTTTTCTCCCAAAAAAGATTCGCCATTTTGCATTTTTTGAAGCTCCGTTTCACCCAATTTTGATGGGGTAAAAAGTTTTCACCCTAAAAATCACCAAATTATTATATAAACGATATAAAATCCTTGGAAATTAAAATATTTTTTGAAAAATATCGCCAATCATTTTATAGTTAGGATTTTAAGAATTGGTAATATTCGCCAACATTTATGCACTTTTAAATAAGTATGGTTCCTTAAAATCATCCCTGCGAGTCATGATATGCAGAAAGATGACCGGCCCGAGGCTGAAATAAATGGTCCTGCAGGGTCATTCTCTAAAGATGGTGGCCTTCCCTGCTCCTGGTCAGCTAAGGATGATTTTAAGAAGGAGTTTGGTGTGCCTGTGTACGACGAATATGAAGAAGAGTACCTACAGAATATACCTGACGAACCAGCTGTTGAAGCGACGCCTTTTGATGAAAGAAATCAAAGTGCAATGCAAAGTCATGAGTTCAGAGCTGGGAAATATGATGAGGGCACTGTAGGTGATAACTTACCATTATGTTATGCCTCTTTTGAGTTGATACAACATATGATTAAGGCCTCCAAGAAAAAGAAGAAAGAAACAAAGGTGGTGCAGGCCAGAGACTTGTACAAACATGAAGATGGATGCAGTAACTTACAGATAAACACTCTTTCTGATACTCCGCTTTCAGGAACGATGCCTCACTCGGAAGGAGTGTGCCTACTCGGTTCCACTGGAGAAGCTGAGGACCTACCTCTTGAAGCACATCATGCCCTTGTTACAGAAATTTCGAGCAGATAGAGGGATATTCCATTAGAGAAATATTTTGTGGGTTCTTTTCTACAATCTTCCAAGTGTCGGCTTGATGACTCTCTAGAAGCAGGAAGCTTCGGGAAGCTTTCCCATGAGCAGGCGATAGTATGTACTAGATTTTGTCATGATTTATATGAACCTGTGGCCAAATACATGGAGCTTCTGGGTGAAGGCAATGATTGGTTGCATCTCTGCCTTAAAAATTAGTTTGTTTATCATTCTCTTCTCCCATTATCTGCTTCATTTTTGTCCATCAAGCACCATACAAGAACATGAGTATTAGGCAAGTTGCTTGATTGGCTTCACTGGAAGTCTGATTTCACTTAGTTGGGATTGTGTACAAAGTTAGGTAGAGTAGGTAGGAGAAAATAAGCTCAACTACTATTGAGCATTTCCTTCATTACTATTTTCAGTTTATTTTCATTTTCAGTTACCAGCATAGGTTTACAGTCACCAACATGATTTGCAAGAGTGGCACAAATTCACTGAAGCAGTAGCATGAAGTAGACAGAGATGTCAAAGAAAGACTAAAGGCAGCCCAATGGTTTCGGCACTTGGTCTACGGGGGTTCTTTGCTACCTCACTGGGAGGATAGCATCCCTCATGGAGCTAGTTGTTAACACTCCATTTTAATAGTTGATTTTAGGGGCTTGACAGGAGTTCAGTAAGGGTCCCAGCCCCTTGAATTTCATGTGACCACCCTTCAATGAAGAAAGTGGCAGGTGTGTTGTAACATTGGGCAAGATTCATAATCAAGGGCTGCGATTGATTGAGGGAAGATCCACGGTTCCGAACCACTTCACGCGAGAAAACATGCATACTCAAAGATTCCATCCAGGATTGTGAAACATGTTAAAGACTAGAGGATTTTGATGGTTGAGATGAGTTCAAATTGCGAAAAGGTGTAGGGGTCGCAAAGATCAACGGTCATGCTGAAGAAGGAGATAAATCTACGGCTATGGTTCATTTCACAAGGCGAACTAGCATGGACGAACATCTAAGTTTCCCATTGCAAAATACGGTGGGGCCCACTTCGATCGACGGCTGCAAGAAGGGTCGATCTCGATCAACGGTGAAGAATGTGTCACAGACTAGAACTGTTTGTGGTGTTCAGAAGAAAAAAGATGGCTGCAGGAGGAATGGAACATGGACGGCGGATATGTTAGATTCCTTTGATCGGACGGCTGAAAATACTACCAAGATATAGATTTCCCATTCAATGTGAAAATGACAGAAGAGGAGGTGTTCATGTGTGGAATCTACCCCATTACATATTGGTCGATTCCTCCAACGCCGTTTGGGATGCACCTGAGGTGGAAGTCTCGTCCAGTGGCACATTTTTCCTAGTTTGCAAGTGTGGCATGTGGTTCATTTTTGAGGAAGCCATGAGAGAGATAGATGTTTGATTTGCTAAGGCGACAGACCTGGAATTTACACAAGACCAAGGGATGTGGAAAACTAAAAAATCCCGACCCCACCATCAAGGTAATTGAAAAGGAAAGAGAAGGTCAAATCCGTAACCCTTGGAACCGACCTGGTAGCCACATGGAAATGGTTCAGAATATTAGCTATGACGAATAATATGATTGAACATCAGGAGGGAAAATCCCCACCCTGGCACCGCACATGCCAACATCATAGCCACTTTAATGGTATAGCCCTTCCCGAAGCCATTCTTGCTCGCACTATATAACACCATCCTTCGAAGATATTTGAGACATGGAACTGTGTAGATGATAAGAGATATAGGGTTGAATTCCAAGAAGTGTCGAAGTATTTCATAGACAACCATGACTGTGTGGTTCAAGAAATTAGTTCGACAAGGGGTACTCTTGGTAGGAAAGCATGAAACCTATTTTCTGGTTATCCACACCAGATAACCATGAACCACTGGGGCACAGATGTGAAATACCAAGGGGAATTCACCCACTCCTACACAACCTAGTATCTGAATGTGCAGTGCATGGGTTTTGACATCCCTGCGATGTCCCTCTGGCACTCCCGGCTGCAGTCACGACCTCGAAGTCTCAGCTCACGGTGGTGGAAAAGCTGTTGGAGCAAATGTTCATACTAGGACCAGGTGGGTCCAGAGCCTTTGACGCCATTCCTAGAGGCTCCATTTGGCTGCTTGTTCATGGGTGAGGAGAAGGTCAAACACACACCTAGCTGCATGACTTGTAGAAGACTCCTCCTCGTATGGGGAAGAATATAGTACAAGGATGATAAGCTTCTTAAGTCACTTATCGTCACCAAGTGTTGGGACACCTTTCCTCTGGCCTCCTCCTATAACAGTTTCACCCGATGGAGGATGGGGTCAAGAGAATAGTAGAGGAAGGGATTCAGGTCTTCTTGTCATCCTTTGAGCGACATGTGCCAGCTGGACAAGGAGACCCAAAGTAGGTCCAAGGTATCCTGTGTGGACGATTGACCATCAGCACGTCCCGTGGGAGTCATTTTCATGAAGCAGGATGGTATGGGGCTCTACGTTGTCATCCCGCATTATCACGTGTTGCATCTCCATGATGTTTGTTTACAATTGTAAAAACATGGTGCTAGTCCACTCTTTGCACTATTAAAATCAGATGGCAACTTGTAACAGTTTTTGATTTGGTAGTATTAGCAATAGGATTGTATAAAAACGCTCCCGATAGAGGAAGAAAGGAGTTAGTGAATTGGATTGGGAAACAATCCCGGGCTGAGGCTCCCATTTGTAAAGCTTGATACCTATGTATGAATAAATTACAGTGAAAGATTGTTACTCACAAGAGAGATTCCTGTGTTGTTGTTTTCCCAATACGTGCTCTCTTTTACGTGTAAATGTGTTTCATGTTTCCACTCGTTTTTTAAATTGCTTTCCATGCCTACAACTTAGGGTATAGTGGTTCGTAATTCATACTGGATATGCTGCGTCCACTATTCCAGGCATTTACCAATGGTTCTTCTAAAGTTACAGGGAATTCATCTCACTGGTGCTACATGCGATGGACTGTCCCTCCTTGTCCTCTAAATCTCCCGCTAAAATCTCGTGATTGGGAAATCGACAGCTATCTTGCCTCCATTTGCAATCTTTCATCATTCTTTCCATTTGTAATCATTTCTTCCACAGGTTTCAACTCCATTTGCCCATGGTCCCTTGCCCTCGATAATCCCACCATGCAAATTCCTCAACATACTTTTCCCCATTCAAGATCCTAGCCCCCTGATTATGCTGATTGAAAATCCTATGCAAAGTAGACTCTGGTGACACATAATATTGAAAACCTTATGTGGAGATGCTCCGGTGACAAACGAGAGATCCCTTTATGACTACGCAGGGCCGAAGGCACAGTCTAAAGCGGTTCTATTATTGCCTAGGAGTGGCCTCCCCTCGCTCGACCTTGGGGGCTCAAAATCCTAGTGCTAACACATTGAATAAATGTATTTATTTAATTTACATACTCTTTTACTGCACTTAATGAATGGTTATTGAATCCTAATACTAATTTGTCAATAGTTTTGTATTCATATAATAGTTTAGATAAACTATTGCAATTGTTATTGTTGAGTTTTATTTAAAGTTCATTTAAGTAAATAAGAGTTGATATATATTTTTATGCATTGACTAATTATTTCCTTGTTATCAATTATATATCATAACTATCCTACCTAAACAATTTGACAGTCAGCGTCTCAGTTACCTGAGATAGTTTAGTCTACAAGCCAATTACTTCGAAATTTCTTGGATCTTCCTTGAAACAAAAGCATATCTCTTACATAAACAAGTCACCAAATACAAATAGTACATCTATATAGAAAACAATGAGAAGCTTCAACCACATTTTGGTTTTAAATATTTTGAAGCAAGTAGGCTTTCCTCTCATTTCCTACGTTGGACAAATGGATTGTCTTGCATTCGAAAGTATCTGGAAAAGGAGAAAGATGGATAAATGTGAAGGCTTGAAAGAGATGTAACTCTTGATATTGCAGTGAATGTAATCCCTTCTCTATCAATGTTTCCAATATCTATTATTACATTTTGTAGGGTCATACCTTGGGCTTTATGAATTGTTAAACCCCATTCCATACAAAGTGGTAGTTTCCTACATGATCCTCTTGTTATGGGAGATATTGGAACATAAGTAGGATTAGAAGCATTCTATAAGGGTCCTTTATAATGGAGGAATTTGAAAACAACAAAGGATGGTAAGGTAGGAGGTTTTTCATTGGAGTTGTAGACAATGTCACTGACTTTTCCAAGTGAGCCGTTAACAAGGCCTACTTGAACCCGTAAATTAGTAGTTGTTGGTCTCTCTAGGAAGACCCGGATTTCCTTTAATGTACCAACAAAACCCCTAGCTCACTAGCCCTTTCGGTGATAGACCGTAGAGCATCCTGAAGTCTCACCCGAAGTGATCTTGGATGGGTCGGCTAAAGACTCAAGTGTCCTCAACCGGGTTCTGTAGCATCCTATTGGTTCGTGACTCTTCTTCACCAGTGGGATATCTCTACGATAGCGATCCCACCTTCTAGCTGGCCCTGGTAGGAAGCGGACTCTTATCGCATCGCTGCTTCTAGCGCGATGCACAAACTATCTCCTCTGCTCAGCTCTTATCCTACGATATCTCACACTGTGGTTCCTCCGACAGTGCGATATCGCCTTTCTATACTGTGATATTCTTTACAGTAAGACGTCAATACGACTCTCACGGTCCAAAGGATTCCTCCCTTAGTATAATAGTTAAGTTAAACAGCCTCACTTAGACTCCTACAATCTTATATGCTTAACATCAACTGTGCTAAAATCACGGAACTCATATACCGGAGTCACTTAACACTGTATCTATCAAACTATTATGAACTAAACACTGGTAAACTCATATACGGGCTACTTGATACCTTCAACTTGCATTTAACCCTCTATGTGCTATAAACTGAAGCATAACATACATACGTCCATCAACTGATAAGCAACATTCTTGTAACAGATAACAGATAATACATAAGTAAAGCACAAACACATGAAATAGTCACACAACACACAGATTTTACGTGGTTCACCTCTAGGGGGGAAGCTACATCCACGGGAACTGGTTTTTATACTATATCTTGAGAGGATAAACACAGTTCCACTACAATCTGATATGCAGCTCGAGATCTTCTAGGAAACTCCACACACACAACCGGGAGCCCTTCTCTCTTAGATCTCTTCTCTTATATTGCCTTCTCTTACAATATACTCTTCCTCTCTCTCTCTCTCTCAATCCCTGCAGATTGTTCAATCCCCATGGATTGTTACATACATGCTTAAGGTGCCAGCTACTGGTTACAGTAAGATAATACAGATGGATTAACAGGACCAGAGCTCAACTCTTACAATACTGCTCTCTAGAGACACTTAGCTAGCTAAATGACTCAACGACTACCCCCCGTCTGACTATCTAAGTAGCTACCCAATTGACTAACCTTTTACATTACAAAATACATTCCTATATAGGAGTCCCAAAGGTCTTTCCATTACAAAACTGTGGGCCTTTCCCAACAGTAACCCAAAAACCCTAACTGTGACAGTCGGAGCATCTATACTGTAGACTATCGCTTACCGTCACACCACAGCTTTCTGCAGTCTTCCACGCTTCCTGGAGCTGATCCTGGGTATGGGCACCACTTCCTCAGTCACTCCGCTTCTGTCCTTCATCTTCAATTCCTTGGCTCATTGCTCTCTTTCCTTTATGAGGGTAGCTAAGCCCTCCTGTCTTCGCTGCTGCCTTAAGTGCAGTGGTTGAGCTCTCTCTTCTCAGCCGTTCAGGTACTTTCTTCTTTGACTTTCCTATCCCGATGTAGCATTTTTTCCTGTAGCTACGGGACCCTACTCCAATATTCCCCTAACACTTACTTGTGGCTCATCCCTGAGCCACTAACAGCTGGCTTCTCTTGCTGTAGCTTCTCCTTGGCTTCCTTCGAAGTCCTTGTGAATTTCTCTCGAAGTCCTGTGAATTCATTGTTCATAGCTTCAACACACTCTTGTGCCATTTCAAGCATATCTTGACTAATACTGGAGTCTTCTGTAAACTTAGTTCGTAGGTCTCTCTTACCTTTCCTTCCCTTATTGTCATGCTCTCGCTCTCGTCGCTTGCAAGATCTGCCATCCATTTCTTCATCATAAGGATTCAAATCCCTGGTATCACGAGAACGCCTCCCTATGTGGGTTAGAACTCGTATCCCAATAAAAATATAAATCTGTATCTTCTAGTCTTCTTAAAAATTTCACTCGGTCTGGATCCTTTCATATGAAAACTATACAAACCATGAATTCCATTCCGAGAGCAAGCCTTTGTCTGCATTCGGAAGTTTTGCTTGTTTGTTTTGCTTGCCCCTTTCACTTTTCTTCTCAGCAAATCGCTCCAGGTGTTCATGCTGCCTATATATTCATATTTTCATTTCTTTGCCTCGGCAATCTCTTGTTCTTCTCTTAGGTGATGAGATAAGTCATCTTCCTTCTCACGTTGCCATCTTTTCCTCATTTTTACTTTCTTCCTGGCTGGAGATTTCTTCTCATCATTCTTCTGCTCTATTTTCTTATCTTCAGTGATCTGGTTGTCTTGTTGCTTCTCTGCAGCAAAGACTTTGATGACATCATCTACATCCTCCGCTTGACTCCTCATCCTTGGCAGTTGTCTGACTTGTGATGTACCTAATTTCACAACCTTGGGCGGCGTTATCATAGCGGACACAAGGCCACCACACTGGAATCTCTGCACAATGTCCTCTAAAGGCTCTGTCTCGGATAGAAACCACTCGGTGCAATACTCTGGACTGGCAATGGCCGCGAAATTGGGGAAACTAGCACTCTGTAAGTGAAGTATCTCTTCACAGGAAAACTCTCCAAATTGCTTTGTATTCTCAGAAATTGAAAAAGTAACCCTTCTGTATGAATGATCTTTGAATTTATAACGAAAGCGATAATCTCTGAAGCAACGATCATCTAGGCTGGAACCATTGGTGGTATTAATTGCATGGACAAGACAATACCCATTGTTTCGATCCTCATTAATTGCTGAAATACGATGAAATTTCCCTCTAAACTTGTGTGCAGGCGCCGGTCTCGACCAAGATTTAGCAAATCTGGAAAAATCATTATACTGTTGCCAAATATAGGGTAACATATACCAGTCATCTCTGTATTAACTACTTGTCAGAAGGCGAAGTGACTGGCCCTCTGTCTCTTTTCAAACTTGTCTACGTGGCTCGGGGAGCATCGTATTGCTGTGATGTCACACCGCATCGTCTCAAACCAAAGTGTCGGCATGAACTCCACAAGTCATCCTATGACTTGTGCAACATAACTTTTCTGATGCAATTCCTCATACTTGAATTTTTTTATTTTTTATTTTTAAGTGTAGACTCATTCTTGGTGTGATGCCTCCTTTCAACTACACTAGACATCTGTACTCACAAATCTATCTGAGTTAGGGCTGGGAGGTGGAGTGGCTGTCACTATAAAGCTTAAGCTTACTTCCATTAATCAACGTAGGAAGAAGCTCCCCATTCGGTTTGCTGAGCTAAACGGCACCTCCTTCTGTGACATACTGAATTTGATATGGCCCCAACCAATGCGTCTTGAACTTGCCTGGAAACTTAACAAACTTATTTTCATATAGGAGCACTAGGTATCCTATCTAAAAACTCTTGCTCTTAATGTGCCTGTCATGCCAAGCTTTTTCTCGTGCCTTCTGCACTTTCTAATGGAATCCTGTGATGAATCTGTCTTCCTTCAAGGCAAGCAGCTGCGCTAGCCTTTCATTCATTGTATCTATATCAACTATATCAGTAATTTGAGCAACTCTTAAACTGGGAATAATATATTCCATAGGCATAACAACCTCTTGTCCATACACCAAGCTAAAAGGTGTGTGTCTTGTAAGTTTCTTACATGTAGTCCTATACGCCCATAATACAAAATTAACCCTGAGGTCCCAATCATTTCTTTGGCTGTCACAGATCTTAGTAAGGGCATTTTCTAGAATCTTGTTAAAAGCCTCCACTGTACCATTAGCTTGTGGGTGGTAGGGAGTGCTCTTATGGTGCTGGATCTGGAATTCCTCCGTCGGGGCCTCAATAGTGCGGTTCAGAAAATGTGTGCCTTGATCACTCATCAAAATTACTGGACATCCAAATCTACTTATGATGTTTTTAAAAATGAACTATACAGCTGTAGAAGCATCACAATTCCTTACTGCTTTAGCCTCTGCCCACCTGGTGAGGTATTCTGTTCCTGTGATGATGTATCTCGTACCATTTTGTTTCCCTGGTGGGTTGATAGGACCCACAAAATATATAGCCCATTTGTCAAATGCCTGCAGTGTAATCTGTGGTCACATCGGAATTTCATCTCTCCGCAAAGGTTTTCCTACCCTCTGGTAGATATTGCAACATCTACAAAATTCCTTAGTGTCTTTGTACAAAGTAGGCCACCATAATCCTGCAGTCAAGATTTTCTGAGCAGTTGGATTTCCTATGAAATGACCTCCTGCGGTACCTGAGTGTGCTTCTCTGATAATGGCCTCTTTCTCATGGGGCATCACACATCTGCACAAGACTTCATCTGGACCTAACTTATATAGATGTCCTGCGATCAAAGTGAAGTCTGCTGCTTTCACAACTAATTGTTTCTTTTGCTGCTTAGTGAAGTCAACCGGTGCCCACCCTGTAGTGAAAAACTGAATAATATCCTCATAGTACTCATCTATGATATGGATAGAAAATTATTGCGCATCTAGAAAATTATCCTCTAAATTACTTGGTTCTTCTCCTGAATCTATTTGCGATAGATGATTAGGTCTGGCATTTAATCTTCCTGGTTTTACAATGATTTCAAAATCATACTCCTAAAATAGAAGTAACCATCTACAGATCCTTCCTCCCAATACTGGTTTATTGACCAAATACTTTAAAGCGGAATGGTCAGTAAACATCTTGAATGGGGCACCCAACAAGTAGTTCCTGAACTTCTGTAAAGAATACACCATGGCTAATCCTTCTCGTTCTGTAGTGGTGTAGTTATTTTCTGTTGTAGATAGCTTTCTGCTAGAGTACACGATCGAATGATCGATACCCCCTTCTCCTGGCTTCGTTAGGACAATGCCCAGTGTGATGCCAGATGCATCCACATGAACATGAAATGGCTTGTTCCAATCTGGGAATACTAAGATGGGTGCTATAACCATCTTCTCTTTAAGTGTGTCTAAACTTTGCTGGCATTCCTCATTCCATAGGAATGTCACGTCTTTCTTTAACAACTTTTCCATAGGCACTGTGATATTTGCATAACCATTGATAAATTTTCTATAGTACCTGGTATGACCAAGTACTGTCCTCAACTGCTTGAATGAGTTGGGTACTGGGAGACGTACAATGATGGCAATATTTGCAGGATCTACCATCAAGCATTGTCTGTAAACAATATGACCCAACAAAATACCAAATGGTGCACAGAATATACATTTCTTCAAGTTAAGAGAAATATGATATTGCCTACATTTCTCTAACATGAGCCTTAAATCTCCTATATGCTTGTCGATTAATCCAAATACAGTCCAATCATCAAAATAGGCTTCTAATAATTTATGGATTTATTCCTTGAATACAGCAACTACTACTCTAGAAAAGATAGCTGGTGCATTTTTAAGACCAAAGGGCATTACCGTATACTAGAATGAGCCCCATTATGTCACAAAGGTGGTCTTATGTCGATCCTCTGGATGGATTCTTATTCAGTGATAGCCTGAAAATCCATCAGTGAAGGAGTAGACCTCCTATCCTCCCACATTGTCTAAAAACTCATTAGTAAACGGTGTCAGAAATGGATCATGAAGTGATGCATCGTTGAGTTTGCACAAATAGACACAAATACTAATGTCTCCTTTAGTTTTCTTTTCCTACACAACCATGGGACTAACCCATTTTCTTTCTTCTACTGGCTCAATGATGCCTGTTGCTAGCATCTTATCGATCTCATCCTTAACTTTTTCTTTGTAGCGGTGATTCAATCTGTATGGATGCTGCTTAACTGGCATAGCATACTCTTTCAATGGTATGCGCATGACTCCCAAATCTCCTACTATTCCCTTCATCTCTGTGAACTTAGTGGGAAATAAGTCCTGATAGTCGTGTAAAAGATCTGCAATGTGTCCTACTGTTTTGTCATCCCAATAGTCTCCTATAGAGGAAAAATTTGGTTCTGTTGCTGTGCCAATATTGATCTTTTTAATCTTGATAGGTTCTGTGATAGCTGGAATCTCGAGTCTTGGTCCATCAACATCGCGAGTCCCTTCTGACTCTAGAATGTTGATGCTGCAAGGATTCTCATCCTCATCATCTGGCTCTGCTGCGAAGTTGTAGCACTCTACCGCATGTTCCAACTGGATAGCCCAATTAGACTAAGCAGACACTGATTGGGTACAGTCATCAAATATCTTAGTCTTTATAACGTCTAGGGCCTGATCAATACTTGGATACTCAGATTCAAAAGTGAAAGTGAGTAAAAAGCTGTCTATCATAAGTGGGCATGTGATGATTCCTCTACGCAACTCGGTCTCAGTGTACTAGTTCCTTGGAACTTTTTTTAAAGTGTGAATGAATAGGTGAACCCATTCATCCTCTGGAATTTCTGACCAATTCTGTTCACAAGTCTGAATATGTGACCTGGGGTCACTTTCTCCTGTATATTTCTGCTGTAAGGGCTCCTTGTCATCAGAGAACTTGATTGCCATCAATCTCTTAAAGTCATCCCATGATGCGATATGTTATTTATGTGCATGCCACCATCTTGCAGGTGTGGCTCTTACTGCAAGGTCAATAGTTGTCATCCTCTTCTCCTGAGGAATTTCCTACTAAAATTGTTGTAAGAAGTCATTGACATCCTCTAAGCCATGAAAGGACAGAATATCAATAATGTCTGTGCCAATCCATCGTAGTGACTTATTCATAAACACACATCTGTGCGTTGAGACTTCGTAAAGTCTGTCCTGCCAGTTCTCTAGACCAATCTCCGAATCTAATGCGCATGAGCTATCACATCCCCAACTAATGTTTCCTTCTGTGGTCGGATTGATGTAATCACTCTGATTAACTATCATCTGATAGAGGCTCTCCATATTATGCGCCTCTTCCTCTGCTCGGATAGGTTCATTATACCTGGGACCCTGAAAAGGATCCAACGGTGTGATGACCTGGATCTGACTATCCTCAAAGGTCATTTGTATTTTCTTTAAATTGATAACATCCATGCTATCAATTTCCCAATCAATACCTAGTAGAGCTGGATATGTTCTACTATCACCAATGATCTCTATAACTTCAAAGTCAGCAAATCTGTGGTAATTGACCCAGTGGTGATACCCGCTGCTGATTGGCTAGTCGCAGATGGATAGGCGATCTGGCTAACTTAGGGCTACCCATCTGTTCCCATGTCTGCATAGTTAGAACATTTACCTCTGATCCTAAATCTAGGATTACCTCATCCATTTCAAATTCTCCAACTTGTGCTGTGAGTCTCATCTCTCTTCCTGTTCTGGTATGGCCCATGATATTATGAATAGCACGTTGCACACTGCTCATGGAAGAAGATGGCTAACACTGATCTATGATGTGCTGAAGCTCTCCGAGAGCTTTCTCATTTCTAACGAGTTTCAAGCAACTCTGCAGGAAGGATTGTACACTTCCTGTCGACGCATCCTCTTCACACCTTCCCGATGTGGTAGCCTGCGATATCTGCATAGGACTAATGCCACAAGGTGTTTACTGCTATGGTACGCCCCTACACGGTACTACCTATGATCCTGATTTTGCAGGTTCAGTAAAGAAAGTTTGAGCTTTTTGAAACGTTTCTTTGTTCTTCTGCAGGTCGAGTGGTGTTAATTTAGTAGTGGCTTTACGCACCCACTCCGGACCTGTGTTCTTTTCTGCATCCTACAATGTCGGACTAGTAGAAGCACCACTGCGAGTCACAATGTTGACTCTTGGTTCTGGCTCTTTCTGCTCAGTAGCAATAAGCTGAATGTTCTGGTTTACTGCTGGCTTAGGGTCCCTAATCTTGGCTATTAAGATCGGACACTCTTCTATAGGGTGATCATAGGACTTGCAATACTTACATGTCGTACTAGGGTTCTAACAGTCCCAAGCATAATGTCCTACAATTCCACAATTGTAACAAGTAATAGGTTCACGGCCATGACCAAAGCCTTCTCCATGGCCAAAGCCTCCTCCACGGCCAAAGCCTTCTCCACGGCCTCATCCTCTGAATCCTCCTCTACGGCCATCACAAGCCGGTTCATGCTATGGTCCTACTATTGGACTAGGTGTTTCTAACTGGACTCTGTACAAGTCATGCTTTCTCTCTATCATAAGATCATAAGCTTGGAAATTATGTTCATCATGACCTACTGACTTGCAGAAGTTACAATAGAAGTTCTTAGGGGTTTGTACATAATTCTGAAGTAAAGGGAATTTCAGTGGTCGATGTCCTCTTGTTCTATAGAGTTCACACCACGGCCCTTGAGTCTGTAATAAGGGGTTAGGAGCACCACTTGATAAATACTCCACAAATACTGGACAATTATCCTTAGTATGGCCCTGTCCTTTACACTTTATACACCATAGCTCTTGTGCAATCTCTTTTCCTTTCTTAATCTCATGCATTTGTAACGTGAGATTGGATAACTAGTTCTGTAGGTTTGTCATTCCTGTACTGGTCTTAGCTAGAGGTGAGGCCTCTAGTTTCATTGCCATCTCCAATGCTTCATCCCGCGTATGGAGTCTCTGTTGCATTAATGGAAGTCTGATGTGAGGGAGCAGTGCTACGATGAACCATTCTTTATGTTGCTCCGGTGCAAACTAAAAGCTGACTTGGTCTATAAGGGCTTTGAACTTCTTATCAAAGTCCCATACTGACTCTGTAGGTAGCTGTTTGATGTCTTTAAGCTCTGTGATACACTATGACTCAGACTTAGGTTTCTTAAATTCTTTAATCATTGCGGTCTTGACATGTACAAGTGTTCTGGTCAGTGCTTTTGTATATTTCATATACCATGTTAAGGCTCTGTTTCTAAGTGTAGTGACCAACTGGAAAAGTTTAATATTATCATATTGGATCCCTTTAATGGTCCATATGGCTTCACATAAGAACCAATTCTATTCTAGGTCTTCTGCCCCCGTACCCTTGAAGGTAGGTAGTTTCATGTCATCCCCCATTCTATTTCTACATGGTGGATTCTGGTTTGTTGTATTACTACCACTCGGCGGTGTAGATGTAGGTGGTGTAAAGGTAGTATGTACTGTATGTGAACTACTAGATGTAGTTCTTGCAGGATTATTCTGAGTCCTGGTTGCTTTCTATGGGGTATAAGGGTGGTAAGGGATACCCCCTACTGTTCTCTCTATATTACTTGGACTCTGTTCTCTAGTAGTGTCTGAACTGTTTTCAAAGAGAGAAGATCTGAAATCTACTTTATATTTCTTACCAGTATGTGTACATCCAATTTCATCAAAGTCACTCTCAAACTCTTGTGACATTACACTTATTTACTTATTCATCTAAGACTATATCCATTACTCCTTTTTCATGTAATAATATCTTAATGGACAAGTTTAAAGAGCTTAGGTACTTATCACGATATCCTTTGAAGAAGTACCTCTATACTTCACTGAAGCTCTTTCTTTGATCGACTGCAAACTCTGTAACAAAGCCTTCCAGCAAACTCGCAAGCCAGAATTCTACCGCCCATGGAATGGGATTATCAACGCTCTTCACGGTCTAGATAAACTTTGGTGTCCAGACTATGTTTCTTTTCTTCTTGAATATATTCTTATCAATCAACTTTGATAACCAGTCATACAACTCATTTGCATAGGTTGCAAAAAATATCGTATGCAGGTCAGTGAAGATATGTTTTTGTAACCAGTCCTCTGTACTCAGTTTAGGACTCTTTTTTTATTTTTTAGCAAATTCTTTCTCCTTAGACTCAACCCAGTGGTTAATTTATTCTTTAGTAGGATGCCAACAGAACATTAGCTCGTCATTTTGTTCAAAACTGGCAACAGAACCATTTGTTGGTCTCTCTGGGCAGACCCAGGTTTCCTTTAATGTACCAACATAACCCATAGCTCACTGGCCCTTTCGGTGATAGACTGCAGAGTAGCCTGAAGTCTCACCCAAAGCGATCTTGGATGGGTCGGCTAAAGACTCAGGTGTCTGGAACCGTGTTCTGTAGCATCCTATTGGTTTGTGACTCTTCTTCACCAGCAGGATCTCTCTACAATAGCAATCCCACCTTCTAGCTAGCGCTGGTAGGAAGTGGACTCTTATTGCATCGCTGCTTCTAGCGCGATGCGCAAACTATCTCCTCTGCTCAGCTCTTATCCTGTGATATCTCACACCGTGTTTCCTCCGACAGTGCAATATCGCCTTTCTATACTGTGATATCCTTTACGGTAAGACATCATTATGACTCTCACGGTCCAAAGGCTTCCTCCCTTAGTATAATAGTTAAGTCAAACATCCTCACTTAGACTCCTACAGTCTTATATGCTTAAAATCAACTATGCTGAACTCACGGAACTCATATACTAGAGTCACTTAACACTGTGTCTGTCAAACTGTTATGAACTAAACACTGGTAAACTCATATACGGGCTACTTGATACCTTCAACTTGCGTTTAACCCTCTATGTGCTATAAACTGAAGCATAACATACATACGTCCATCAACTGATAAGCAACATTCATGTAACAGATAACAGATAATACATAAGTAAAGCACAAACACATGAAATAGTCGCACAACACACGGATTTTACGTGGTTCATCTCCAGGGGGGAAGCTACGTCCACGGGAACTGGTTTTTATATTATATCTTGAGAGGATAAACACAATTCCACTGCAATCTTATATGCAGCTCGAGATCTTCTAGGAAACTCCGCACACACAACCGGGAGCCCTTCTCTCTTAGATCTCTTCTCTTATATTGCCTTCTCTTACAATATACTCTTCCTCTCTCTCTCTCTCTCTCAATCCCTACGGATTGTTCAATCCCTGTGGATTTTTACATACATGCTCAAGGAGCCAGGTACTAGTTACAGTAAGATAATATAGATGGATTAACAGGACCAGAGCTCGACTCTTACAATACTACTCTCTAGCGACACTTGGCTAGCTAAATGACTTAGCGGCCACCCCCCATCTGACTATCTAAGCAGCTACCCAATTGCCTAAACTTTTACATTACAAAATACATGCTTATATAGGTGGCCTGAAGGTCTCACCATTACGAAACTATGGGCCTTTACCAACAGTAACCCAAAAAACCTAACTGTGACAGTCGGCGCATCTGTACTGTGGGATGCCGCTTACCGTCACACCACGGCTTTCTGTAGTCTTCCACGCTTCCCAGCGCTGATCATGGGTATGGGTGCCACTTCCTCAGTCACTTCGCTTCTATCATTCATCTTCAATGCCTTGTCCCATTGCTCCCTTTCCTTTATGAGGGTAGCTGAGCCCTCCTGTCTTCACCATTGCCTTAAGTGCAGTGGTTGAGCTCTCTCTTCTCGGTCGCTCAGGTACTGTCTTCTTTGAATTTCCTGTCCCGATGTAGCAACTTTTCCTATAGCTACTGGACCCTGCTCCAATAGTAGTTAACATGACTTGTTGACCAATACCAATAAGGACCTTCAATGGAAATTGTTTGTCATCAATTTATTGGTGGGCATGTTTGTTCCTTTGTTCTGCAAATCAATGTGCAATTGGCATATTAAGTTGTTTGAGCATGTGTTTTTTGTTCAATGCAACAGAGCTATTCCTGGGATACAAGTGGATAGATTATTGAAATGAACAATTTTCCACATGTGAAAGGCATGAGGTTGTTCTTGTCATTAGGAGTGCCCAATATTCAATAGTTGGTGTTGCATTTCAAAGGTTTAGTAAGAGCTAGCGAAAGGCAATTTGAGAAGGGCTATTTCCTTGTTGTTGGAAAATCGTTTTGAGTGTGATAAAACTATCAAATGTACGCTAGAGAGAAGTTCCAACAGATGAGCCTACATACATGGGGATGTCCATTACAGGAGGAAATTTTCCAAAGTCACCAAGAAGTATTATGGAATAACCACCAAACGGGATTGTACAATGTGAGGGGAAATCTTGATGTAAGCGTGCATCAATTTGAGTTAACATTTTTGGGCCAATAAATCTCATTTCATCGATGAGAATATACCAAATATGGTAGAGTTCTTCTTGAAGTTTTGAAAGGGATTGGAATTCAAGGGTTTTCATTTCAACAATTGGTATTCAAAGAGAAGAATGTATTGTAAATGCATGTATGTTAAAAGCAGCAACACCAGTTGGAGCACGGAGAAGAAGTGGGGAGGCAGTTTGTTCAGATGCAGTTTCGAATGAAGATTTTAAGAAAGATATGAGGTAAGATTTCCTGATTCCTGTAGTACCTTGAATCACCATTTTGAGTGGTTGAGCAGGTCTAGTGTTTCTAAAATGGGAAATCGCAAGATCAAAGGCTATGCGTTGTGTGGGAGACAAGGAATCGGGAGAATTGGAAAATGACGGGGTGTCTTCATGTAGCTGGGTGGAAAATCAATTGAGGTCAATGAATGATTTTGTTGTCTCATGCAAATCAGTTTTTATATCATTATGTGTCCAATTGTGATTTTTGTCAAAATCACGATGTTCAAGCATTTCAAGGTCATCAATCTGAATGTTGTTTCCTAGTCACATTTGAGAGAGAATTCCTCATTCATCCATGCTGTGGGGCAAGGGAAATTTGATTGCATAAAAGTTTGAATCATCGGTTAGAGGTGTAGAGGGTTCTTATTGTGTGCAATCAACATGCCACACAACATATGTGCCTTTAATGTGATTCCAATGAGAAATAATTTTAGAACTTGTTGTTCTAATATCCTTACAGATGGAACGAAAAGGTTTGTATAGAAGAAGTTTGCTCCAACAAAATGGTTCAAAATATGAAGAATCAAAGGGAGGAATGGAAGTAAATTGTGGATAGACTCTAATAATATTGTGAAGCAAGTTTTGTTTCCATGGATTTTTTTTCCTATTAGGAGAGAAACACTAAGAACAAGCATCTTCAAGTAGGGTTAGATGTTCAAGAGCAAGGGGTCTTTGCATGTATGCAAATATGAAGGGGGCGGGGTGTTAGTAGTGTCATTACAAACATGGAGGAAGAAAATTTGTCTCACATTTAGGGAAAATAAGTGAAAGATACAAAGCACAAAAGGAATTTTTTGGAGCATGTGACATGTCTCTTGTGCACTAATGTCTCATTTTGCAACTTTTTGTGCAAGGAATTGTTCGATTGGTTGAAGAATGGGGCCGTCACTTGGTGTTGCATCTGCAAGGTGAGAGAGAATTGTATGGTAGATTTATGATTTTGGCTCTACTTTTGATGCATACGTTGAAATTTATTTAAGGACAACATGTCTAGAAAGAATGGGTTGGAAATCAACATTAGCCCTCCATATTGAAATCATGGTAGGGTTGTGAATATTTATAAGGAATCATTTCTTGCAGGATTGTAGGTTTTACAACCATTTGGATCAATGAATAACGAAGAAGTGTCTTGTAGCTCATACAGAAAACCATAGAAACATTGAATAGATGTACCTTTTTTGCGAAGGCAAGTGGATTCTAAACATATGGTATGCCATTGAACAAAATTTACAAGTTCTTCATAGTCAACTGCGTAGTTTGATGAAAATATGGATGGTGATGCAAGAATGCATAGATCATTTGTAGTATAATGTTGTAACCAAGATGTATACAAGTGGGGATTACGAGGATTCCAAGTTGTAACATATGTGTCAAAAAACAATTTTATAGCTTCAACTGCTAGAACATCTTCCCATTCTAAGGTGTCCATATTTGGTGCATCTTCCAACCAAATAAGGCCATGAATGTGTGTATATCCTCTATGATTCCATTCATATCTACATGGGAGGAAAGGGAATATATTAGAAATGAATTGTATAAAGTGAGAAACATGAAGAGAAGAACAAGAAGGAAGAGATGGTAGAATACCTGCACCAAGAATATGTTATATGAAAACCTTTTTGAAGCACCTCTTGAAGGAATGTTTTGAATCTATTGTGGATGTATTCTGATGTAATATGTGTATTTGATATGATTTTGTGAATCTTCCATTAATATTCTTGATCTAAACCAATAGGAATTCCAAGAGGCATTAGAGCATGCAAATATGGCCATTTTGTGTCAACTGTAGTAAGAACGAAGAAGACTGTTGGTGTACCTTGTTGATTGATCATATTTGTGAGTTCATATATACTTTTGTTCCAATATGAGCATGTTCAATGTAATGAATATCCAAACATTACAGCTTGGTCTCCAATTTTGTCATTAGGCATGCATTGCAATTGGTTAACAAGATCAAGTATTGTGGGAGGTAGTGTATCTTCAAGATTAATTTTGACAAAAAACAGAAGCAGTAGCATTACTCCAATGATGCATGATTAGATTGTATATGTAGTACCAGAAGCAAGGATGTTGGCCAAATATGTTGTCATGATAGTGAATGAGTTGAAGTGCATATTCATGCATCTCAACTTCATGAATGCGTGGTTGTTTAAGCATTTTTGCACCTGTGGGGAACAAGGTTGGAAAATCCATGGAAATAAGGCCTTCTATGTTGGAATCATTGATAGGGGAGATTCTTATAGGGGGGAATTTAATGGAAGGTGGTAGTGGAATATTTGGTATTCGTAACAAGTGTCTAATTTGTTCAACCTCGGTTCTAGCATTAGTTTGTGTTGAAATAGACGAGGAGGATTCTAATTCATAGGGTTCAAATGAATCTAGTCATTGAACTTTATAGGAAAATCTTTGCTGATGAGATAATGTATCAATGTTATTAACATGCAGAATCAAAGGGAAATATCTATTGAAATAAGAGGAAAAGAAGCTAATGCAATTGGGTTGACTTGTACATCCTTGTAGTATGGGTCGTTTTCCATTTTGTATTGAAGGGAATCAAGAACATGTGTTTGAGTAACAAACAGTTCATATGGATTGTTTGTAGAGTTTCATTTGTGAACAACAAGGATGTCAAGTTCTGATATTAAATGGGGTAGTAATGTGGAAATATTTGAAATGTATTGGGGGAATAAAATAGTATGGCCAAAATATTTATTTTTACCACCATGAGCATGTGTGACTTGTAAGATTGGGTTAGAATGACTAATGAGCATTTCTTCAACTTGTGTAAGTACTGCGAGGACAGGTGGTTGGATGCTTGGGTCCATATTCTTATCCAATGAAACACGATGGCATTTTCATTCTAGAATACAACAAGAACAAGTGTATGCACCATGGAAATTTTTTGTTGCAATACCAAGGTAACATTATTTTCAAATCGAGCAGACATGCATATCAGCTGATTGGTCCATTTTTTTACGAAATCGTTGATGTCCATCATGGAGATGGGTGTTCAATGGATTTAGAATAGGGGATGGAAGGGAAGGTTAGGAAATAGAAAATGAAGAAGACATATCCATAGGTACATGAGTAGCTCTGTAAAATAGATATTGTTTCTTATTGTTTTTATCCTTGTTCTATGCATATACAACTCTTCTTCGTGCATTGGCTTGCTCATTGTCATGAGTCGGCATAGTTCCTACAAGAAAATCATAAAATTGTTAAAGACTTAGAAGCTTTGATTGCTAGCAGTTAACATTTTCTATATGTATTAACTGCAAAGTATATGGATATAAAAAAGAATATATAAAGAATTAACTAATTGCATATTGGGAGCTAAGAATGTATCTTAAAATAATATTTATGTAGTAAGTAGTTTTTTACAAGTCCTAGCTTGATAATTGTAATAAAGGAACAATATAGAAGAGAAAAGTGTAGTATGAGAAAAGATATAAGAAAAAAAACATTAAATGTAATTATTGTTCTATACAACATAATGAAAACTTGTGCTAAGAAAGAAGAAACAAAGTTGTTTATTTTATAAATAAACATAATAGCAGATTAGTATTGTATTCAAAAGTTAGCATATAGGTTGTATCAACAATTTAGGTTAAAAACTTTAAGTGATAACTTGTATAGTGGAATTATGAGACTAAAAAATAGAACTATTATAAGGGAGTTGAAAAAAATACCCTTCTATGTTCAACTATGAAATAAGGAATTTTCAGAATTGAGGGCATTCATTACAGACAATAAAAAATGCTTAAGTATCAAGTCAAAAAAATCTATATATTTACATGTCCATATGTGTTATCAACCATGACAATTACAAATTTTAGGCGTGCAATTCCACATAAGGTCTATGTTCTAATTGAAAGAGTAAGAACTAATTGTTTGTTGCAGATCCTCTAGACTATTTCAACAATTGATGTTGTTTTAGTTGAGAGAATACATAGGTATTTTGCAGAAATTCCCATGTGTTGGTTTGTAGCATCATCAAAATCTATGACCCCATGAAGCTATCTAGTGATATCTTACAAGTCAACCTTTAGTATGTATTGGTAGTCACATTCAAGAAACTCCCCATCACATTTACCATAGTACTAATTGTCTCCAAATTTGTGGGAAATATTTTTCATGCATTGTATACCATCAACAAAAAGAAGGCATGCAAGAAAATGAAAGTCTTCCATGGTAACATTTGTTATGGTTGAAACAAGAGAGTACCAAGCAGGTTTTTCAGATGCTTGTATCTCATTGATGGTAATGCTTTTACGAGGAGCAGAATGAGAGGCTTTGAATTTTTGGCTCAAAGATGGTGATGCTGAATGAAATCCCTTGTCATTAAACCATATCTGGAGAACCACAGTTTCTTCAATATTTCGATTTATAAAACTAGTAGTGTTGGAAATAGTTCCAATAGTTTTTCCATTAAAATATATAACACGATCACCTTTGATTGCTACAACTAGAGGAGTAGGTAAACCGCAGAGGTTGGAAATATCAGCTCCTTCAATTTGGAAATGATCTCCCCAAAGTGTTGTGTCAATACTATAGCCTAAAATTTCACGGAGTCCAATGCTGCACCATACAGTATCAACACCATCTCGTTTCTGTATCGTAGATGTAGGTGAAATTGAAATGACAAGTCCAACAAGGTCAACCATGGAATTGATAGGTATAGTTTGAATCTCTTTAATAGTTTTAAATTTAAAGAAATATAAAGGTACTAAGGAGTATCCATCTAAGCATGGTTGGATGGTTGACGAGGAACCTAGGAAAACCTCATTATGGCTTTTCAAATGGTTGAAAATTGGATTGGATGCTTTCACTGTGCCATTTGATACTATGTACACTATTCCTATTTGTATTTGGTCATACAAAGNCATGTCAAGCATTAACAAGGTCAAATCCAAATACTTTGCTAGACCCTCATTGGTTTCCATATTCATGTATGTTTGTCTTGGCAATAACTCGACCTTGAATGTTCCAAACTTTGGTAAAAGAGGAGATTATGTGAATGGGATAGTCAATGCAAGTAAGGAAGTGTTTTCATTTATTGAGCTAGGCTTCACTACAATAGAGGAATTATTCTACGAGGGATAAGCTAGAGGTAAGTGGTAAGGTGCAGGGTCTTCAATAATTGTTTCATCCACTGTGACAACTTCAAGTGCAAGCAATGCAATAGTATTATGAGAAGAAGTATGTTAGAGAGTAATGGGAGAGAAAAAAATTGGATTCATGAACAACGTGAAATTGATTAAGTGGGAAAAAATGAGGAAATTAAACATATGTTACATTATGTACAATGTTGCACGTACATTGAGTAACTTTGATTATAGTTACTTCTTTTAGTTTTCCATTTTCTACAAGACTATTGTATATAATTGGAAGCAATAGCTCATGCTTGTGAAGGCCTTCTAAGATAGAAATTCAGAACCAAATTGATGATGAGTTGAGTGAGTTCACTCTGTTTAATGAGGAGACCTGTACCAGTGGGAAAAGGTTGACAACACCATGTAGCAAGAGTGAAATGGAATCTTCAGTTAGCATAGTCTTCATAACATGATGATTATTTTTTCCTGTGGAATGAAACAAGGCATAAACAAAAAAAAAATTGCAATGTAATATATCCATGTAATCTCACTAAAATGCATATATAAAAAAATAAAATTCTCACATGAACATATTCCATGAGTCTGGTCATTGTTATTCATTATGTGTTGTAAATATTAAATATGGACTATCACAAACATAGAACTATGTTATACCAAAATCCTGTCACCATCATGTGATAAGACGTTTGACATACCTACTTGCCCTGAATCCCAGCTTCTGGAGTGGAAACTAAATGGTTTTTCATCAATCTTCCATACAAATTCCCAGCACCGTGCATGCCCCTTTATCTAGGAACGGTACCCCTGCTCACACCGCCTTTGATTGGTTGTCCACAAGCGGTGCCACCGCCCACTGCCCTTGGTCCATAGGCGGTTATTACCAAAACCTCTCTGTCATAGAAGGAGAAGTGTTGTACCCTGGGTAAAAAGGGAAAAAGAGAAGTTTCTCGAGGCTTCCAGATGATAAGCCTCGTGTACTGCCTTATCCCTACTATTGTGGGTTGGTTGAGCTCTAGATCCCTCATCCTAGGATCTTAGAGGCCACCTCACCCACTAACTTCTCAACCATCTCTATCCACTAAAGCCATATAAATATGAGCTCATAGCCATGGTTGAGGGAAGAAAATTTGAAGGTATTGTTATGCTGTTGGATTGATTCTTGGCTCAAGATAATTTGGAATATTTCACTTGGAAGATCATTTGGATTGATTCTTGGCCCAAGATCATTTGGAATTAGCTAGAATATTTCACCTCCTATGGATAGCAAGGTGTTCCACTGGTCTGAATGGTTCAGATCCAGAACAAATACAGGACAGAGGTTGAAGACTCTGCCTAGATGCTGTGGATATCTAGAATACAAGGCTTTGACAGTTCACCTATGTACCTGCAAAAAATCTCAACACGAAACGAATCAAAGCAACCAGAATATGATTTACTAATCTATGCTAGTGACTAAGGAATCTAGCAACATATATATGCAAAATCACAATAACAACATCATATGTGGGACAGAAATCAACTTGCATTAGAAATATGAAGAAGTTTACAACCAAGCCTTAGTGTTGACATGCATCTCCAAGAAATGAGCTCTTAATCCCCAAAATCTCTGACTCTACCTCTCTATTCTCTCTCCAAATGATCTTGGGCTAAGAATCAATCCAATAGCATAACAATACCTTCAAATGTTCTTCCCTCAACCATGGCTATGAGCTCATATTTATAGGGCTTTAATGGATAGAGATGGCTGATAAATTAGTGGGTGAGGTGGCCTCTAATATCCTAGGATGAGGAATCTTGAGCTCAACCAACCCATAACAGTAGGGATAAGGCAGTACATGAGTCTTATCATCTAGAAGCCTCGAGAAACTTCTCTTTTTCCCTTTTTACCCAGGGTACCACGCTTCTCCTTCTATGACAGAGCGGTTCTGGTAATAACTGCCTATGGACCAAGGGAAATGGGTGGTGGCACCCCTTGTGGACAACTGATGAAAGGCAGTGCAAGCAGGGGTACCACTTCTAGATAAAGGGGCATGCACGGTGCTAGGAATTTGTATGATAGATTGATGAAAAACCATTTAGTTTCCACTCCAGAAGCTGGGATTCAGGGCAAGTAGGTATGTCAAATGTCTTATCACATGATGGTGACAGGATTTTAGTATAAAAAGATGCCTCCCAAAGCATGAGTCTTAGAGTGATACGATAAATGAGATTTTTGAGAACAAGTCGTCGCCAAGAGATAAAAATGTCGGCTCGATCAGAGTATGCAGTCAAGTAGGCATCTGTAGTACATCAGTACGTTGACTCATAGACACAAGTAACCAAACTCTTAGTTGCAGATCAATACAAGGCAGATCCATGAGTGGAATAAACAAGCATGGCTACTAGAATATAGCGTAGATCCATGTGATAGAGGACTCAAACTTGGACATAGCTACCAGACATACAACGTAGATCTATGTCATACAGATACAAATTTGAGCATAGCCATGACCATACAAATGTGGATCCATGCTAGATATACAAAAATCCTTCGCAACCCGGGGAAAAAGCAATCAGTGCTTTTAAACAAATTCCCAGAGTCTTCATCTCGTCTTCCACAAAGTATGATTCTATCCATGTGATTATAAGGATCTGAAGTCGAACATGGTAGAAACCACTTGAGTGCGAATAGATGTCCTGATGTCGAACACCCAGTAGATTCTATCAATCAAAGGCCAATGATGTCAACCTATGTTGAGAGGGAGAGAATCTGTCATTAAGGCATACAGATCTCAAGGTACTAAATATTGTTTCTAATACTATTTCCTGGATGATGAGCTGATGTCGATGGGAATAGTCTCGTCGAAGGAGGGCCATGATGAGTCCCACATCGACAACACAAAACTCGGAACATAGTTCTGGAATGATGTGAATGTAGTAACCATATGACTGACTCAAAGATATTGACACAAATACTTTGTAGACCGCAGAGTTAAAAATTCTTCAGATCTCCTTTGAACATCGGGTGGCACAACAAAATGACTTGGTAGCATGACTAGACAGGAGAGATACAC
Source organism: Pseudotsuga menziesii (assembly GCA_001517045.1). Lineage (NCBI taxonomy): Eukaryota > Viridiplantae > Streptophyta > Pinopsida > Pinales > Pinaceae > Pseudotsuga > Pseudotsuga menziesii. The sequence continues at coordinate 42,545 of LPNX010876491.1, forward strand.
AATGCGACAGTGGACAATGCATTCTTTTGAAAGACTCAAAGGATTGATATGAATCATGAAAGTGGATCGTCATGAAAATCAGCTGAATACCCAACTGACTGACATGATTGTGCAGACAAATTCCATGTTCAAAGGTAACGACAAACAACTACCATTATTTACAAAATGATTCCCTTCCCATTTTCCCCATCATGATCAATGAGTGCCTATTTTTGGTTTTACGATTCAAAGAGGGTAACAAACACTCGATATAGCTTGTCAAAAGACAAGTCGAGTCTCATATGTTTTATGAACCTGAGAGAGGAGGGGTTCATTCCCAAAATAGGTCTCTCAATGTTTAATTTAATGAGTCCACTGAAAGAAAACTCAGTATCGTTCATGTTTAGAGATTCTGAACGTATACAGAAGAAAACTCCATGGGGGTCCTTTTTCGTATGATTTAGTCTCTAAGGCCCGAAAAGTGTAAAATCATACCTTAGAGAACTCTTCCAGTCATGATTGGCTGGAGTGTTCCTTTCTCGTAAATAGTCCTATCTGAACCAAGAAAGATATAACCTACCGTTGGACGGACGAATCTTCAAATACTTTAACGAGTGTGAAGAAGACAATATCGCTCGACGATCTTTTCATATTTAGGGAGCCTGAAGAGAGTTTAAAGAGGACTCCATTATCCTTTTTCATGTTTGAATCCAGAGCATGAAAAAGTAATAAAATAATCTCAAACCACTTTTCATGTTTTAACTAAAGAACGAAAAAATGAAAAGTAAGCTCAACACCATCTTATTGTTTTTAACAAGCTCGAAGATCAGTTGAAAGAATGCTCAAATATTGGTTTTATTTTTACGCAAGCTCAAAACCAATGGGTAAACTATGCTTGAAAAATCCCATTAACATGATATACAGAGGTTGTAATCTTGTCCCCAGCATGATTTCTAGAGAAGCTTACCCCTAACATGGTTGCTAGGGGATCGATATGCCCCCAAGCTTCGTTTCATCTGATGATTCTTCTTCCATACCCAACCTAAAAACCTGGTTACTAATGTGAAAATGTTCACCAGGGGGGTAGGAAGAACGAGAATCAGGAAGGTGAAGGTTCAAGTTCTAACACTAAAGTGAAGACTCAAATCAAGGGAAGGGGATCTGTTTCATTTTTACGCAAGCTTGAAATAGAAGGTAACTATGCTTGGAACATGGTTTCATTTTTATGCAAGCTTGAAACCAAAAGGTAAAGTATGCTTAAGGAAACCTACTTTATTTTTTAACGAGCTTGAAATAGAAAATGAACTATGCTCAGGAATGATTTCATTTTTATGCAAGCTTGAAACCAAAAGGTAAACTATGCTTGAGGAGATCCATTTCATTTTTTAACGAGCTTGACATAAAATGGGAACTATGCTCAAAACATGGTTTCATTTTTATGCAAGATTGAAACCAAAAGCGTAAACTATGCTATCGACATGGTTTCATTTTTATGCAAGCTTGAAACCAAAAGAATAAACTATGCTTAAGGAATGGTATTATTTTTTAATGAGCTTGAAACCAAGAGTATAAACTATGCTCTAGACATGGTTTCATTTTTATGCAAGCTTGAAACCAAAAGCGTAAACTATGCTTAAGGATTGGTTTTATTTTTTACCGAGCTTGAAACCAAAAGTAAACTATGCTCGCAAACCTGCTCCTACCAAACATGATATCCGGAGGTTGGTAGGTTTCCTCCATTTCATAAAAGCTAGCAGCTCAGCTCCATTATGAAGTCCAGAGACTAGAGCCATGCCCTCCATTTTACCTACGATGGGATGAAGCTAACTAGAAGGGGAAATAGGCACAAGAACATGCGATACATTCAGGGAAGTTTGATTACTAGGAGTAATGCAATGGTCAAGTGTAACAAAGGAAAGATGATCAATGGTCACAATCTTCCCATCATGGGAAAATGTATAACTCTAAAGAGTGTGGACACTATGGCTTTCATGGCATACACATAATCATGTCCAAGGAGCAAATTGAAATCTAAAGGAACTTGGACCACCATAACATTACTGCAGACAGTTTTCCCTCCTAATGTAATAAGTAAATGAGCAAGGATCCCTCAAGGTGCACTAGGTCTTCGATTAAAAGCTAGTATTTGATCGGTGGCTGGCACAAGCTGAGGTGAACCTAAAGCTTGCCAAGCAGTTGAGGATAGAATACTAACAGAATCCCCTTCATCTACAATAGTGCGAAGTTTTCTCCTAGCAGTAACATTCACAACGATCTGGAAAGAAACACTCAAATGAATACGATACTTTGTTAGGTTACTCCAGTCAAAGGAAATAACCTCATTACTTGGAGAGGGTTTTGTCAAAACATAAAAAATTTCCTCTTGTCGAGAACAATCAGAATGAAGCATAAAAGCTTTAGCAGGTTTCAGTTCATTCTCTACTGGAAGAGAAGAACAAGACAAAGACTTAGTTGAAGCAACTACTTCAGTCTTAACACTCTTTGATGAAAGAGTGGGATCGGGTGGAGAGGACATTGACTCGACCACTTCACTCTTCGAAGGAAGAGTGGGATCAATTACAAATAAATCCAAATCGACCACTTGGTCAACTAGTGGGAGATTGAGGGATAACTTACTATCACTTGTTGGAATCACCTGTTGATGATTAGTAATATTTTCAAACCAACGCGAAGCTTCATCCATGCTTGGAAAAAGAAAAGTACAATGCATAGCCTTGCATATCAAACAAGGATACAAGACTTTACCCTTATGACCTTTTACCAATGGGTCACTAGTTGAGGGAGTATCATCAACATGATGATCAGAGGTTGATGACATAGACGGTTTGGACCTTTTAGACCACTTTTATTGTACACGAGAGAAACCGGGACACTCCTTAAGAAGGTGGCCCCCCTTGCAAAGCTTACAAGGGAACTTGGGATTTCCAGGTGTTCTCTTCGAACGGGCACCATCAAGAGCATATGGTTGCTACTTTTTCTCTTTCTTATCCTTCTTATTTTTACGCTTCCCTTTCTTCTTCTTCTTCTTATCCACATGACTACTAACCATAGAGCTTTGGTCAAGAAAATAAGAAGGAAGGGATGAAGCAACAATCGACGAAGAAGGAGAAGGATTAGGTTGAGGTCAATCCTCTCCCGAAGGAGAGGTGACATTTGAGACATTAGGTGTAACAATAATTACCGGATTAAATAGCCAAACAGACAATCCTATAGTTAATCCAGGAAGATTTAGAGTGGTAATAAAGGGAGGACCAATACCTTCACTTGGAGGGAATACAAAAGGTACACCTTGGAAAGGGACCCCTTGAGTGGTAGTCCCATATGAGGATGCCATCTCTAAACTCTCTAATAACCCCCTAACTACCATGCACAAGAAAGTACTACTCAAACTAAAAGCAACAAGAAAACATGTGAAAGGAGTGGATAAGAGTCAGGAAACTCACAGGACAGGACAAAAGGATAACTGAGATGGTTTGAGGATTCCTAAAAGGGTCTCTCGATATACGCAAGGTACGAGGGAGCTCAAATCAGTAGCATTGTTTTCTAATGCATAACCGTACACAAGGGGCCTTTCGATATACAATAAAGTACGTGAAGTACCTTTCTATATACCTCAAGGGTACGTGAAAGGCCGTTCGATATACCAATAGTACATGGAAGAACTGCACAAGTCTCAGGATGTAATGCAGACAAATAACCACAGCTCCTATGTTTAATGACGCCCGAACATGTCTCTAAGTTATCACTCAAATTGCTAAAAGTTTTAACCTAGTACTACCGTTAATTTTATCTTGTGCATTTAGGTGGAACCATGGAGTGAAAACTTGAAATTAAATAAGATGCACACTGATCTATATGATAATGCAAGTTTTCCTCTTCAATGAAATTCTACCTAAGAGAGGGAGAAAGATTTACTTTTCTTCTCAAAAATGCACACCCAAATGCAAATGAAATTCTATATTTTTAAATGAAAAGTGAAATATCAATGCACCCTAAACAATCTTCAAAGAAAATAAGGAAGAGATCTAGAGAACATATAACATAAATCAAAATGTTTCCTATATTTTCATGCTTGAAAAAGACGCATAAAAACTTAATGGAAAGATGATTTCACTAACATTTCCAAACAAATATAACTCTAATGTACGCAAAGCTGAAAATAGATGTTTCTTCTCAATGAAAGTAAGATCTAGAATTTCAAACAATCATGCACAAAACAAGAAGAAAATCGTTCAACAACACCTGCGAATAAAGCAAAGGAGAGAGAAAACTAAAAATTCTCTTTGAAATAGACAAGGAAACGAAGAACTAATCTTTCCTACCAAGCACTGAAAAAATTAGCATGCAAAAGGAAACAAGAATCACCCCAAGCAAAGAAGGACTCAAAACAACATGGATCACTCATGCATTCTAAGTCCAAAATGAACCAAAGCCTACTCATGAAAATGAAATGTAGATTTTCAATTCCAATGAATAATATCTACAGAAAAGAGAAAGAGGTTTCAAGCAAAGAAAATAATGTAAACTCCAACGCAAGAAACATAAACTCTCTTTGAATGCAAAGGGAATATAATACTCAAAGCGACTGTAGAATATACAATTCATGGCCGTGAGGGAGCATTTTTTTTTTTAAACTACACTTCATTTTCATTAAAAAGTAAGCTAAAAACACACAAAAATCAAAATACAGAGTCTGGAATAGGGTCTACCTGGCACCGCACAGATGAAGCTGCTGATAGGCAGTTTTGAGGCAGAACTGCTTCTTGCTCATTTGACTCAGGCGGTGGCACCACATATTGCTTACTAGACTCAGGTGGTGGCACTGTTCCTTCCCAACAGAACATGTGCGGTTCCCTATGTAGATCCAAAACATCAAGGAGAACGAAGGATTCGGTCAGAAAAAGGCTAGATCAAGGCAAATACTGTTGAATTGAGTATGGAAATAGAGCATAAAATACCGAAATTACTCAGATCTGAACAGATTTAGAAATTTCAAACCCAAATAATGCAATTCAGAAAGTAGATCTGACTGAAAAGAGTTGAAGAAAACGGAGCCTGGATTCGAATAGGAGTTGTAGACTGAGGAAGATCAGAGCAATTGATATACTATTCCCCAACAGAGTCGCCAGATTTGTTAGCTGGAATATTTCGCCTCCTGTGGAAAGCAAGGTGTTCCAATGGTTTGAATGGTTCAGATCCAGAACAAATAGAGGACAAAGGTTGAAGACTCTCCCTAGACGATGTAGATATCTATATTACAAGGCTTTGATAGTTCACCTGTGTACCTGCAAAAAATATCAACACGAAATGAATCAAAGCAACTAGAATATGATCTACTAATCTATGCTAGTGACTAAGGAATCTAGCAACATATATATGTGAAATCACAACAACAGCATCATATGTGGGACATAAATCAACTTGCATTAGAAATATGAAGACGTTTACAACCAATCCTTAGTGTTGACATGCATCTCCATGAAACCAGCTCTTCATCCCCAAAAGCTCCGACTCTAGCTCTCTATGCTCTCTCCAAATGATATTGGGCCAAGAATCAATCCAACAGCATAACAATACCTTCAAATGTTCTTCCCTCAACCATGGCTATGAGCTCATATTGATAGGGATTTAATGGATAGGGATGGTTGATAAATTAGTGGGTGAGGTGGCCTCTAAGATCCTAGGATGAGGGATCTCGAGCTCAACCAACCCACAACAGTAGGGATAAGGCAGTGCATGAGGCTTATCATCTGGAAGCCTCGAGAAACTTCTCTTTTTCCCTTTTTACCCAGGGTACCATGCTTCTCCTTCTATGATAGAGAAGTTTTGGTAATAACCACCTATGGACCAAGGGAAATGGGTGGTGGCACCGCTTGTGGACAACCAATGAAAGGCAGTGTGAGCAGGGGTACTGCTCCTATATAAAGGGTCATGTGCGGTGCTAGGAATTTGTATCACATATTGATGAAAAACCATTTATTTTCTACTCCAGAAGCTAGGATTTAGGGCAAGTAGGTATGTCAAATGTCTTATCACATGATGGTGATAGGATTTCGGTATAACAAACTACGTGTTATGGTTTTTCGAGCCTATAGAAGATATTTTAAATGTCATTGAAGAGTTGGAAGAATAGTGTAGACTATCTGGGCCAATGTTTTAATCTATTTTCTCTATGTTTTCTTAGGTGAAAGTTGGAAACCAGAAAGACGACCAAAAGCAGAGATGAAAGCACGCAACTAAAACTTTAGAAATAGAAATTTTGGGAAAGTTTGGATTTGGTGTTTTCGGCTTCCTCATTTCGCACAGCAGAAATCAGAAGTCATAAATTAATTTATTTGAACTAAAAACGTATTGAAGTTTTGCATTCTGCATTATGTACTTCAAAAAGAAGAAAGCGAAAAGCAGAAGAAAAAAATTACGAAGAAAAACATCAAAGTTTTGATTTACGCATTCCGCACTGCGGAAAGCGGAAGTCAGAAAATGAGAAAATAAAAAAAAATGACAAAGACTTTTTTGGATTCCACATTCCACACAGTGAAAAGTGAAAGTCGAAAAGCATGAAAAGTTAATTGTGAACTTGTAACTTCCAATTTCTTCATTCCACACAGCGGAAAGTGGAAGTCGGCAAGAAAGATGGATTACGGAATGTGGAAGCCGGAAAGCATGAAAAGTTAATCGTGAACTTGTAACCTCTGATTTCCACATTCTGCACAATGGAAAGCGGAATTCGGCAATAAATATGGATTGACAAAAAATGAATATTATGGAATTCGCATAGGAAGAAGGCGGAAGTCAGGAATAGATTTTCTCGATGAGTTGAAAAAAATGGATCCCCGCATTCTGCACTACGGAAAGCAGAATGCGGAAGGCAAAAGTGGCCAAAAATAAAGTTTAAAAATAAAAGTTTCTTCTGAAATAAAAAAAATCCCCCAAAAAACAAGACCAATGAGGAAATTTCATTAAGTGAAAACATCATACTCAGTGCAGGTGTGGAAGTGCGGAAAGAAGGCCTATACGATTTTGAGGTCTGTAAATGAACGATGCCATTAGGAAAGGTCTATTGTATATATTTTGTAGCGGTAAAGATTCAATATTCAATATCCTCTTAGAAACCAGAAAGGCAGAAGTCGAAAATTAGAAAGGTCACAAGTGAACAGTTTGCATTCCTTTATTTCTACATTCTGAAGTCGGAAGTCGGAAGTCAGAAGGGGGTAGTCAAAAAATTCAGTTCAGTTTAGGTTGGAAACAACTATTCTTCTTACAAATTGGATTTGTAAGCTTTGGAATGACTGTTATAGTGATTTTAAAGCTATAGAATGATTGTAAGAGGTTATCAATTTTTGATGGCCTTGCAGCTTTAGGTTGAGTTCCTTGCCTAAAACAAGTAGTACAGGTTTACTAGTCATTTTCCTAAGAAAACTACAGGTGACACACTTTCCTTTATAGCTTTAGCATTCATTTAAATACTAACAGTATTATACATGGACCTCACTAAGTTGGAATGATGAGAGGATTAAAATATAACCAAATACAAGAATTATTAATTCAAAACATAGCATGAGTGTTAAACCATTACGAATCCACATAACTAATACAAGTCATAGTCCTTCTGCAATAGAGCAGGAGTCACAGCCAATTAAAATAGAGAAAATGTGTTTCACCATTTCATAAGAAATACTTTCATTTAGCCAAAAAACGGATACCTATCATTTTATTGACATTTAAAACACCTATTTAGACATATACATATATACCATGAGTTAAATAGATTTGTGGAAATTTAAAGATAGTAATAGAACCTATTTGTAAGGTCAAATACAAAGAAATTTTTTTTCTATCACAATGAATGTTCAAAACATTTAAGCAGATTGAAGGCATACCTGCAAACTTGACAAGGTGCGAAAAACCTCTGTTGGAAATTCTCTAGTGTAAACGAAGCGCAACAAAATCAATATAATCAAAGCAAAGGAAAATAGTAAGAAATAGTGGTTACTTGAAGCTTTGTATATATGTCCAAAGCAAAGACGGTGTAGCAACAAATGCGATATATCGAGTATTGTAACAAGATCTTGGAGATCATCATAAGGTGTGCCAAAATTAAGATATAGGCCCATGTCTGAATCAAATGACAAGATTTCTTGAATTAATGGAGAAATAATGCATTGATGAAGCATTAATTTGGATGAAGGGAAATGGGCAAAGTGTATTTCACTGACTGAAGTGGCAATGAAATGAAACCATGAAAAAATTTACCCCACAAACTGTGAGCCTAAAGCCACAAAAGTCGTCGACAAAATGTTATCCTAAACCCACAAAAACTGTTGGACTGAAACTTTCACAAAATAATGGGTGTAAAATCTTGGCAAGGGATATTCCCAATTGAAAGAAATGAATTACAATGAAGGACAGTGAAACCTTTTACAAAACAAAATTCCAGGACCGGTCATTTAGTGTAGTGAAAAACTGCAAGGCACCTGTCAGAAAAACACTTTAAACACCAAGTGGGAAGAAGGATCCGCAATTGGAAATTTGATACAAAAAAGCTGTCCATAATTCCATCAACCCATTCATGTGCAGCATCAGCCATAACAGAGAGGACACCTGCAGTCTACGGGATAAAATTTTTGGAATCAAGATTGCAGAATCAGGGATTGAACTGAAGTACAATACAAAAAAAAAATTGATCAACATATGTGCGTGAAAAAAATGTCAAGACATAGCTCCATCAATCAATCCATTCAATCACAGCAACAACTATAAAATACATAACAAAACTCTTGTCTATTCACCATTCTCCAAGCTGACAAGACAAGTGTCAAAACGCCATTGGAAAGGGATACGAGGAATATTCTGAGACTGTGTCTCCATTGTGAAACACCTTCGACGTAATTATGTTATAATATTATGCAAAAGACCTTAAATTGGCCATAAAAATAACTAATCACAAAACTTCCCAGTTAGGTGCTAATTATCTAGGTTGGAATTGTAATGTCCTAGACTATTAATGTATATGTACATGATGAAATGGCTATAATTAGGACATATGTGACTTGTGATGAAGAAGGACATTTAATGGGGGTTATGAGTCAACAAGAGGGGAAAGAAAGGGACTTATACTAGTATAATATTATTTTGTTACTATCTAATTTCTTTAAGCTTTTCTTTAGATGATTATTCTAAGTTCTTTTTCCTTTGGATTAGTTGCCAAAGTGAGGTACATGCACTTCCTATGAAGGCATGTGTATCTCTTTAACATGCAATTATATTCTATTAATTTTGACATATAATGGAGTTTTTTATCATCTATTTTTGTTCATTTTTATCGAGGTTTTATCTCTAAGATTAGGATTCTATAATATTGTTATAATATTAATATAAATTGTTTCCATGAAACTATGAGGAAAATATGATTAAGATATGGATGTTTGCTAACATAAAGGAGGGAATCAATTACAATTGAATCTTCCCTTGTTCCCAATAATAGATATTTCATATCTTGCCTATGTTTGAGGGAAGCAAGATAGCGTAAAAAATTATCCAACATTGAAGGGGACTCGATTTCCTGGTATTGTGAAGGATAAGGGGGAATACTGCTTCCTCGAATGACATAGTTGTAGAATTCATTTTAGTTACATGTGAATTCAAGGAGTTGGGTTGTGTAAGAGAATTAGAGTCATGCAATAGAATTTTATCCTTGTTTATTCATAGCCTCACCTCGACGGTGGCCTCTATTACAAGGAGATAAGGTGTAATAGGGATCCTATGGTTGGGTGGGATGTCCTTCTTCTACAATGAGTCGGTGAGTAATTTCCAAAAGATTGTTGTTCTTGATTTTCTATGAATATGTAGAATCATTGTTGTTGATATTTGGATTTATTTATTTTCTATCTTGTTTAGTTCTGAATGCATGCATTACTTTGTATTTATAACAATGGGCTCATAATTCATTGGGTTGCTTCTTTATGCTTGCATAATCCTACATTTGCATGCATGCACTGTATAATTGCTTTATAATTAGAGAATTTTAGGTTGTTAACAATATGAAAGAAAAATTCAATTGTGGATTTGTTGGTTTATGGAGTAGCATGTAGCCTCAACAATTCATTGAGGTTGTTGGGTATGTTAAAGAATGGTATCAAAGAAAAACTTTGTGTGTACTTGTTGGTTTATGGAATAACTTGTAGATTTTGCATAGAGGTTGTTGTATATGCTTATGATGATATAAGAGATACATGTTACAACATAAGGGATGTATGGGAAAAAATTAGATGGACGTATAAGAAAAAATTATAGGTTTTCTCCAAGTGTTTGATAAAAGTTTGGAATGGAAGTTTTGGAAAATACAAAGTTCAAATGTCCATTAAAATAGTCAAAATTATGTTGGATAATAAAGGAATTGATAGGTGGATAGGTTACAAATCCACAATTACAAGCTATGGTTGTAAAACTATTAATGACATAGACAAAATCCAAGCGTCAAAATTGCATAATTAGTGATTTAGAGATTGACTCTGTTAAATAATTGGGAAAGAATTAAAATTTTTTAAAATGACCAATTTCTAACAATATCATAGTGAAATTAATTGAATGAAATCAAATTTCCATTTTTGTAATGTGCATAATACTAATGTGGGGAAGCCATGATTTATGAATCCATGGAATATCTTGTGCCAAGTGGAATTTCTGTGTATAATTGGTGGCCTCATAATTGAGGTTGAAAGTATGAAAACATGGAAAAGTGGTTTTGGATAAGTGGTGTGGTAGTTTTTAGATGCTTTCATAGTGGGCATAAAAACCACTTATAGAATCTTTTCAATGCATGTGGAGGTGTCATGTGTTCAAGTGGCATTTATTTGTGGAAGGGGAAGTTGTGTACAAGTTTGGTAATGTCTTACCTTTGCAATATTTGGATATGTTCCATCTGTTTGGAGAAAAATCACATAATGATATGCATAAAGGTTGTATCAAAATGAGTAATAACCAGTTTATAGATCCCAAATATGCAGTTTTGGAAACCATGTTTCATCCTCTACAATCATTGAGGATGCACCACACATCTTGGTGGTTTTCAAATTGTGGAAGAAAGGGTTGGTGCTAAAGGTCATAATGGTTTGATCTCCACAATTGATATATGTGCTCCAAGTGTCTAAGTAGGACCACCATTTTGGAGACATTCCTACCAAGGAAAAAAAGGAGATCTATGATCACATCAATTGATAGGATTGCACCAAGTGGAGAAATCAATGACTATGAAAGTTTTGTCTCATAAAATGAATTAATAAACTATAAATATTTGTGTGTGTGTAATATATTCCATAGGATAATAGGTTTAAATATTTATATTTTGGAGAAGTACTTAATATATTCTTATCATTTGGAAATAAAATGGCTTGTAGACTTGATTTGAAAAAATGGGTGGCTTCCAGAATGCACACATAGAAAATATCTAGAGATTTTGGAAATGAAGTCTATGTAACAAATTAAATTGTATGAACATATTGCATATATAATGTTACATCAAGTATATGTGAGAGGTCATAAATCCCCTAAAGAATGATACACAGGGGATGCACAAGATCGATACAACCAAGAAGAAGAGCTTAAAGGCTTGGATTCCAATATAGGAAATGAGGAGACAAAGTATAAAGGGAATAGAGGAAGGATTGAGCCATTAAATCTAGTGTAAACAACAAGGCTCTTGAAGATGGAGGTGAAAATTTATAGATATGATAACAAGATGATTTTAATGGATCAAGAGAACAAAAATTAGTTGAACGCTCAACTAATGCAAGGTTTAAATCATTTTCAAAGGAAAATAAGAAACAAATAATGTTTAATGCAAGAGGAAGAAGGTAAATAATAATAATAATCATCAAAAGGATGAACCTTTGCATTAAATAGTTGAGCTCTGCAACTGCTATCCTCTAGTGATTAGGGTTTCTTTAGGGTTTGAAGTTTTCACGTGATGGATCCTACTCCCCCTCTAGATACTTATTCGGATGAGAGGTGTAAGGATTTGGAAATAAGTTTGAGGAAAATTTTGGTGTCTCATCCTTGTACGAGTAAGCACGTTGCACAAGAATCCAAGTTTTTCAAGAGGGAGGCCATCCAAGAAATGAATATTTATTCAGTCTCTTCCAAATACAAAGTTGTTATATTATCTAAGAAAGGATTGGTAGGGAAATTTACAGGTCTTTGGACTTATCCTTATTCCATTGAAATTTGGCTGAACAAAAACTTGAGGCCCCCAATACAGGGTGAAGTTCAACAAAATTTATGCAGAAGTGGATTCTTTGTCTTTCTCTTTGAGAAGAAGGAAGATCAGGACCTTATTTTCATAAATGGGACATATTTCATAGGTCCAAGTGGCATGTATATTAACAAATGGGATTTTTCCTTTAACCCATAGAAATAAATTACCTCTGTCATTCCAATTTGGGTTAAGCTTCCCATATTCTTTTGCAGTATTGGAATGATGATGACTTGAGCGATATTGGGAACTCACTAGGGAAGTACATTGATAATTTAGATCCAAATCCACCTATGTTCTCATGTGCAAGAACTTGTGTATAACTGTATATGGAAAGAGGTCTTCCAGAGGCAATCAATCTTTCGATGGATTGTTGGAATAATCTCCAAATGGTTGATTATGATAAAATTCCATTTATATGTAAGGTTTTCCATGAATATGGTCACTTCACAATATTATGTCCAAAAATGAAGTAGAAAGACACAAAAGAAAAAAAATAATTAGAATGTAATGAAGTCTCTAGGAAAAAAGATAATAACCCGTCGTAGTCCCCCACAAAGAAGAAGGCTCCAGAAAACAATTTTCACATACTATACTTAGAGGAAAAATGAGAGGGAAGAGGAAGAAGTGAAGGAAAATAGTACATAAAATCAAAGGAGGTTGAAGTTAGTTCAGTATTGATTGATGTAGGTAAGGAGGAAAATTATCTACCAATCCTCCCTAAGCAAGCATATGTAAAAGTTGGATTGGAAGCTTCCCATAGTTCAGGAGGATAGGTAACCAGATATAGATCAAAGGAACAACTGGAGGAAACATCAGAAATAAAAGGAGAAGAAGTAGAACCACAAGAAAAAAAAAGGAATAAAACCTAACAAAACAATTAGAGATATGGAAGCAACACGCGAGAAGGACATATGCAAGCAAACAAGCCTAGACTAACACATAAGAATCATCTCTATGGGGAAAGAAACACAATGAACAATGGATAAGAATAAGGACAAATCCAATTTTCCAAATCAAAATAAATAATGAAAATAGTCTCCTGGAAATGTAAAGGGATAGGAGGAAAACAAAATATGGAAGCAATAAAAAGAATAAAAATCCTAGAATATGCATTAATCTTGTTTCTCTAGAAGGCTAAAATGCATGAGATAGATAGTATGAAGGTAATTAATAGAATATGGACTAATGGCGAAGGAAAAATAGTAAGTGTTGTGGGAGCCTCTGGTGGGATTCTTACATGGTGGGATAACAATTTATTCAGGATTCGATCTTTCTATGAGAGCCAATATTGGTTATTTGTGGAACTCAAGGATTTAAGTAAAAATGAATTTTTTGGGTTAGGAATGTCTATGGACCTATGATTCATGGAAATAAAGAAGAATTTTGGAAATCATTGGAAACATAGAGAGATGGGAAGATTAAGGCATCATGTATCTTAGCAGGGGATTTCAATCTCACAATTGTAGCAGATGAAAGAAGAGGTGTCTCCAAATTTTAGAATCCTTTTGGATAAAGGATAGAATATATCATGGATTCATGGAACTTGATCGATGTGAAGACAAATAAAGGAAAGTTTACCTGGAATAATAAAATATCGAGCACGAGTCACATTGCTACTAGGATCAAGAAATTTATGGTAAGAAACTCCTTTTTATACAAACCCTCTATTCCAAAATATAAAGTATTGACCTTTGCAACTTTAGATCATAGACCCTTAGATTTATTCTTCTTTGTGATTGGGAAACTGGGGCCTATCCATTTTTTATTTAACCCTAACTGGATGAAGTGAGAGGAACATATTTGTAATTAGTTCTCCAATGTATATTTTGGAAACCAAGCTCATAAATGTTAAAGGGGCTCTTAAAATATGGGATAAGGAGCCCTATATCAACCCAAGTAGGAAAAAGAGAACAAATGGAAGAGTTAGAAAATTTGCAATACAAAATAGAGGAGGAACAATTTACAAAATAAATCCTAATATTAGGAAAGGAATTGGGTATAAAGTGTCAATATATAGCAAGCAAGGAAGAAGAAGAAGGACGATTGCAATCAAGAAATATTTAGCTTGATGGAGGGAACATAAATACTAATTTTTTCCACAATGAATGCAAGAAGAGACATAAGAAGAATACCATAACATAACTCGTTAAGGATAATGGGGAACGACTAGTCGAGTAAGAGAAAATAAAAGAAGAGATTATTTTGTTTTTCAAAAATATATATGGAGAGGAGGAAGAGCCCAGTTAATAATAAAGGGGGAAAATGAGTGCATACATACCAACTCTAATTTCAGGAGAAGATAACGAGTTTCTGAATCGACCCATTTTTAATGAGGAGGCTCACAAGGCAATTTGATCTTTGCACCCAAATAAAGCACCAGGGCCAGATGGTTTCACTATCAACTTATACATAATATACTAACCCGTTATAAAAAAATATATATTATTAGAATGCTCAACTAGAATAGAAGTAGATAAAAAATTGAAGGGGCTACAAATTTATCCTTCCTCACTTTGATTCCTAAAGAAGAAAAAACCCCACTTTTTCCAAGTGCTTCAGGTCATTTTCTTTGTGCAACACATCTTTTAATATCATCACGAATATTATTTCCAATAGGATGAATAAGTTTATTCCAATACTTATTTGATTAAATCAAGTTGGGTTCATTGCTTGGAAGCAAATCTTTGACAATATTCGCATGGTTCAAGAAGCAATCCACTCTAGTTAAAAAAGAAAGGAAGCAGGTATGACAGTTAAATGAGATTTAGAAAACGATTTTGATAGAGTTAAGAATGGGTTTATTTCATGGTTCTTGGGAAATATGGGTTCTCTAGCCATTTCGTTCGATGGGTTAAATCCTATATTATTACTCCTTGGATATCCCCTCTTGTGAATGGTCATCCTACATATTTCTTCTGAATGTCTCGCAAGATTCGACATGGATTCCCTTTTTCTCGCTTCCTTTATATTCTAGTTTTAGATTCTTTGAGTAGGAGACTGAATAGACTTATGCTGGAAGGAAAAATTCAAAGGATAACACTTGCCAAGGGAGTCAAGTCGACTACTCATGCATAATTTACAGATGTTACCATCATCTTATGGAGTACCAATGTTCAAATAGTGAAAAAATATTCAAAAGTTCTTTTGACGTTTTTCTTTCAGCTTTAGAGGGAAAGGCTAATTGTGAAAAAAAAAATTGTTTATGTGGATGGAATTGCAATCCTAAAACCTTAAGATAAATCTCTCATTCCATCGGGTGTGAGGTAGATGTGGATTGGACCTTTTTCAAATATTTGGGGGTTCCCATAACCTGGAAAAAGGAAAACTTTTCGATTTGAATACAAAAGATTAAAAACAAAGTTCAGTATCGGGGAATGAGATGGATCAATTTGGATGGAAAAGTGACTCTCATTAAATCAGTTCTCTCTTCTTACCCAATATTAATGGTGCTATTCTTCTTGCGCCAAAAAATATTACCAATAGCATTAGTGTGGAATTAAGAAAAATTCTTTGGCAGGGAGGGAAAAATCAAGGAAAAAAATTTCATTTAGCTAATTGGAGTGTAGTGAAAAGTACAAAGATGAACACGAGAATTGGATTGAGAGAACCTGGAAACCTGAACATTACGTTGGGATAAAAGCTTGTGTGGAGTATTATTTCAGGATGAAAATAATTGTTGAAGGAAGTATTGATAAATAAATACATAAGGAATCCAAGGATAAAATTTATAGATCACAAATGGGAAGGGAAAGGAACTCACATTTGGGAGATCTATAAATCCTTTGGTGGTCTCATTAAAGACACTACTTACTAGATGTTGGGGAATGAGAAGAAAATAAAGATATGGATGAATAATATTATGGAACATCCTCAGTTAGGGTCTTTGTCAGTCCTTGAAGGAATTCATCAATGGATGCATCAGAAAAATTTTAATAGTTTATACGATATATCAATATGGACAAATTCAGGTGGATGGAAAGGATGGAAAGTTTTAAAACCTCCAAGTCATCTTTACCGGGAATATTTGTTCTTCCTTTCGAATTTGCATGGGAAATCCCCAAATAACCATCATGAAAGGGATAGAAAGGGATGGGGAAGATATGGAGACTATACGGTCAAAGAGGGATACAAAATCTTGGAGGAAAGAGCTCAACTACCAGTCTCCAAATTTTGGCAGAAGGTATGGAACCTAGTTTGTATTCCAAAAATTAATCATTTATTCTAGTTGTTAGCACATAATAAGTTACTCAATATATAAAATATCCTAAAAAGGGGTTTTGAAGGTCCATCTTGGTGTGTTCTTTGTAAAATCTCAACAAAGAATGCCAGGAACTTTGGAATGTGACTTCACAATGAATATTTGGGAGAAATTCTTTGAAATCCTTGGGAAAATCATATAAATGCCAAGTTGAGTGCGTGAAATGATTTAAAACTGGAAAAAAATAATTTCCCAAGAAATATTAGGAAGAAACCAAGTCTACATGAAGTATGGGAAGTTCTTCCTAAAAACATCTGTTGGAAAATATGGCTTGTAAGAAATCATCTCATTTTCGAGGATAAGAAAGAAAATCACATCAGTATTGCTTATAAAGGTGTGAACATGATTGCTGAGTGTTGGGGCGCGCACCTTAATGGTCCTTAATTTTGGTAACTCTGCGGTTTTTGTGGAAGCTTGTAAGCGGAGTTGCGACTCAAAATAGTCTTCGGGGTGTTGGGGTTGAGTAAAAGCCTTCTTTTTGTAATAAACCCATGGTTTAAGTCCAGGGTTTAGGGTTCGAGGTGCCCATGGGTTAAGCCCATGGTTTTGTAATATGTGCACTATAAATAAGCACTCTTGTAAAGAAGTCAGTTTAGGCTTTTGATGTAAGATGAATTGATGCGAAGCTAAGGCTCATTTTGTAAGAAAGGTTAAGTCCCAGCTGTGTGCATGGATGACCTCTGCAGCTGTGTGCGCAGAGGGTTTTGGGTGATTAAGAAGATCTGCAGCTGTGTGCGCAGAGATCCGCAGCTTAGTGCATAGCTTTGAGGAATTGAAGGGATCTGCAGCTGAGTGCGCAGATCAGAACTGTGGTTTTTGTAAAGGGTTGAATAAAACACAGTTCTGTGGATGTAGCCCCTAAAATGGGGGTGAACCACATGATATCTTGTGTCATGGTTCTTTTTTGTTGTTGTTATGTTCTTTATGCATTGCTAAATATATAACTGATAAGTAAGAACACTGCTAAATACTAACTTCGCTATGAATTCCCAGTAAAGGGTTAAGCAAGGCACTGTTTTTTTATCTAACCACCAAGCTAAATAAGTGAATGTCAAAGCTCTATATTTTATGATTATCATTTCTTAGAAGATAAAGGTACAGTAATATCCCTCTTCTACTTGTAGAAACCTGATTCTGCGGCATCCTATAGCTATTTCGGGTGAGACTGCAACCTGTTCGCAGGTTGTTGCCGAAAGGGCCAACACTGTGGGTCTTTTGTTGGTGTGAAGACAAAAGTATAGAACCTGGGTCTGCCCTAAGCCCAACAAATTGGTTCTATTTCCGGTTGAACTCAGTATCTGCTCAAGAGGGGTTTACATCGTACCTCGAGGGCTATGTTTTGGAGACCCTCAGTGAAAGAAATCGGTGATTGGATTGAAGAGAATTATCTGAAATTTGTTGTACAAGAGAACAAAGATCCGCATCGTAGTTCAAACGACTTTTTACAAAGGTACGTTTTTTCTGATGTTTATGAAATTTTGTTTGGTAGTATCCACATAGAGTTGCACCAGTGGTTATCCAGGTTAACAGAGAGAAGGATGAACTTCCAAGAAGGTCAGTTTCCTTATTGGACCCCCACAAGAATTAATATATTGAAAAGGGTGAACAATGAGATATCCCGAGCTATTGATTTCTGGACAACGCAAACCCTTGAAGCATTTGTGATGGAGTTCTCCATTGACACAAGTATGTCCTTCAACGAAGCCAAATGACAGTTTTTCAACGGGCCAAGGGGTAAGTACTTGAATTCATTTAGTTTGAGAATTAAAATCTATTGGTTGAAAAAGGTATATTGCTCATTGAATCAGACTGTTAGATTTAGTATTACTAACCTATGTTTGCAATTTAAAGTACCTTTGACGAGCAAAGTGGTTTGCTGTGAAGTGGCAAAAGGTACAAGAGAAATTTTGAGTCCTATACCCTAGGTCAGAATACCGAGTCTAACCCCATAAGTCTAGCAGCCTCAGAGCCCGAAGAAACCCCTTCTATTGGAAATCCTCCGGTAACCCCGTAGCGAAGACCTATTATCCCTGAGAACCCGTCGCAGTCTGAAAGTAACCCTAGCCTGAGTATTCCTATCACAGGTCAGTCTACCCCAGTAAGTTCCCCCCCCCGCCTACTACCATTCCCCCTCCCCCCCCCCTAGATCCGTGATGGCCCATATGAATGACGACATTAAGCTCCCTGTTTTCAAAGGAACTGGATCAGAGGATCCAGAACAGTTCTAGTTCTTATGCGAAGCAGTGTGGACTGCTAAGAACATTATAGATCAAGATACGAGAAGAGCGCAGCTGGTTACTTCGTTTAGAGACCGTGCTTTGACCTGGTTCATGAAGTTTTTCAGTACTCAGAACCATGTCTTGGCTGATGTAAAAGCAGTAATGATAAAGGAATTTAAGAAGCCTAAATCAGAGTCGCAGTGTATCACTGAACTAAAGGAAATTCGAGAGAGGCGAGGAGAATCAGTGTGGGACTTTGATCAGAGGTTCAAAGTTCTGCTAGATCAAGTCAGTTTCACTATTGGACCAGTGCAGCATAAGGAATGGGTCATCGCAGCTTTGTTACCGCACATCAGGACTCCACTCATGCAACAGAAGGTTGCGGATCAGCAGGAGGCTTTGGAAATCACTATGAAGCTTGAAACAACCCCTGTCGAAGATAATTCTGCTATTTCTCAAATACAAGTGCAGTTGGCAGTGATGGCTCTGGAGCTTCATGATATGAAAAAAGGGAAAGCTAGTAATGAAGAGGTTTGGTGTACACAATGTCGGATAGAGGGTCACGACAAGGAACAATGTCCTGCGGTAAGAAATTACCTGAATTCTGGTGCACCAAACCCGTTCAACCCTAGTGTTCTATATTGTGAGATCTGTAGAACAACTAGCCAGCATCGACCTGAAGACTGCTATCTCCTGCAGAGGTATGTGCAAGTCCCTAATAACCCTTATTGCAAGTTACGTAAGTCAGGGGGACACAACGAAGATGAGTGTCACAGCTTTGACCTCATGAGAGAACGAATTTATGATGCTTATCGGGTACAAAATGATGGCCAAGGAAATGATGGATATGGTTACCGTGGTATTACATCAGGTCGCAAAACTTTTGGAGGTCGTGGTCATGGTGGTATGGCTGGCAGAGGACAAGGCCAGGTTGTGTGCTATAACTATAACCAGGTAGGACATCTAGCTAAAGACTGTCAGAACCCAACTATGACATGTCGATATTGCAGAGCTGTTGACCATGTGATTAACCAGTGCCCGCAGCTGATAGCCAATATTCAAGAAATAAATAGTGCCCCTACTCAAAATATTCAGCTGATTGATGCGGAGCAACGACCTGTCCCATCCATTAATGTTGTTACCAGGAGTGGAGCTATGACAGACGTGCAAAACAAGGAGAAACAACCTACCGAGGCTTGGGTTCGTAAGGCCCCAGAAAAATTCCCAGCATTTGATGTTGAAAGAGAAAAAGAGACATTTATAGAAGCCAAGAGAGACTTTGCTGACCCCAACACATCAGTAGCACCTACACAACAACCTCAGCAACAGTCGCAGCCGCAAGAAGCTTCAACGGATAAAGGAAGTACACTATCCTCCTTTTTACAGAGTTGTCTGAAGCTCTTAAGAAATCAGAATGCTTTAAATAAGTTACAGAAAGTTATTGCTTCTTGTGAACCTCAACGAAGCTCTGGTAAGGAAAAAACTGTTCATAGAGTCAGAAGAACTGGCAGGGAGATGAGATTGAATGCTTAGATAGGAGAATATGACATGACTGATGTCATCTTGGACCTAGGATCAGAAGTAAATGTCTTAACTAAGTAGACATGGGAACAAATGGGAAAACCTACTCTGGAATGGTCCCCTATACAGTTGAGATTAGCCAATCAGCAGAAGAGTGTGCCCTTAGGAAGACTCCCTAGCATATCAGTAGATATTGATGGAGTCAGTACCTTAGCAGACTTTGAGGTAATTGAAATAATTGATGACAGCAACCCCTATCCAGCACTGCTAGGCATTGAATGGGCAATATATAATGATGCAATAATCAACCTGAAGAAGAGGCAGATTACTTTCGAAGGGAAAGGACTGAGAGTCATAGTACCATTGGATCCTTCTCAAGGAGAGAGGTACACCGAGCCAGTAAGAGATGAAGACCAGGATGTTTTGGACCATATCTACAATATCACAGCCAAGGAAGAAGATTATGTTGATCCTACTACTGAAGGTATCATGGATTGGCAATGTGACAGCTCCTACATGACAGATTCAGATGACGGCCTAGAGAATTGGCAGAATAGACTGTATGAGCTACATGGACATCGATGTGCAAGAATTACCAAGTCTCTCATATGGCTTAGTTCACTGAAAATAACTTTACTTGTTTTTTATGGTTTGACAGACCTAGAAGAGTTTATTGTGCAATTCTCAGAGCAGGTACCAGACTCACAGAAAATGGAGACTCTAGATTCAGCATTCAGAGCCACAGCAGCCAGATGGTGGAATGGTCATAAAAAGTACATTCATAGTTGGGAAGCGTGCCAGAAGTCCCTTTGCCTAATATTTAGGGACCAACCTCAGGAGGTGCAAATCAAGTTTAATAGTAAGACGAGTCCTCAGGGACATTTGGAGAAATGCTACAAAGCCTGGAAGCATGTGCCTCATGAAGAATGGGTACATAGGTTTTTGCACTCCCTGGAACCTATAGCAAAGAACTGGTATGTGGAGGTTGAGCTTCACCACGGTACTGTAATTTGGGATAGTCTTGTTGATAGTTTTGTGCTAACATTTTCTATTAATGAGGTTTGTCCTGCTTTGGACACAGCTGCTAGTTTAATCCATACTAAAGTATTTGATGATCAAGAAATAGCAGAATACCAACTTGATTGGAAGGAACAAGAAGCTAATGTAGTAGAATGTTATAACCTTGCAATTGACGAGGATGATGATCCGCGCAACATTAAAATTCCTGAGTCCGAAGGACACTGCGAAGTACATGGACCAGCAGTTGAAGCACCTGAAGTGACTCAGCCCCTGAAGACGTGGACCGTAAACATTGGGTCAAAAGATAACCCTAAGTATGCTACCATTGGATATTATTGGGATGATGAAATGGTGAGCAAAGTGACCCAACTTCTCCATGAATATCAGGACCTATCTCTGACAGGGCTCTAAAAAATGAAAGGAATCATTGAGGTGGTGGAAAACATTTTGTTATGGGTTGAAGCTCGAAGCCAGGTTGAAGCTGGTTTTAGTAAATGTTGAATGTCCTTATTTTGGCACAGCCAGAGTCACTGCTTATGCTGAAGAAGGAAAGATGTGTCGAAGCTTAAATACGACCATTGGTAGAAATCAAAATTGGCGGCATCGATACACTACCTATATTAACTTCCTGTATTAATGAGATCTTGGAAAATATACCACTGTTTGGACAAGATCTCTGACAGATTTGGTATCATCAATGCATAGTTATGACAGATTTCATGGATGGATTCTATAAGAAGACACCCACACACGCAACGTTCGTGTTTTACATTTTCTTGAGTTTTACAATTGTGTCCATGTCAGCTGATAGCGAGCTTCAGAAGTTAGTGAGAGAATTTGAACAGGAGGGTCTGCCGCACCTTTTCAGCCACCCACCTACGTCAGCACCCCATGGAGAGACTCCCCTAGCACTGACCTAGCCAATGCAGACACACTCTACCAGGAAAAAATTTAAGCCCGAAGTTCGTTCTAAGCGGAACAAAGACAGACACAAGCAATCAGGGAAAACACCGGAGGATCCTGAGATGAATCTGTCAGGCTCAGCAGAGGTCCTTCTTGAAGAGGATGAGAACATTTCCCCGCAGCGTCCACCGTATCTTCCACCAGTTTGACTAGGCGTTCAGCTCCCTCGGTGGATGAAGAAGTTCACATTACGCACCCCTTTGCTACCACCGAGTGTGTAGCTGGTCGGGACAATGACAGGGAAAATAGATTGACTCAAGTACGCCGACCATAATACAAATGATCAGGGGAAATTTCCACAGTTCACACTTGGTACATACTTACACTCTATCCACTATCAGGAGATTGGAGCGACATTATTAGAAGTGAAACAATGGGCTGCTGGCTTGGACAAAGCTGGTTTGTTGAAGATGCTCGATGTGCCCCACTTCGGTCGCAGCACACAGGTAATCATGGTGGTCAAAAAATTATTGGTGTTGGTGCATGATGGGTACCTATGGCTCAGAAACCAGAAAATCTCTATCAATGGAGAACTCATTCACCGGATTATGGGCCTGCCGAAGGAAGGGCCCAACCCTAGCATTGAGTTTTTGGGAAAACATGAAGATGTGAAGCTAGCACATAGCATGAAGGAATGCTTTGGGTTGACGAAAGGGAAGCGAGGGTATCAAACCTCGGCCATTCAGCATCAAAACATTCGATTCGCTGCTGAGCTCTTAGACTGCAAGCTAATGCAGAAGTGTAGACCAAACAAAGTACCTTCCCCGATTGTAAGTATTGCTGTGAACTGTGCAGAAGGATACATTTACAACTGGGCAGCATACATCGCTAAGGAATTTCTTGAATATGCCCGCGACGTGCAAGAAAAAGGTAGACCCTTTCACTATTCATGGCTGATCGTGCTGATTGCTCTAATAGGGTGGAAAGAGCCCACCGAGGCATAGTTTATTGATGTATCTCCAAGCATGCCAGGTGCAGCGAGGTACGCATCGCTCTGGGTGTCATAGGACAAAGCATCCCAGCAAATGAAAAACAATGTGTTCACCTTTTACACCATGAGTATCTCATATGAGATTGTAAAGACCCCGCGGCTCAGTAATGAGTTATTCTCTCAATATGATGGAGTGGCCACCTTCGGGGCCGACATGCACAATGTCTTCATCCAGGCCCATGCAGATAAGAAGAAGGCATGTTGGAAGTTTCCATATGTGGTGACCAAAGAAGACATCCTCTCAGTAAGTCAGCAGTGGCTAGCTGAATGGTTGAAGGATGCAGGAACAAAGCCCAACATTCCAATCCCTCCGGTCACCAATGTGGGTGCTGGCCCTAGTCATACGCAGCAGCAAGACCCCCCAGAGGACAGCGAAGAGAAAAGTGAGTCGCAGCAGAGTGAAAGCGACCAGGGTGGAGATGGTAGAGATGAAGGAGAAGAAGAGGAGTCGGTCAAAACTATCTCGGACCCTAATCGGTCAGATAAGCACAAGTCACCATAGGATGAAGAAGTGACCAAACCTCAGTCCCGAAAGAAAATGAAAGCGTTGAAGGATAAGAATATCGATGAAGAGCCCACCTTGACAAGTGAGGAGCTTAATCAGGCTCTGTCGAAATCCATAGAAGTTCTCACCAAGAAATGGTCAGAGTTTGCAGTCATGCATCTTGATGCCATCACCGGCGTAGCAAAGCGAATCTCAGAGCTGAAGGAGTTAGCAAAAAAATCAGCGACTGGCGCTGCAGCAAGTAGTGCCCCAGTACCTGCACATCCAGACACAAGACAATGTCTAGTTAGAGAACACCGAGGACAAGTGTCAAGTGCCACCCTCATCATAACCAACACAGCATCTCGCACGGAGATGAGCATGATAGTTGGAATAGATTACACTAATATGTCCATGATGGAATTACATATCTGTCAGTCAGCTATCACAAAGGAAATCCAAGCACGAGACCACTACTCACAAATACAGTTGGAAAATACCAGGAAGTAGAATGATAGCCTTGCAGCACAGTTGGAGGAAGCGGAGTAGAGAAAGAGCGACGTAGAACGTAAGCAGGTCACATTGGCGCGAGTATTGGAGGAGGTGTGTCAAAGTCTTCCTAACTTTGACATCCAAAATGAGGAAGAACCGGAGCAAATAATTGCCAAACTAAAAGACCACGCACAACAGTCTCGCAGTGAAATAGCAAAGCTTAAAGCAGAGCATGAGGCTTAGATTGCAGAGCTTCAACTTCGCATTATCCCGGAAAATCCCACCAGAGGTCAGAGAGCAGTGCTGCGCAGACATTCAGGCCTCAGCAGCAAAAATATCAGATATCATGGGCAATGCATCAAAACTACTAGAGGAAAGAGTTGATGCCTGGACAACACTGTAGGAAAACCCTAAAGTACAAAAGCTGCAGGAAACCATCAAGTAGCGAGAAGTAGAGTTGGACGCAGTAAAAGTAGAAATTAAGACCCTGCCCCCTACGCAGAAAATGCTCAAGGTAAAACAAAGCAAGGAACTCCAGCTGGAGATTGAGTCGTACAGAACAAAAGCAACACTGCTGGAAAATTCTATGTAGCCCCTTGTCAACGAGGCCTTGGAATTGAGTACTGCTGTGGACATGCAGCTCAAAGTTCTGAAGGAATACGATGCATTTGCACAGGAAAAGGCTAGCGAAGCTTCAACGAAAACATTGCAGGAGCTGGTGGAGAAGGAGCAAGCAGCTGACAATATCATGCATGGCCTCAACAAGCAGTTCACTATCTTCAAGCAAGCAGCAAAGTGTCCCAGGAAGAGACACTGGTGAGTGTTAGGGGCCTGTTGGGGCGCGCACCTTAACAGTCCTTAATTTTGGTAACTCCACGGTTTTTGTGGAATCTTGTAAGCGGAGTTGCAACTCAAAATAGTATTAGGGGTGTCGGGGTTGAGTAAAAGCCTTCTTTTTGTAATAAACCCATGGTTTAAGTCCAGGGTTTAGGGTTCGGGGTGCCCATGGGTTAATCCCATGGTTTTGTAATAAGTGCACTATAAATAAACACTCTTGTAAAGAAGTCAATTTAGGCTTTTGATGTAAGATGAATTGATGCGAAGCTAAGGCTCATTTTGTAAGAAAGGTTAAGTCCTAGCTGTGTGTGTGGACGACCTCTGCAGCTGTATGCATAGAGGGTTTTGGGTGATTAATAATATCTACAGCTGTGTGCATAGAGATCTGCAGCTTAGTGTCCAGCTTTGAGGAATTGAAGGGATCTGCAGCTGAGTGTGCAGATCAGAACTGTGGTTTTTGTAAAGGGTTGAATAAAACATAGTTCTATGGACGTAGCCCCTAAATTGGGGGTGAACCACGTTATATCTTGTGTCATGGTTCTTTTTTGTTGTTGTTATGTTCTTTATGCATTGATAAATATATAACTGATAAGTAAGATGACTGCTAAATACTAACTTCACTGTGAATTCCCAGTAAAGGGTTAAGCAAGGCACTGTTTGTTTATCTAACCATGAAGCTAAATAAGTGAATGTCAAAGCTCTGTGTTTTATGATTATCATTTGTTAGAAGCTAAAGGTATAGTAATATCCCTCTTCTGCTTGCAGAAACCTGATTCTGCGGCACCCCATAGCTGTTTCGGGTGAGACTGCAACCTGTTCGCAGGTTGTTTCCGAAAGGGCCAACACTGTGGGTCTTTTGTTGGTGCGAAGACAAAAGTATAGAACCCGGGTCTACCCTAAGCCCAACACTGAGAGTTTGGGATCCAAGGGAATCTCTTTTCCATATTCAGAGCCTCTTTCCCATCATGAGGTGTGTTGGTGTAAATATTTTTTGAAACAGAGATCACTTCAGTCCAAAATACAAAAAGGAAATATGTAATGGGAAATCAGAATAAAAAATAAAGTGAATTTAAAAATTGGTGGGAGAGGAAGCACCATTACACCCTCTTCTTTGATGGGGGTTCTAAAGGAAATCTAGGGGAGGCATGTGTTGGTGGGATACTATTTGATCCCAGAGGAAATATATTTGATTCCTTTAGTTGGGGATTGGGAATTAAGTCCAACAATTAGGCAAAGTGGATGGCGCTTTTGCACAATCTTGAACTCATTGTTAACTTAGGAATAGGAAAAATAATAATAACAGGAGACTCAAGGTAGGTGATACAAAAGATGTAAGTTGGGTATGACAAGGGAAACACTAAATGTAAAATATTTTTCAATCTAATTTCCCACCTCAGCACTCCCACATAAATAAGTTACTACCATGTCCTATGGGAAAATAATGAAATGGATGACCATCTTGCCAATAGGGGAGCAAGGCTGAAACAAGGACTAGTTGTTTATGCCAATGGATAATCAAAGGATCAATATGATTCTTGAGAAAACTATTAAGCAGGATCCTAGTCACAAATTAATTGAGAATTTTAAGGGTCCAAGGGAACACCAAAAAAGTAGAATTAGCATACCTTTAATCAAGGGGATAATAGGGATGCGTGGCCCATTGTATGATTTGTAAAATTGATTATTTTCAGAGCATTAATTGTGAAGTGAAGGTTCATTTACTCCTGGTCCTTTCTTATGTTTCTTTTGCATGTAAAATTGAAGTTTGGGTATATTATCAATAGAGAAGTGTTCATATCAACCTCATTCTATCGGTGGAAGTTGAATGGGGGGGTAGTGAAGTGGAAGAGGGGAGGAAACTTCATGGATTTATTCAATACTTTATTTCATGTTCAATTGGGGAAATATGATATCCACAGGATATGGAGAAGAATTCATCGATTATATGGATTGTGAGTCTTTCCAATCTAAAGAATGGTTTTGAAGAATTTAAAATTCATTTGAGAAGGCTTTATGAAGCAGTTTGCAATGGGATTAGGTGGAATCAAGACATAAACATAGATGTAGGGTATGTGTTAAACAAGTTATCATTCCAGGATTCTCAGATTGATGACTTGGAAAGGGATATTAAGTAACTCTTGGTAAAAGTAGACAATACCTCAAACGGCGTGATGAAATTGTTCAACATGACGCAATCCATCCACTTCCAGTAGATTTTGACCAATGAAGCTCGGAAAAGGGAAGAAGTGTTAGTATATATGCCCATTCAAGGCTTGGAAGGCAATAAAAAGAAATATATATGCTCCTATTCCAACTTTTTCACAGATGTTTTTTTTTGTGTTTTATTAAATTTACAGTTTGTAAGGGTCTATCCCTCATCTAGTATGGTGAAATATAGGAAGAAAATGAAAATAAATTGCAAATTACAGGTAGTTATAGATATAGAACTCTCGATGTCGATAAAATATGAATATAGACTGAAAAATTTTCCTTTGTAATGTATGGTAGTGCACAACTTTTTTATATATTGAAATAGTTTACAGTTTCTGTTAAAAAAAATTGCATGAGGAAGAAGGTAGAGCATCCAAAGAGGGAGTCTCATGGAATGCCCAAGAACTTAATAATTACTACCATAAATTAGAAACATCAATATTAACCATATTTTATAACCAATAAGTCTTATACATCTAAGGAATAAAAGAGCGGTCTTATTTAATTAGATTGAAAGAATAATAAATAAACACAACCATTTGCAAGGGGACCTTGGGGAGATTAAACCACATAAATTTGATTGTGAAAACAAAATGGGAGAGGATGTTAAAGGTTGGTTGTTAGGGATAAGGAAGCATTTTCAGTTGGAATATAGAATTCATATATATAATTTCCAAGTACAAGCTTCCATTTGGGACCAAATAAACAAATTTAACCACATCATCATGAAGAGGATTTCTTAGAGGCATTTGTATTTCTAGAAAAAATTCCTTGAGCATTACCATGGCAAGACGGATCATGATTTATTAAAACTCAAGTTGTGAAATATGACCATGAAAGATTATGAGAAAAAGGTTTTAGAGTTGTTGAGGTACATTAGTTATAGTAAAGGGTAAAAGGTTAAGATACATCATTTCTTAAGTGGTTTTTTGTGCATTCTATAGAGATAAGATTCAATTATAAGAGCCTAAAAATATTGAAGATACAATTAGGAAGGCTAAGTACTCGTATGATTAAAATAATAACAAAGATAGTGTACATAAGTCTTGGAGATATAAGACAAAGGATAATAAATATGAAAGGAATAAGGACTTTGAAGTTACTTTATTGATTAAAACCTAGGCTAACACATATAGGTAAAGTCAACAAGCTCATAATGGATCCAATATGATAGAATATTTGGAGAAAATGGCAAGGTAGGAAATTAAATGATGAAGATGTTAAGAGAAACATATGTATATATATTTCCCTCATTGGGAATACATAATGAGGATTGTGCACATCATTCAAGAAGATATTATAATTGATGATGTGGTGTTGGAGAATCCTAGTCGACCAGCTCACTAGGTTCTCCAGACTAGGTAGTCAGGTAGTTGGTTGAGTCAGTTAACCAACCAACTAGGAAGCTAACAATATGTAAGTGAATAAAAAATTTTAATTTGTATACTTAAGGATGGTGAGCCGAAATGAAGTAGTAACCTTTTGTTCTCTTTGGTTGACTGTTAGTAGAATACTTGTTGTTGATGTCTCAATTAATCGTGATTATCATAGTCTAATTACACTCAAATTATATGTGAATGTCACGTATATATGATTTAATGTGTATGATACTACTGGTAACCAAAATTAATCCCATAGATTACAACATTATTTTCGTTTCCAATAGTAATATTCAGAATAGAAGATTATTACATCCGCATAAATGGTTATTAAGGAAGAAATTAGAGAGTGGTGGAACAAAAATATAGTGAACTATATCCAAAATTATTCCAGAAGGAACAAGTTACATTAACAAAATACAGAGAAAAAGTGTTCATCGTGACACACGAAAAATTTATTGAAGCTGTTCCCCATGAATTGAAGAAACTAATTGATCAAATTAATGAGAATAATTGACCCTTCCAATGAAAATTTGTTGATGCAAAAGATTAATAATGGGGTTCAGAAAAACTTGTACAAGTGTTTTGACTATATATGTGGCAATTACTGTGAATACTAAGCTATTGAATAAAGGACATCACTTGATGAAAACCAGAAAATATTTTACAACGACTTCCACTAATGATTCTTTGTTACCATATTGAAGCTGTTGTTTAAATTTTTGATCGAGAAAGGAGTTGTGTCTATTATAGAAGCATGATTATCCCTATACCATATGTAAAATTCAATGAAGCATGGGTTCATAATCCTGCAGGATTTAAATGGAGAATTGTAGAAGAGAGAAGCAATTGATAATCTTAGATAAATAATTCATGGAAGATAAAAAAACACTCATGAGATCAATAATTGGAATAATTAATCATAATTCATTAATCAATATTAATCCTCATATTCAGTAAACAATATGTAATACAATGGTTATACATATAGGAGAACTCAAATGTATAAGATAGGATTTGAATCTACCAACTTGGGATGACTCCGAATCTAACTCAGTGTGAGAAAAATTACCACTAGAGCTAACTATTGCAACTCCAGATCACTAAAACAGTTCACAACCAGTTAACTGAAGAGGGTAGGTGAGTAAAATTCACCCTAACTCCCTTAAATCATGCAAATTGCTGCTAGAGATACTGCGATTGATATAACGGATGTCAATCAGAGCATAAGTGCACACTGACTAGTGTCAACTGCCAGACACTGCTGGTGGCACTTAGAGTGGGATCCTAAATTATAGGGATTTTTCCCTAGGGAACCTAAACTCATGCAATCATGTATAGTAAGTGGAATATGTCCCCTAGGTGTGTACCCCATGCACTACTGATGACCTCCTAATAATCCCAACACCCCCCACCCTTAATCCTGACTTAGGACAACCTGGGCCCTGGAAACTAAGACCAAAGTTCACCCATTCAATATAAATGTAAAAGGATTTGCTTAACAAAGTAAAGAAAATGGGGAAAAACTCATCGGAAACCCCCCCTGAAAATAAGCAGGAAAAATAGGATCAAGCTTTTATATCAAAAAACTTGTGAAATTTTTTTCTACAATACTACTTCACAAAGATGGAGTTTTTAGAGTAATGGTCCTTGTCTGCACTAGTGTCAAAGGATTGTGCACGTGATCCTATCAAAACTAAATGATTATGTCTGGAGGAAACATCCTCTTTGGAAGAACATGAATATGCTCAACTGAATCAAGAACATAGACAACTTCATAATAGATTATGGGACCATGTAGAGCAACTAAGATAATCTGACAAACAAGAAAAAGCGCTTGAGAATTCGAACCATGCGAGGTAAACCCAAGCAACTGAGATGTTGCATCCTTGAAAATTTAACCATGTGAGGTAAATTTATCTCTATATGTGAGGATAAAGTGTCTAAGCGAATGCAATAGGTACTTTACTAGCACTATGAGGATATGAGCATGTGATCAAGTAGGAAAGAGGACGAGGCATGGGACCATGGAGAGTGAATGCTTGAGATCCATGATCTGATATAGCTTCTAAAATATCCAATGATTCACAAATTTTATATCAACAAAATCATAAGAAGAAACTGACATCACATCCCCAGCAACAAAATTTTTGAAAGAGACTTAAGGTGATTTTTTTTTCACACCAAAATTAATGAGAAAAACCACAATCATGACTGGAGGCCCTTGAAACTTGAATTTTGAACCAATTAAGGTGATATCAGATCCAAGAATAAGGAAAAAAGGTTCCAAGTGCACCAGTGATATGGAAGATGCACTATATTCTCCGTCTTCAACAAAACTCTAAGTATTGGTGAATGATTGTGAATGGATCACTCCTAAAATATTATATTTCTTCCAAAACATCCAAAGTATCACTTTTCATCACACCAACAGCATGATTAGAGAGAAAGGAATCAAATTTGTCTTTAGCTCCTTGATATTTTATTGGAAAACTTTGCACCAAATTTAGAATAGAAGAATCACTAGAGAATGACTGAGTAGGATGGAATGAGATTTTTCTTCAACAATGGAGGTTTGAATGTCACGTCCCTGGTTTCGACCCCGTTTGCATGATGTATATAATGTAATTAATCACGGTGAGGAGCTCAAGGCAAAAGCCCCACCATCGATTTGTCTATATATGTTTCGGCAATAGGGATAATTGCCAATGGTATGTCGTGCTATCCGACACATTTTAATTCGGCATCATGTAAACACGCACATCAATTAAAATAAACCACAACCAGGTACGGCAGTGCAACGTTGAATGAAAAGGGCATGGTTCCAAAGGATAAGGGGTGGGGGATGTCAAACCTTGGTTTATGGGGGAAAAACCCATGTTTTGCCACCTTGTTTATTTGTCACCCTTTTTCCTCATCCAACCTTGTCAACCTATTTAATGCTCAGCTGGTGGTTGAGGAGTTATGGCAGAGGGCATTTATTGCTGAAGTGGTGGTGGTTGTGGGAGGATGTCAGCCTTACCCAATTGCTCACTCCACCCACGTTGCCCATTCTTCACCCTCACGCACTCCTCCCTGGTCTGTTCACTCACTCACCATGATTTTGGGTCTGTTGGTTCCTCACGCACAGGTTTTGGACGAATTTGGTCTCACGTGGGAATTTTGTTCCTCTCCACGAGTGGCTGAGCACCCGCTGACTGCAAATTCGCGTCCTCTCCATTGCTGTGCATTCTCACGAAGAAGGATTGCTTCTCTTTTTTGTCTTCTCCACGTTTTTGGTTGGCCGTAGTGCCTAATTCGTAGTGAGCCATTTTCCACTATGGTCTGTTCATCCTCACGCAGAGGTCTGTTCATCCTCATGTAGAGAAATTGGGTATGTATTTTCCGTGCATTTTGCTGTTGGGTGTAAATTCTTCCTCACGCATAGGGTGTTTGGGTCGTTTTCCCATGTTGTGAGAGTCGTTCTCACTGTCATGTTTTGGGGCTGCTGTTTCCCCTGTGTTTTGTTGGCTGTGGTGTTCAATTTCATTTTGAGCCACTGTGGGTTTCCGATTCGTGGGCTGAGTTTCTGTGTTCTGGGACTCTGCATAGTTGGCGTCAATTTTGTTGTGAAATTGGGCCACTGTTGTTTCCCTGGTTTGGGGTGTTGTGGTTGAGTTGTTTTGGCCACGTTAGGGACAAGAACAACTCCGTGTTGTCCATTGGACCTGAGCGGTGCTCATCCATTGTTTGGGGCTATCCCCTGTTGTTTATGACTTCTTCATAGAGCTGTGAAGGGATTGTTTGGCTGCTGGTATGCAGTGGTTGAACCTTGGACTGTGCTGGCTTGGCTTGTTTGTTGAAAGCCTGTGAAACCCAGCTGTGTTGGTTTGTTGTTTATGTCCCCTTGGCTATGTATAAGCCTGCAATTGACCCTTATTCCGGAGGAATCATGCCCAGCTCGGGGGTGGCAGCGTTGCTGAGAGATTGATGAGCAAGTTGGCCTATGGTTGGGTGGAACGTTGCAGCGACGTAGCTGGTTGCGGGATTCGTCATTGAAAGATAAGCACTGCTGGTTACTTCACCTCTGCAAATCATATTGATGTTAAATGAATTCTGTTGAATGCTGGAATGCTCATGTATGTTTGCTTCTGCTGTATGAATAAAGAATTATGCATCTGTGTATGCTTGCAAGTTTAATTTCAGCATTTGATTTCTGCCAATGTTCATGGGGCTGTTTGCCCGGTTGTGTTGTTGTTTTCATCACGTCCTCTTCGCCAGTTGAGGGATGGGGACGTGACATTGAATTTCTTCTATATCAACTATATGAGAAGATGAGATATCAAAGATCTCATAAAATTCTGGAGCAATAGGATAAGAAGTCACTACAAGGAGAATTTCAACATTTCGAATTGAATGAGTTGAATATTTTGTTTTCTCTTCATCTTGGAAAACTTTATTAGAGAGAATTGTGGACGATACATTCGAAGGAAGAACCTTGACTAGGTGTTGGATTCACTCCAAGTATTATCTACTTATTTCTATACTTGAAAGGATCTATCTATACTTCTCCATATCTCGGATGGTTTCTCATCAGTTTCCATGAGATAATGCATATCAGGAGTCATTACCATACACAGATTTGCATATGCTCTGTCACAGCCATCTACCCAATACTTTTCCTCTTCATAAGATTCTTTACCATCTCCAAAAGACACATCAAGGATATCATGGCTCTCAAGATATGAAACCATCCTCAATTTACACTCGACATAATTGAATCATGATAGAAGGGGGACTGATCTCAAATCCATATTTGAAGTTGTACAATAGATGTTTCTGCAATTTTATTCTTCAAATTTAGGATCCAAGAAGTTGTACATGTAAATCAAATCATGTATGCAATATTAAATAAAAAATCAAAAGCTTGATTGATAACATGTTTCCAATTCAATCACAAATTATTCTATAGTTAGCAGAATCTGTGGAAATTGAACCCAAGTGATAGAACAATTGCACTCACAAAATTGCTAATCAAACATGCAAAATTACCATAAAAGGAGACTAAAATTGGAGCATAACACTAATATGTATTGAATAAGTGTACAATAGCAAAACTTGTGAATTCATAGGCTACTGCAATATATAATTACATGAGAGATTCAAATGCATAAGGATGCCATTCAAAATAGTCAAAAAGTAAGCTTACTAAATCTAGTCAAATCCCCCATAGGTGCATAAAGCAGTTTCCAAATCCACTCAGAGGCTCGCGATTGGAAAAGTCAAGTAGGAAAGCTAATAAGGGATGGAAAGACAACTCATACATGCTTTTATTAGGAGAAAAGGATGGAGGATGATGTGGTAAAAAAACAAGTCAACTACACCTAGTCTTGCTTTCCCTTTTGCCTTATTTCTCAATAAAACAGACATCTTTGTAGAAAAGCAGATATACGATGAGGATCTGGAATAAGGAAGACATGCTAAATATGTTTTCTAGGAGGTTTCCCAAGCACTCCATGACTCATTTTTAGCGAGTGTTGACTTCTATGCCATGTAGAAGACAACTAGCATAGAGTGGAATATAGGAAAGTAGTTAGATAAGACAAAAATGAATTAATTAATGTCTAAGGTATGTAACTATGGGTTGATTATTCTAAAACCCCCCCTTAAGCCTGAATTTATGAGTAAATATCAGAAAACTATAGGGCCTAGCAACAAGGATTAGTCACCCTTTACATACTGCATGTCCATTTTAACCAAGGAAAGAGGCAAAACCCCAGTGGGAAAATCCTCCCTTAAACATGGACAGTAAAACAAAACTTGAAAATATTGTTATCAATCATGCTTCATAGCATGATAAAAAATCCCCAGCAGTGATTTGCGATTGCTGAATGTCTTCTCACAAAAAACTTTGGTGAAGATGTCTGCTACTTGTTCTGAAGATGCACAGAAGAGTAGGTGAATGGTCCCATCATTCACAAGCTGTCTGATGTAGTGCATATGGATCTCAATGTGTTTGGCTCTTTGTCTCTGAAATATATCATTGCAGATTCAAATGGTGATCTAATTATCAGAATATATAATAGTTGAAAACTATGATTCAAAGCCACACTCACCAAGTATTCCCTGCAACCACAAACATTGAGTTGCTGCATTTACAACTCCTCTGTACTCTGCTTCTATAGATGAGAGTGTTGTGGAACTCTGCTTCTTGCTTGACCAGCTGATTGGTCCTTCTGTAAGCATGAACATATATCCTGATGTTGACTTTCGATCTGTGTTGTCACTTGCCCAATCATTTTTAGTAAACCCAATCAAGTCAATATCAGATTTAGCTTGGTAGAAGATCCCATGTGTTCTTGTTCCTTGAACAAAGTTAAGGATCCTTTTGGATACTCTCCAATGGATCTCATGAGGCTGATCCATGTATATTGAATCCACACTAAGTGCATAATAAATATCATGTCGAGTGTGTGTAAGGTAAATCAAACACCCAATCAACTGCCTATACAGTGTATTATTTACCATAGGAGAAGAACCTGCTTCTTCAAGCTTAAATCCTGAAAGGAAGGGAGTCTTGCTGGATTGCAATATTTCATGTTAAACTTGTTCAAAAAATATAAGGAATACTTGGACTGATGTACTTTGATTCCATGTTGGGATTGAGCAATTTCGATACCCAAGAATTGGCTCAACGACCCCAAATAAGTCATAGAAAAGGCATGGTTCATTGCATTCTTCAAGGAGGCGATCTATTTCTTTGAACTTCCTATAATCAGAAGGCCATCCACATACAATACAATAATCATAAAATAACCATGAATCAGCTTCAAATAAACATTAGGATCATACTTGCATCGAACAAAACTCAATGACAACAGAAAGCCATCAATCTTGGCATACTAAGCCTTGGGGGCTTCCTTGAGCCCATACAATGATTTCTTTAACCTGCACACAAAATATGGATTAGAAACAAACCATTGAGGTTTCTGCATGTAAATATATTCAGTAAAATCTCCATTTAGGAAAGAACACTTCACATCCATGTGATGTACCTCCCACTGCTTCGAAGCTACAATGGCTAAAGCTAGCCTTATGGAGTCCATCTTTGCCACTAGTGCAAAGGTTTCATTGTAGTCAAGACCATGTACTTGTGAGTAGACCTTGGATACCAATATTGAATTATATTTCAAAGGTGAACCATCAGCAGCAAACTTATTCTTGAAAACCCACTTACATTGAATCAGCTTCCTCCCGGGGGGAAGATCAACCTGTTCCCAAGTGTTGTTCTTCTGGAGCGAGCTGAATTATTCTTTCATGGATGTTTTCCATATTGGATCATGTGTTTCATATTAATATGTCTATGGGTATTATTCAACCATTAGATAGCACTTCTCTACAAACAAAGGGTCTTTCATACACAGGGCACTCTCAAACTGAGATCTAGTCCTCCTAGGGTCACTAGGATTTTCAGCTAGTTTCTTAGCTGCATGAATGGTATTTGATGCCCATTTTTTTCTTGTAGGATTGTTAGGATATGAAATTAAATCATCATTATTAGACATATCAGAATTATCAAACTCATTTGTCTCTTCACTTACATTTAATGGATCTGGTGGTGAAGAAGACTCTCCAACTTCAACTGCTGCTAAAGGCTCTTCTTGTAACTGAACACTCCTTTCAATGAATGATTTGTTTGTGCTCAAGTTGATCAGACTGTACCCTTTTGAATATTCAAAATACCCAAAAAATAGGCACTCTTTGCTTTGGGGCTGCAAATCCTTTCTCTTTTCAGTTGGAATTCTAGCCCAAGCCTTTGAGCCAAAAATATTGAAATGGGTCACATCTAGCTTGTGCCCACTCCAATCTTTGAAAGGAGTCATACCATCAAGCTTTTAATGATGCACCCTATTCTAGATGTAGGGTGCATATTTTATATCCTCATCCCAAAACTTTGGTGGCAAATTCTTAGCCTCCATCATACAGGTTGCCATCTCCTTTAGTGATATGTTCTTTCTCTCAGCAACACCATTTTGCTGTGGTGTGTAAGGGATCAAATGCTACATATGAATACCTGAATATTTACAATACTAAATGAAATCATACTTGAAATACTCACCATCATTGTTAGATATGAGGATCTTGATTCTCCTCCCAAACTGGTTTTCAACCAAGGCCTTAAAGACATTGAAGAGATCAAAAACTTCAGACTTATGCTTTAGGAAGTAAACCCAACAATACCTGGAAAATTCATCTATGAAGGTCAATTCATATTTTTCTTGACTCATGGACATATGAGGAAATGGACCAGCAACATCACTGTGGATCAACTCAATAGGTGCATAGGTTCTCTCATGACTAGCTCTTTCAAATTTGTGCTCTGGGTGTTTTCCTAGGATGTTATAGCAGATTTCACCACTCCAGGTGAATCACACGTTGTATGGCCTTCCCCTATCCCGCTGCAGACTCCTTAGACCCTATGGACCACTTTTTTTCCTTTTATGTTTCCTTGATCATCCATAAAAACACATGAAAAATGTTATACGCGACTTTCAAACCTATAAGCGGGTATATATGCGGGTTTGACCACTAAAACCATGTACATTGGGATGTGTTCATAATCCAAATCCTTTTGGAATTTTCCTTGACATGGATATGACTCATTTGACTCCTAGCCTTCCCTATGCCTTGAGATCGCTCAGATTCGACCTTTCATTACCCCTTTGAAAATCTATATAAGGAACCCCTTGGTACATTGAAGGCATAAGAGAGAATTGAGAGCAATGAAACTATAGTCCATTGTTGACAGAAGTTATGCTTGAGTCTGCATCCCTTTGTCCCTTGGAGCACTTTTGTGTTCTTCCCAAGATTTCCTTTTGCTTTTGAGCTTGCTATCGAGAGATGGAGGATTGAAGTGGTGGAGGCCCAAGTGGGGGATTCAGTTTCTCCGATTCGCAGACGTGCCATCAAAGGTTGTATCTTGTAATCTCTGATTTATATTAATAGAATATCTTTTCATGTCCAATAATGTGTGTTTGAATGAATATTTTATCCATGGGATCATGTCAAATGATTTTACATTATTGATTATATATGATAGAATAGATCTAACACCATGATATATAGAATTCTTGTATTGTTTACTTGTTGTTGAGGAAGTAACAGATCAATTCAAGCTGAAGATTGGAAAGCTCAACGAGGATCTACTTCAATTGTCCGGAATAAGGTACGAGGTCTGATCCTTTAGTGTTAGAAATTTAATTTCTATTGCATATTGGAAAGGATTTATTTATGGAGTCAAGTTGTCTATTGTGGTACCCCAAGCCATAGGAATTTCTCTCCGTAACAGAATTGGCAACTCTGCTGGGGAGTTCCTAGTAGTTGTCCTTTGGGGGTTGTTTTCTCGGCATTCAGTGAATTTGAATTGCTCTTTCTCTCTTGTTTCTATGATGGGTCTGGGGGAATATGTGCCTGGTAAAGTTTTATTGGTGTGAAATTTGTCTCATCCTGTCTGTTTGGCTTGATTTTATGCACCTTTCTTCGTGTACACAAGTTTTTGATTTACAGTCACATATACATGCGGTTTCTTCTGCGATTTCCGCGTATACACCAGGTTTACTGCGAATAGTAGCGTATGCCCTTGATTTTTCCTTTTTGGGGAAGATAGTTGGTTGCTGGGTGAATTCTAATATTTTTTGAGTCTCCTTTGGCTGCCTGAGTCTGTTTTGACCTCTGTTTCTGACCAAAAACGTTTTTTTAGGCTAAATTTTTTCTTTTTTAAGAAGGTTCTTGTCATGGCATTTTCGATTTTTTGTTTGAGATTAGTGCATTAGAGTTTTTTTACCTTAGTGCTTTTCTTGAGTGCTATTTGGGTGTGCTTGCAGAGTCTAGGGGTAGTAGAATCATTCTTTTGCTTTTTGCATCTCTTTTATTTTCAAAAAATACAAATTTTTTTTCTTATCATCATGCATTGCATTTTGCACTTTGCATTGTACTTGCATTAGATTTGCTTTGGAGTACTAGTTAGGACTTCATATAGGAAAATTTGCATTTATCATTTGAAGAAGAATTGTGCATTTCACATAGTAGCATACCCTTTTTTCATGGACACAATGCATTTGCATTGATTGTTAGGTGTGCATTTTACTTCCTGTTGCGTCATAACACCATCAGTTGCACGATCATATCCCTTTTTTGAGTAATAAAGCCAACTAAAATCAACGATAAATAAAATGAATTACACTCGTTTCTTTTCTAGGGTGCACCAACAAGCTTAGGTTTTAGGATCTTGGAATAGTTCATTGTAAGTCAATTCTCCAAGATCACTAAACAACAACATCTAGGTGTCTATCCAGGTGAGTATGTGAAATCCTTGGTATAACCAGTGTTTCTCAGGATCCTCCTCTCAAAAGGGAGTTAAGCACGAGGTAGTGTAAGCGGTTATTGATTGGGATGACCCCTAGTCATAACTGAGTAGAACTAGAGTTATTTCCAGGATTGTATTCGTATTTGGGGGCTCTTTCAAGAGTTTCGGGCTTTGCTACCCTACCCATACGGTCAATCCTGCCTACGACTGTCTGCCTGAGCATTGATTATATTGAGGTGACCTTAGTGGACTTACCTAGGATATCGAGGGGGTACTTTGTATGGGTTATTCTGTAGGTGTCCCGGCTAGGTTGGGGTCAGACACCACAATCGCTTTACACATTGAAGATGAGGGCCAAAATAATTGGTTACGTACCTCCGCTTATTGTGTATGGGAGTCTCAAGCCTCTCCTAGGAGAGACATACCTGCTTCATTCGAGAGCTCACTTATCCAGCCCTTGTTTTCTTGCATTTGGCTTTATATTTTATTAGTGATTGCTCTGTGCACGATAGTTGGCCTAGGGTTTATGTAAATAGAGAGTCTTTGCTATTTTTTGAGTCATTGTGGATTCGAGTGTGGTTCCTCACCGTTCTCATCGTTTAGTAGGACTTCCTCCTTCTACTTCTCCTCCTCCTTTGGGAGAGAGACCTAGACAGTCTAGGAATACTATTTCACACATTGATGCACACACCATGGGAGACCATTTAGAGGATATTCCTGAACCACCTCCTCCCATTCGTGTAGACGATGGGGAATTTACTCCTACTTATGATCCTTCACCCAACTTAGCTGATTTAGGTCATGTTATTTCTAAGATAGGAACCTTGCACGATAGGCCTACTCACTTCAAGTCTAATTCCCCATTGACGCGTTACTGATATGGAATGCCAGAGGACGTTGAGACTCATTTTGAACCTGCCAGCACTAGCTATGGTAGTTATGCTATGTCTGGTTTCCCTACACATGATTTGACATTTCATGTCAAATCTGATTTTGAGCCTAACACTATGCCTGGGGACACTCTCATTCCTTACCATGCAAAGAGGTTTGGGAGCACTAGTCACATTGCACCTTCCGTCCCAGTGGTGGAAGCTACACCGTATCTCCCTCCTAGGTCTAGGGTTAGCAATCCGATTAGGATACCAGATCTAAGACGAGTGACGATAGGTGGTAGTACATATATTATTACTCAAGTTCCTTCATCCTCAGTTCCTACTTCTTCAAATGTACATCCTCCACCTTATTCATGTGGTCCTTCGAGCCGGTATATGGCTAGGAGTCAGGTCCATGCTGCGGTTACTAGAACGATTGTGTCTCAAGTTCACATACCACCCGCTACTTCGGGAGGCTATGTTCATGCTTCTAGAGGTCATCTTGCTACTTCCAGGGCGTATATCCATACTTCCGGAGCGTATCTTCCTACCTACGGAGTGTCTCATGGGGCATCGCATGCGATGACTTGTGGACCTTATTATGGGATGCAATATGGACATGTTTCTTCACCTTATGGAGGCAGGCGTATCAACAACCTGCTTACTCTCCTAATTATGGATTTGTAGCTCCTACTAGTCAGGGTCCACCATACTATGGTACTTCCATGCCACCCTATATAGGTCAGACAGGAGGAGGACACTATGGCCAAGGCCATGGTGGTAATCAACCCTATATGAACCAGGGAGCAGTCCATCAACCTCATCATCCTAGGCTCCATTTCCTTGTGACGCTTAATCTTCCTGACTTATCGAGACTGACAAATGATCCTGTGGCTCATGACCCAGCTTGGCCGGCTGTCCCTACCAAGCTTCCTTCGGACATACCTAAGTTCGAAGGAAAACTAGGAGAGGATCTGAGTGAACACGTTACTACATTTCACCTTTGGTGCTCTTCAAATTCATTACATCAGGACTCAGTCCATTTCAAACTATTTCAATGCACCCTCATAGGGCCTGCTGTGAAATGGTATATAGAGTTACCTAAGGGAGCTTTCGCTTTGTTCAACGACCTTGCGATGACTTTTCTTAATCACTTCCAGCTACCAGTACGCTATGACGTTGGTACTGAACTCTTGTCGACATTTCAGAAAGATAAAGCCACACATATTTCTGATCATATTCAAGAGTGGCATAGATGGAAGAGATTAATTAAATATTTTATACCGCTGGAATTCCTCCTCGAGTGGTTCCTCAAGTCATTATTGCCATATATAGTGAAGGATGTTTCCACATCTGGAGTGCAGAATGAGGAACAAGTAATTTTTAGGGCGCAGGAACTGAACTTGATCTATGCTTAGTCCGGTTTGTTGTATGAGATTATTCCCAATGCTCCTCATTCCAGTTTCGATCCCAAAGTTAAACCTGTACCACATGTCGATGGAATTGTGGGTTTTGCAAGTGCAAAACCTGCATATTCGGTTGCAAAACAAGCTATACAATTGTCGCTCAACTAATCTGCTTCGAGACAAGCTATGGCTTCATCTCAACCTGCCCAAATGGTGAATGTACTTTCTGTGCAATCGTCGGACCAGAAGGGTAACCAGCAACCCGGACAGAATAGAAAAAAGGGTAAAAATAATAATCAAAAGGGTGGGAATAAGAATGAGAATGCTAACAATAGTGACAAGAATGGTAGAAATGTTTGGGGGGACAAGCAAGTGAAACGTAAGGTTAAGTTCCCTTGTAGGATATGTAAGGACGATCACCTCACTTACTTGTGCCCTCGGATTGAAGAAGCTTCGATATTCTTAGCACAAGGCCCAGCTATGCTAACTAACCCTTTACCGCATAATCAAAATATGAACTCAAATTCCCATGACTAGTCTAGTGATGAAGATCCACCGAAGGGTAGTGGTCGTGGGTGCATTAACATGGTCCATGCTACAAAAGTTGTGACTCATGTGAAAGATTATAGTTCATCACAACCCAGCCCAGGAAAAGAGCCTGATCCACCAGGGTCCCCTTTGCACATTGAGAAACCTACGGATAAACCTAAGGCTGCAGCTCGCATTCCTAAGGGAGTCCTTAAGTGTTCAGGGCATAATCCAAATGCTTGAGCCACCCAAAATTATTCAGTTGTCGAGGATTTCGGCCATACTCCTTGTGCGATGTTTGCATTGGAAGTGCTTAAGAGTTGTCCTTCGCAAAGGAAGGTATTGCTTTCTTCCCTTGGTGTAAATGATGGTGATCCTTCCTCTGTGATCAAATTTGAAACTGCAGGACTTTAGCCTCTCTTGCCCTACTATGTGTCTCTTTTGGTGCACGTAAAATGTCTTGGTATGACCGTCAAACGTACTGTGATTGACGAGGGTGTTGCTGCTTCTGTGATGTCTTTGGCCTGTTGGAAGGGTATCGGTTCTCCTGAGCTGTCTAGATCAGTGACTATGTTAACTACGTTCGATGGGAGATCTTTTAGGCCGCACGGAATCCTTCCTTCCCTTAAATTCCATTTGGGGGGGAAGACCGTTGCGATAGAGGTTGAGGTGGTTGATGTGCCCCTTGACTATAATCTCTTGCTGGGTAGGAACTGGATGTACAGTATGAGCGGCATTGCTTCTTCCTTGTTCCGCATTATATGCTTTCCACATAACGGGAAGATCGTAACGATTGATCAAATGACATTCAAGAATCCATATATTACCGTATCTTCGAGAGCTTCAATCCTGATCATTGAGCACTCTTAGCCGGCAACTAGGAGTGTGGGTGTAGGCATGTATGCATCCCTCATGGGAAGCTTTAGTTTTCCTGCACCAATCCTCATGATAGGATCTAGTTCCGATGAGGCTTTGAATTCTACGACATTGGTGTCTTTTCATACGAGTCATATGGAAGACCCTTGGATTATTCCTACACCGAATACTTTGAGAGAGCCTGTCGAGACGAGCATGCCGTTTCCTGCAGCCATGATAGCTTATCAAGCTAATATTAAGAGTGTTGCAGAGCCTAGTCCTTCCTCTTCATGGATGGAGGAGGAGGACCCGTATGTGCTGCCAACAAGGGCAGTACAGTCTTCTCATGCCCACGACTACCTTAATGTGGTTTTCCCTTAGGATGAAACGATTATTGAGGATATGTCCGGAGTTGAGCCACCATGGGAGGAACTTCATCATAGATTGTACTTTCTTCCAGAGCTTGACCATTTGGAGCATGAGGATTTTAGGGCAGTTCTTAGTCAGAGAGTCGGTAGTCCTGTGGTTCCATTAATCTCTCCTGGTCCAATGGCTGATGGAAACATGGAAAACATATATTCAACGATTCCTATCAACATCTCTCGCAATCCTGGCACGATAGAGAATGTCTATATTGGGGTGGAATGTTCCCTTGATGAGATTCTGGAATATACCGAGCTATTCAAGGAATTTCATGATATTTTTGCTTGGTCTTACGACGAGATGCCAAGTATTGACCCTCATATTGTCGAGCATGAGATTAAGAATTACCCCAATGCTAAGCCTGTTCGAAAATGTTTACGTGCGGTGAATACTAGGAAAGCACCCACCATTAAGGTAGAGATAGAGAAACTGTTGAAAGCCGGTTTCATCTATCCCATTCCCTTGACGGAGTGGGTTTTGAATCCTGTTCCGGTGGATAAGAAGCAGGGAGTGATCCGCATATGCACTGATTTCTGTGATTTGAATCATGCCTGTCCTAAGGATAACTTCCCCACACCATTTATAGATCATATTTTGGATAAGTGTGCAGGTAGCGAGGTGTTCTCCTTTATGTACGGTTTTTCCGGGTATAATCAGATACAGATTAAACCCGAGGACCAACATAAGACTGCATTTATTTGTCCTTGGGGAACGTTCGCATATCATAAAATGCCTTTCGGCCTTAAAAACGTTGGAGCTACATTTTAGTGGGCAATGACCTTGATTTTCCACGATCTCAAGTCAATTATCAAGGTGTTTTTGGATGATCTCGCTACTCATTCTCATATGAGAATGCGTCATCCCTATCACTTGAGATTGGTATTTTAAATATGCCGACACTATTCAGTTAAATTAAATCCTCATAAGTCCATCTTTTACGTGAAGTCAGGTCATTTGTTAGGATTCATCGTTTTGAAAGAGGGTATAAGAGTCGACCCTTTGAAGGTTGAGGTAATACTTCAGTTGTCTCCCCCGAAGAATATTCATCATCTTCAATGTTTGCAAGGCATGGAAAACTTCTTACAAATATTTGTTGTCAACTTTGCCAATTTGACTAGAGGCTTCATGTGTCTCTTGAAGAAGGATACTCCCTTTTATTGGGATGAGTGAGCCCATGAGTCCTTTGATGCACTCAAGAGAGCCCTAGCATCGACCCCGGTTATTAGTCCTCTGAACTATAGCTATGATTTCTTATTATATGTGGTCGTGTCGTTAGAGATGATTGGTATGGTATTGGTTCAAGAGGATGAGGAGCTCCAAGAGCATGTCATATATTATACAAGACGAAACCTTATTGACGCAGAAATTCATTATTCTCATGTCGAGAAGCTTGCTTTAGCTACCGTACATGTGGTTCAGCATTTGAGACATTATATTCTCCTTCGCCAGACCTTGGTTGTGACCCATGTCAATTCATTTCAATTCATCTTCACCCGAAAGATGATTGGGGGAAAGTATAATAAATGGATTGTCATTCTGCAAGAATTTGATCTTGAGTTTGTTTCGGCAAAATCGAAGAAGTCTTTAATATTTGCAGAGCTTATATCATATTTT
Organism: Pseudotsuga menziesii; assembly: GCA_001517045.1. Classification (NCBI taxonomy): domain Eukaryota; kingdom Viridiplantae; phylum Streptophyta; class Pinopsida; order Pinales; family Pinaceae; genus Pseudotsuga; species Pseudotsuga menziesii. The sequence goes on from LPNX010876491.1 coordinate 87,216, forward strand.
TCGAGCGAGGCCGAGGAGTTGGTTTGTGAAGATATGTTTATCAATGAACACATCTTCTTAATCTCTAATTTAGACCCATGGTATGGGGATATCATAATATATTTACAAACACTAAAGACCCCTACTCACCTCTCACGAGATGAACGACGATGATTACGACATGTCTCTAAGAACTACCTCATAGTGGACAATACTTTGTACCGTCATGGGGTAGATTCCATTTTACGACGTTGTTTAACTCATGACGAGGCTGAGGTTGTGCTGAATGATTGCCACGGAGGGGCGTGTGGTGGTCATTTATCTGGGCTTTCTACAGCTCAAAATATTTTGAGAGCGGGTTATTTCTGGCTGTCGATCTTTAAGGATTGTGTTGATGCGGTCAAGAGGTGCCACCCTTTCCAGTTGTTCACACATAATATGCACTCAAAACCTGCCCCGTTACATCCCATTATCACCGTCGGTCCCTTCACTAAGTGGGGGCTCAATTTTATGGATTGCAACCCAGCTTCGGCTGGGGGGCACCATCACATTATAGTGGTTGTTGATTATTTCACGAAATGGGCTGAGGCTATGCCTACAGTAAAATTCAATGATGAGACAGCCACTCACTTTGTATTCAACCAAATTATTACTCAGTTCAGGATTCCGAAAGAGCTTGTCACTGACCATGGCTCCCACTTTCAGAACCGTATGATGGAAGAGTTGGCATCGAAGTTAGGGTATAAGCAAGAGCACTCCTCTTCTTACTACCCCCAAGCGAATGGACAGGTAGAGGCAGTGAATAAATCACTCAAATCCATTCTCCAATGAACCATCGCACCAAGCAAGAACAATTGGCACATTATGTTATATCCTGCTTTGTGGGCATATCGAACTACGGTTAAGACTGCCACTGGTTTTTCTCCATATCAGCTGGTACATGGAGTGGAGTCGATATTTCCAGTTGAATGCAAAATTCCTTCATTGAATCTAGATGTGGAACTCTTACCAGACACTTCACCTTTGGAGGAGCGTTAGGTTCACCTTGAGCAACTCAATGAGCAGCATCGGGATGCCTTGGTGGCTCTAGACGTTAATAAGCGTCACGTTAAGGTCCAGTATGATAAGTCTGTCCATCCAAGAGTGTTTAGTGAAGGAGACTTGGTCCTTTTGTGGGATCAACCGAAATAACCCTTGGGGGTAGGGAAATTCAATCCTATGTGGCATGGTCAAGCGTGTGTTAGAGAAGGGTGCTTATGAGTTAGTGGATTATGAAGGAACAGCTTTGGCGGAGCCTAGAAATGGGCTCTATATCAAAAAATACTATGCATAATATTTAGCCAAGGCTGCTTGTTGTATATAATTGTATAGCTTTGCATAGTTAGGTCTTTTTCTTATCGTGATCGGGTTTGTGATTAGTTTCCGTTTCTTTTGGAAGATGTCAATGGAATCTTCCACCTACATAGGATTCACGGATGGTGTAAGCCGTCACACTCAACACTCAGCCTCTCCTGCTTGGGTGATTTATACTCCTATGGGTCAGGTACTGTCTTCAGGAGGTGTATGTCTACGACCACCTTCCAACAATGTTGTTGAATATAGCACCGTTATTGAGCTTCTATGGGATGCCATTCTACATGGAGTTCTATCTCTTGAGGTACGTCTTGATTCGGAGTTAGTAGTGTCACAGCTCAATGGTTTGTACCATGTTAGAGATATGACGTTATTGAGAAGATTCTTACGTGTGAGATTGTTAGAATGACAATTTGACAATATAACATATATACACATTCCAAGAAATAATAATCAAGTTGCTAACTCATATGCTAACTACATGTTAGATTGGAATTTGTTTCATTCATAATAAATTAATCACAAACACAATTTTTACACATGTAAATAAATAAATCGATCACCATAAAACTTTTTATACATCCAAAATGTGATAATACATGGTGTCATGATACAAAATTGGGGCTTTTAAGCCACCATCATATAATACATGGTCATACAAAATGTATACACTCCCAGGTGTCTAATCCTGTGGAGGAGGAGGAGGGTTGTGATCATGTAACGTCACTATGGCTCTAGCTAGCCATCGAAATAAATGCACCCCTGTGTATGGTACACCCACCACCTGCTGTTGCATGGCCTCAGGAAAGTCCTCAACTTGCGCCATGGGAACTCTATGAGTCAGTCTCACAAAGTTGGTATGAATTCTCTGGAGCGTTCACTCCACATCCACACCTGTGATGTCATCTCCTCTTCCCCTCTGTCTATGACAAGGGAAGCCCTCTGGTCACTGTAGTCCCACATCTACACACAAATGGTATATGTCACTATGTGTTGTCATGCAAAAACATGTCTTTTTGCTTCCATAAAATCAAGAAAATACAAAAAAATTCAATAACTAAAAAAATTTAATAAAGAGTGGGGGTCGAGATTCGTTACCTATATCGTCATATGCCGATCTTGGTGGCAATGGCATGTTTGAGTCCCCCCGAAAATCTATCCCTGCATAGGGGTAGTCATCAATGGCAACTATCTGTCGTCGCCACCATGGAAAGAAGCATTAGAGGAAATTTCAACTCAAAATGGGCCTTTTAACTTTGATTCAAATTCCATGTCATCATGTGTTAGCCAATGAAATTGCTTTAAATTTGAAATACCGTATAGGTCTTAAACACTTTTTTAATATAAATTTGGGGATAGGTACCATAAAAAAAACTACTTTTTTTGTTTGTATTTTCAACATATCTCCTCGTGTTTTTACTCAAATTTCGATCAGGAGAGCTTGTTGGATGTGGAATTAAATTATGCATCCAACGAGTACCCACTCGGCATACTTTTGACGGACCCCGCTACCCCAAAAACAAGAAATACCTAAAAAAACGTGATGAAGATGTCATCATCACGGTTTTTTAGGTATTTCTTGTTTTTGGGGTAGCGAGGTCCGTCAAAAGTATGCCGAGTGGGTACTCGTTGGATGTAGAATTTAATTCTGCACCCAATGAGCTATCTTGATCAAAATTTGAGTAAAAACATGGGAAGATATGTCAAAAATACAAACAAAAAAGTTGTTTTTTTCTTTTCTTCCTCCAAAATTAATAAATGCTATTTTATTATTTTAACTATTATTTTATTAATTCATTTTAGGAGGCCCATTTTGAGTTGAAAATTCCTCTAATGTCAGCTGGATATGGGTTGGCCACCCTACCACCCCCTAGTCTGTGCATTGCATCTTCCCAACGCCGTTGGGATGGATCTCGAACCCCGTGGAGAGGAACATCCACTCTAGGGCTCAATCCTGGAACACGCTCGAAGAAAAACATGCTCAAGATACTGCTGAACCCAAATTTCTGCACCCTTCCTGCCTTACACTCACTGAGCTGGTGTTTCATGTTGCTTAGTAGTGTAGTACTCTAGTCATAGATTGTGGGTCTCATGCACTCCACTGCATAGAACATCAGAGGCCGCGAGGCCTGGTGGAGTGATGCTAAGCCGGCTATCCTACCCAGTGTCAATAATATGGCCTTTAGGCCCAGCACCTGTATAGCATTGGTAGGGACCTGAATCCCCACCTTCTCGGTGTCTGGATAATAGTACACTGTAATGTACTCATCGATAGTCAGGCCACCCCCTGGCCCACCACAGGAATGAAGGTTCACCACCTCCCCTCATCTAGAAAGCCCTGTGATAAAGTATATGTCCTCCACCTCTATGGTGAGGGACATCCCATCAATATAAAAGGACTCCGAGTCTGGATCCCAATAGTCTACCAGCATCTGCAGCAGTCTTGGTTTGGCCCTCAAACCACCAAGACACCAAAACTTGTAGAGTCGGCATGCACGAAGAGCTTGTTGAGCCATTAAGTCAGCCCTTACTGCTTCCTCTACTTCACCATGCTCACACTCTCTCCACTCTAGCACCATCCTGCAAAAGAAATTGGAAATTTTCCCATTAGTTTAGTTGAAAATCATATGCACAGCCTCATACATGACTTTTTTGAAAACAACCACGTATGTACGCGGGTTTGAGGCCCTTTTCCACGTATATCTAGCCCTATACACTGAAAAAGCCTCGATTTTCGCGTGGGCCGCAGCGCTCATTTTGGGATGGCCTAAAAAGTTCATTTGGCCATGAAAATCTATAAAACTTATGTCAAAATGCAAGAGGAGAGCATGAGTAAATACCTAGAAGAAACGGTTGTGAATTCTGCCGGCTGGATCTCCTAGAATTTGCAGTTGAAAATCAGAGCTCAAATGGGTAAAAGTTTCAGATGATTTATATTTTTTACTATTTATAGAAAAAATTTCAAATATTTGAAAATTTTTACCCCCTTTCCTATAGTTTCTACATTTTCTAACCATTCTGGACTGTTTTTGACATAATTGGTGTTGTAGAAGACCTTTTCCAATGTCGTTTCAGCTGTTGGACTGACCCGTTTGTGCCGATCTCAGGTAACATTTCTAAACTGGAATATAGGTTCAGTTTCACCATCATTTTCATTTTGCATGACCTTGTGACCATATATCCATGGCCTTAGGTACGAACCCACTCTATTATGTCATGGAACCTTCTTGTTGCTTTAGAAGTGGCATGATATGAGTGGTAGAGCTTCACCTTACATGGGTACCCTAGTTAGCGCCTTATTTTCATTTGGTGCACATGCTGATGGTTTCTCCTTTAGCGAGTGGGAGTCCATTGTATAGTACTGCCATGACATTTCGCAAGAGCCTCATCCTCCTCTTGATCTTATGCTGGCCTATTTCCCTCAGGACTCCCTCATGTCAAGTTGTGAATGCATTATCATGAGCTTTTCCTGCCTTATTGAGATTTATGCTGGCTCCCCTGACATTGCTCTTCAGCCATATAGCCCGAGCTTGTCTCATATCTAGCCATGTAGAGCCATTTTTTATATCCTTCGTAGCTTGATTCCCTTTTTACCGGGAGGGGATTTTCCCTCGAGTGTCGATATCCTACACATGTATCCTTGCATTGAGCATAGGTATGTTCCACTGCTTGGAACTAGTTTGTTTTCCCTTGTGACACTCGTCTCCTCCTAGTTTGTAACTATAAAGCTAGTTTATTCTTTTTTCAAGCTTTTCAAATAACTGAAAAATTCCAAAAAAATCAAAAAACCAAAAATCCGGACAAGGAAAGATGTTATCTTTGGCAGCTGTCGAGTCGTGTCACCTTCGAATAGAGCACTATATATCACATCCATTGGTTGGGTTATAGTTTGACTTTAGGAGCTATACTCATTTATCTGAGTTTATCTCCATCGACTGGTTAAGCTTCCAATCCCTATGGAGCCTCTTTTGATGCCTCCTATGTCACAGAGATGTCCTAGTTTGTATATCGAGTCTATGCTTCCTTCATTCAGTCACCATATGCCATTATGCTCTTGTTCGAAGGAAGTTGAAACCTGAGTCGACCATTCCTCAGTTATCTTGACTTTGCATGTTGGCCATTCCCGGTACAGTTACTAGTTCATGCACTTTATGATCGAGTCCTTCCACATTATACAGCTTTGTTGAGTACCTCGTGTTGGATGATGGGGGATGTCTTAATGCCCTCCTTCCTGCGGATTTCATCCCATCGAATTCAGATCATTTATTTTGGGATTGGAGTCTAGATTCATTTTGAGTGTCTTGAGACTTGTAGTCATCAGCGGCAGGTTCTCTCGCCATCGACAGTTTCTTGGCAATACATCAATGTCCCCTGATCGATGGATCCTTTCAAGTGTTCAACCTCAATGCATTTATTCACACTTGTTAGTTTCCACTCTAGTACCTTGGTTCCCATTTTCATTATCGATGGGTGATCTTGCGTCTGTTAACGGTATACATTAATGACCGGTAATCAGATGATGGACTACTATGTTCGACCTCGACACCTCTATTCGCATAGTAGGACATGTACTCATAGCGGTTTGTGTAGAAGAATTTCCATATTGGTGGCATCTCTTATATGCTACCTCCTTGATCGTGCCATTGTTCATGAGATTTCAGCTCTCGTGACTTGATTCCAGTATATGTCAGATATTTCCAGCCACTATGGAGATCTTGATCTATTATATATCTTCAGCGATTTTGGAGATCATGGTTCTTTGTATATCTTCATCATGGAGATTCTCATCTATGTATATTGTACGTGGCGATGACCACATATGTGATATCATGTATCATGCTTATTCATGGCCATTGTACTCTTATGTATCAGGGATTGCTATATGTATTTGCAGTTGTATGTAGAGTTGTATTATTGTACTATGCTGATTGGGTGGCTGGTCTTCCATTTGGGATCCTTCATCACTCCACTTCTGGGATGGACTTATAATTTATTTCGGCCATCATATGACCCCTCTAACCTCACACATTAGGAGGCATTTGTTATAGCGGATTTCACCACTCCTAGTGAATCACACTTTGTATGGCCTTCCCCTGTCCCGCTGCAGACTCCTTAGACCCTATGGACCACTTTTTGTCCTTTGATGTTTCCTTGATCATCCCTAAAAACACATGAAAAATGCTATACGCAACTTTGAAACCTATAAGCGCGTATATACGTGGGTTTGACCACTAAAACTGCATACATCTGGATGTGTGCATAATCCAAATCCTTTTGGAATTTTCCTTGACATGGATCTAACTCATTTGACTCCTGCCCTTCCCTATGCCTTGAGATCACTCAGATTCGACCTTTCATTACCCCTTTGAAAAGCTATATAAGGAACCCCTTGGTACATTGAAGGCATAAGAGAGAATTGAGAGCAACGAAACTATAGTCCATTGTTGCCGGATCTTATGCTTGAGTCTGCATCCCTTTGTCCCTTGGAGAACTTTTGTGTTCTTCCCAAACTTGCCTTTTGCTTGTGATATTGCTATCGAGATATGGAGGATTGAAGTGGTGGAGGCCCAAGTGGGGGATTCATTTTCTCCAGTTCGTAGACATGCCGTCAGAGTTTGTATCTTGTAATCTCTTATTTATATTAATAGAAATATATTTTCCTGTCCAATAATGTGTGTTTGAATGAATCTTTTATCCATGGGATCATGTCAAATGCTTTTACATTATTGATTATATATGCTAGAATAGATCTAACACCATGATATATAGAATGCTTGTATTGTTTACTTGTTGTTGAGGAAGTAACAGATCAATTCAAGCTAAAGATTGGAAAGCTCAACGAGGATCTACTTCAACTGTCCGGAATAAGGTACGAGGTCTAATCCTTTAGTGTTAGACATTTAATTTCTATTGCATATTGGAAAGGATTGATTTCTGGAGTCAAGCTGTCTGTTGTGGTACCCCAAGCCATAGGAATTTCTCTTCGTAACATAGGATACAACCTTGACAGACTCCCTTGGAAAACTTAATCTTTGGCAACCCTATGACCATATCTTTTTCACTCAGATCAAAAAGATACTTATAGTTAACATGGAAAAATATTTCATGCTAAAGCTTGCTTGCCTCATTAGTGTGAATTAGAATAACAGAGGGTTTTGAGTAGGGTAGAAAATGGGAAAACATGTATACCTTCGAAGTGTGATCAACAACACCTTTTGCAATGAATTTACCATTCGAGATCTTTGTGATCTCAAGATCATCAAGGGAGAAGATGACCTTATTTGGAGACCTTGTGTGAGTCATCTGGTACACTGACAAGAGGTTAGAGGAAAGACTTGGAACATACAAAACATTATTGAACTTACCATGGTCAAGATCAATCCTTCCTTTTCCCAAACTGTTAGTGAGAGAGTCATATCCCAAAACTATTGGTGGAAATTTCAACATGTCAAGAGAGGAGAATGCCTCCTTTGGCGAAACCATATGTCTAGAAGCTACAGAGTCTATGATGAAGCTAGGTGCACTTGATGTGCCAGCAACCAAAGCATGTACTCTCTCTCTGTCCTCTGAATTTGATCCTCCTTCCCTCTTCTTTGAGTTATCAGGAAGGGAGATATTATTCTTCTCCAGGAGTTAGGTCAACATGTCAATTTGCTTCTTCATACAAGAGCTCTTAGGATGATAGCCCTTACTGCAGTATGTGCACTTGCTCATTTCTCCTTTGTTCTTCTTCTTCTGGAAGTTCTTCTTGGAGCCTTAGGGGTCCTCTTGAGACTTGTTCTTATCTCTCTTTTGCTTAGGTGTCTTCTTAGCTTTCTTCTTGCCTTTTGAATCCACCCTCGAATCTCCAACAACCAAATCTTGGTCTTTGGAAGGATTGATGGTGCCCATCATCACCAATTTATCTTGTACCTGTGTGAGGGATTCCATGAACTCTGCAAGATTAGGCATATTCTAGGCTTGAACTATCAACTTGGTGTCATGGAAGGTCGAAAAAAAAACTGAATAGTCAGGGCCAAGCTTCGAGAGTATGGCCAAAACTAGTTTCTCTTCCTTCTTTTCAATTCCACACTATTTTAGCTTCAAAAAAAGGGCTTTAAACTTGGAAAAATAGAGTTGTAAGGATTCTAAGCTGCTGGGACTCAAAGAGATCAATTCATTGTCGATTTGATGTCCTCTCATCTCATCTGTCTTACCAAAAATCTCTACAAGCTTCTCCCACACTTCATTAGGTGATGTCAATCCATCAAGATGGAAGAGGAGGTCTCTTGAAATGCTCAGACACAAAATACCATAGGCCTCATCCCTCCTCTTGTGCCATTTAATTTTCTCTGCAGCTGCATTGGTATTTTCCTCAGTTTCCATAGTAACCTTATAGAGACCTTTCACTCTCAACAGTATCTCCATCTCAGCTTTCCATTCAAATAAATTAAATGGAGTCAAGATGATCTTCTAAGATTGATCCATAGCTCATAAAATGTGCCCTTTAGTTAGCAGAATATGCTCCCAGTCAAGATGTCGAACCTGCAATAGCAATATGGAAGGAGAGAAATTGGTATACAAAGGATCTGATACCATGTATAAATTGAACCCAAGTGATAGAACAATTACACTCACAGAATTGTTAATCAAACATGCAAAATTACCATCAAAGGAGACTAAAATTGGAGCATAACACTAATCTGTATTGAATAAGTGTACAATAGCCAACCTTGTGAATCCATAGGCTGATACAATATATAATTACATGATATATTCAAATGCATAAGTATTCCATTCGAAATAGTAAAAAAGTAGGCTTACTAAATCTAGTCAAATCCCCCATAGGTGCATAAAGCAGTTTCCAAATCCACTTAGAGGCTCATGAATTGGAAAATTCAAGTAGGAAAGATAATAAGGGATGGAAATAAAACTCATACATGCTTTTATTAGGATAAAAGGATGGAGGATGATGTGGGTAAAAACAAGTCAACTACACCTAGTCTTGCTTCCCCTTTTGCCTTATTTCTCAATAAAACAGGCAACTTTGAAGAAAAAGTAGATATGCAATTTGGAGGATCTAGAATAAAGAATACATGCTAAATATGGTTTCCAGGAGGTTTCCCAAGCACTCCATGACTCAGTTTTAGAAAGTGTTGACTTCTATGAAATGTAGAAGACAACTAGCATAGAGTGGAATATAGGAAACTAGGTATATAATACAAAAATGAAAAGGTAGGTAACTATGGGTTGATTATTCTAATAGAATCAAATTATTTTGAAGATCCATTTAAGGTATCGAAGAGATATTTCAAATAATTTAAGGAAATTGACCTATCTCATCATCTAGAGTGAAAAATATCAAGCCGAAATAGAGGGTATAGATGGACATGAGCTGTTGCAAACCTCCTATATTCAACTAAACATATCTCTCAAACCAATGGCTCAAATTGAATTCAGCAAAAAATCCATTTACCTTTCAAACAAGCTATGGTAGATCGTCTAATATGATCTGTAGAGGTCATGATACCAATTCAAAGTTGGTTGTTATTTTCAAATTTTGTTGTTGAAATTGTACCTACAAAACAAACTATGATTTGAATCAAATTAGCTCAAAAACTATCCACTTCGACATGTGGAATTTCTCTAGGTGCTTCACACCTAGATAGAATTATCTAGATAGAAGGGAGAGGGAGCAAGGCAAGAATTCTAGGATTTATATGGAATCCAATTTATTTTGGTGCATCAATGAAAGTTTTAGAGAGTCGAAGTAGGCACAAATACCTACTCTAATACCATGTAAAATTTAATGAAGCATAGGATCATCATCCTGTGGGATTCAAATGGAGAATTGTAGAAGAGATAAAAGCAATTGATAAACTCAGATCAATAATTCATGGAAGATAAAAAAACACTCATGAGAACAATAATTGGAATAATTAATCATATTCTATTCATCAGTATTAATCTTTATATTTATTAAATAATACGTAATACAGTGGTTATACAGACAGGAGAATTCAAATTTTTAAGAAAGGATTCAAATATACCAACTTAGTCTAACTCTCGAGCTAACTTAGTATGAGAAAATTCACCACTAGAGCTAACTAGTGCAACTCTAGGATCACGAAAAAAAATTGACAACTAGTTAACTAAAGAGGGTAGGTGAGTAAATCCTCCCTACCTCCCTTAAATCATGCAAACTGGCACTAGAGATACTGAGAGTGATATACTTGATGAAAATCAGTGCATAACTGAGCATAACTACACACCGACTAGGGTCAACTACCGAACACTGCTAGTGGCACTTAGAGTGGTCTCCCAAATTATAGGGATTTTTTCCTGGAACACCTAAATTCATGCAATAATGTGTCATAAGTGGAACATGTCCCCTAGCTATGTCCCACATGCACTAGTGAAGTGATTATGACCTCATAATCTAGGAAAATAGACAAATAGACTACATGATCAAAGGGAAGATTAATAATAATCCCAACACCCTATTGGAAGTTCAAATTAGGAATAGAATCAGAAATACATGGAGTGCTTTGTCCAAGAATGACATTGGGATTATTACCTTAGGAAATGATCAAAATCCTTGAACACACAACAATCGCTCTATAATAGTTGAGTCAACGATGGGGGGGTATCCAACCATGTGAAGATGAGTAGATAAGAGATGATTTTATCCTACCAATGAGATTGAAAATGAATTCCTCCAAGACAACAATTCCACATAAATGAAACAAACATGTAGCTAGGTTTAAACAAACGAAATATATTTAGAAACTTGAGAGGGAAAAGATATTAAAAAAATGAGAGGAGTTAAGAAAAATTGATAGTCCATTACATGGGAAAAGAAATATGAAGAAACTAGGAGTAAGAGTCAAGATGCCAAAAGAACCTCCTGAGTCAAGGGAAATTCAACCAGTTGATAGAGAGGGTGAAGAGCCAACATTGGAATGTGGGTTGCATCTGATGGTGTAAACCAAACAACATTTGCACATCGCAATACCAGATGTGTTGATTCCTCTTGACATCGTACTGATGATTACGACGACTAGCCCTAGTATTAGACAAATCATCGAGCGTGACTTGGGCCTTAGAACTAGTGGAAACATTATAGACATTTGAGTATATTCTTATGGATTTATTCTTGGTCAATTAATGATTTTAAAATCACTACATAGAAATTAAATCATTTTTACATCTGAATATGGAAAGAAATTTTTTCATGTATTCTATTTAGAACATGTAGAGGTATCCCCCTGCCAGTAATTCTGTATATTGAAGTTAGAGATTTGTTGGAACCCCAACCTATCAACAAATAGTCTGAATAAGAGGTTAATTTTTCTTGGGAAATAGATCACCAATTAGTACAAAGTCAGTCTTCAGTCGGTAGGTCATCATAGTCAGTAAGTATTATAAATAATAATCATTTAGGTAATATCAATAATAATTATTTTATCATGGATACTTCTCAAGTGCATTGTCCTATTTATGAATGGGATGAAGTCCTTGTAAACCAATGGTTTGTTGGTGAAACTGCATGGGAAAATAATGTTATTATTGATGAGAATAGACAAATAGAAACGTTTGTAGGTGGTCTCTCTAAAATATCTCTCACCTAGTATATGAGATTTATAAAAAATGGACCAAAATCAAAACAAGAAATCAAGGAGACATTTTTGGATTTTTTTCACACCCAGGATATCAAGCACCTAGATTCTAAAAAACTCAATGAAATAGCGAAAAGACTAGGAGAATTTGTATGAGAATACAACAAAAGATTCAAATATTTGCTCATCCAAATTCCATAAAAATGGATGAATTTGTTCTCATTCAATGGTTTATTACAGGATTACTACCATGAATAAAATAACCTCTGATATTGTACAAAATTACCTCTTATGATGATTCCCTAAAAAAGAACAGAAAATCGATTCAAATGCATACTTTTCTAACGACCACACTGACCACAGACTTGAAGAAAAACTCAAGATCATGATAAATTCCCTACAACAATTCTCATTATAGCACAAGGACATGTGGTGCACGCCATGTTCATATGAAGGCCATTAAAAGATTCATGTATGTTTGATGACAAAAGTCCATTCCCAGTAGAACGTCGATACTTGCATGAATACCCAAGAGTTTTTTTGGAAGAAAGGTGACCTAAAAATTTTAATATATCTCAAACAACATATTTTTGTGACAACTACGAAAGATTTGGGCCATATAAAACAACTAAATGTTTGTACAACATCGACTCTATTAAACCAAAATGGTGTGGAATATGACGAATGGCCCAACACAACACAATTGGATGTATAACAAACTTGAAGAATAAAAATAATTATAACACAATCTATCAGATGCAAAATATCGATCATAACAACTAGATAGGTCGAAAAAATAACAAAAAAAATGAACACTGAAGAAATGGATATAATCGATGTGGAGGATACTAACATTGTGATCGCTAAAACACTTGTGGGAAATTCCCTAATAGCCGTGCTAAAATAATATGGTTCATTTTTTTAGTGAAGAACATTTGAGTCCCAACTGCCACAGGAAGGAAAAAATGAATATCAAATTATGTACAAAATGTGGGGGTGGGGGGTCATTCTCTTGAATACTTCCCCATCATGATTTATAAAATTATCAATATAAATAATGTTAACCTCTTTACTAGTGTACAAAGCATGAAGAATCTTAAGAATCTACAAATTGTTACAAGACAAGGAAATTTTTTTTGTCATGATATCATGGTCATACAAACTCAAGTAGAATTTGAAATAATTAATCGAAAGGAAGGATAAAAATCCTTCCCTTATTTAGTTGGTCAACTATGGGGATAGAAAATGAAATAATCTATCTCACTGGAAAAAGGATAGAATAAAAATCAAAGTATATGGAGAGAAAGTTATTGCATCGATCAACCCATCCCAAGAGAAACCATGGGATCAACCTGATGAAAATGAAGGATATATAAGGAAAATGTATCAGATGATGGAAAACAATGAAGACTCATTCGAACCAAATGAATATGGGGAACTTCATTTGAGGTCACTCATGTCCACTAGAAAAACTTCTGACTTATAACTATATGACTGATAGATAGAAAACTACGAGGCACACATGAGAGATTGTTGGTTGGTATAATTTATACCATGAAGAATAAGAAGAACATGCTTTACAATATCCATCATATCAAAATACTTTGAAATAAGAATAAGTGACTATCTGAATTTAGTTTGACTAATGTTGAATCAATGTATCTCCCCCCTTTACAGTATAAAGAGAAAGATTCATTTCCAATGCATGTAGAATAAATATATAAAAATGTTGATGAACATGGGAGACTACAAATGTCACATCCCCACCCCTCTACCAAAGAGAGGATGTGACATTACTGCTAAGAAATCTAGGCAATCTAGCCCCATGCACATGATATAAAATGCATTGAACTAACAACATGTACAAATGCATAACAATTGCAAGTATAGCGGAAGAAATTATATTTATTCAACAATTCAACATGTTCATATTAATTCATAAAAAAAACAAATATAGTTGCAAAGATAAAATACACAAGAATACTTATCTTGAAAGAATCTTGTCCTACAATGAGCTATGTCGCTGCAACATTCCACTCAACCATAGGCCAGTGTGCTCATCAATCTCTCAGCAACACTTCCACCCCTGAGCTAGGAATGATTCCCATAAGGAATAAGGAAACTACAATAGGCTCACACATAGCCAAAGACACATCAAAATTCAGCCAAGCCAAAACTACATTTGGGTTTATCAGGCTACTAAGGAGGTGGAAGGATGAATTTCTAAGCTAGTGAGATCAACCACAGAGCTATGGACACCTGCACCAAATTGGGATTGGATCCTAAAAAATCTACACACCCAACACAAGGAATCATCCCCTTCTATGCTACACAGTCCCTCAGGCTATTCCTTCCCTTCCAGTTCTCTTTAAGGTATGTAAAGAAGAAAACCATTCCCTGCAGATCTGTCTATGAGGTTCCTTCATACACTAGGTTTATCAAGCTAGTTTAGACCCAATTCCACTCCAAACCAGTTCATACCAAAACAAAGGATGTGCCCATAGAAAAATGCAAGTTCTGGGTTTGAGTAAAAACATTTTTCAACCAAAAACGTAATGGTAAAATGGAGAAATCAACCCTTGGGTGAGAAATTCAAACTCAAGAACGATTCTAGGAATTACATGAGCCAAAATGACTGCTATGAACCCCAAAATCATGAATCCATACTCGTCATTCACTCAACAACCCAAAAAGAAATTTCCTGGGCATGGAAAAATGAGGAAACAACTGAAAACATGAAGGATAAAAACCTAGGAAGGTTTAGTTGCATGAGAGCTCAATGTGAATGAAGGATTGATTATGAAAAATGTCCAAGAGCTCCCCAAAAATGTGAATGCATGAGGGAATGGGAAGCAAAAATGGGAATTTACTTGGCTCATAAGTCAAAACACGATTTTAAAAAAATGGGTGCTCTTCCCAATTCAAATTTTTGACCTCCATACTTTTCCCATCCCATGGAATAACTAACTAAACCAATTTTTGGCAAAAATAAATGACTGGGCATAAAAGAACAAATGGGGGGTTGAGTGTTTGATGGGTTCTCCCTTTGACATTTGGATTTTCCCCATTGTCTCAAAGGTTGTAATATCCCCTCCCTATTCCTTAGGAAATCATGCCCCCATATCTTTAATTGTTGCATTGACATAGTCGGTTGTGGGTATTTTAATTGTATTGCATATTTACATGATGTCAAAAATTATAATGTGCCTGGCTAGCATGAAATACCACTGACATCATTTCTAATCGCCGAAACATAAAATGATAAATCGACGGTGGGGATTTTCAATTGAGCTCCACACCACGATTACTTACAATATTTACATTGTATACATTTTTAATGCAAACAGGGTCAAAACCGGGGTGTTACAACAAAGCTTAGTGGAAAAATTCATGAGCCATGTGACTAGAGGGTAAGATACACATCAGCTGCATATACATACTTGGAAAACTACATCCACATAATTTATTGAAATATTGGGTGGAAAGAAGTTAACATCCCAAGCCTAGATACCTAATTTTGTACAAGGATTAGATCCTGAGGAGAACATAGAGAAATGTTTAAAAGAGTGGAAAAGACTTGGACACATAGTTGAAAGGATATGACCCCACTTATTCCCCAGCACACTAGATTATGTTCCATTTAAATGTTATAAGATGGAGGAGGCACGAGGAGAGACCTTTTATTGGAAAACACTTGAAGAAAATTTGATCAAAGATCTCTCCTTTTCACTTGCCGAAGAATTCCTGAAAGAACATTTCCAGTATATAGAATAATTCATCGCACAACCATACAGAATAATTAATACTATTGAAAGCTAGGCTTTTGCATCATTCAAGCATACATTAAGTTCATACACAGGCATCAAAGACAAGTACTTTTGGAAGGGACGTCCAATCCGTTGTTGTATTATCTTTGGTAATTATTTATATATTATGAGATAGGTTGGAGTGGTTGTACCTGCTCCAACTAATAATTTGTTAATATCTATTTATCCTTTAAACTATATAATTACATGATGACATTTAGGAGGTAAGTGGCCCCCTCTACATATCCCCCACAATCAAAATGTTTCTTCATCCTGAAGAGAACAAAGAAATATGCATCAACATCCTGGGTCTCTGCTACTACTGAAATAGTCCTCACTGTGCATCAGCCATGCATACCGGTCTGCATAGGTAACTCAGCCGCTAGCTCGATAGGAAAACACACATGTACAAGTCTCTACTGTGACTGGTTACTCTTCAGCCTCCATCTTCAATCTGATAGTAGTCCATTGAAGTCTCATCCTCTCACAACGAGGGGCAACCATCTTCTTCTACAACAAGGTATTTTGATTTAAAGCCTCACCTTGGCTCATCTGACTAGCATCTCCATCGGTTCAAGCATGCGGGGCCTTTTGGCTCTTCGACTTTCTATGTCATTTCTCTGTCTTCTGGCTTTTCGTGGTCACAACCTAGGAACAGTTTCAACATTTTGATAACGAGGGGTACATTTTCATCATGTCTCATTGAAGCACTTTGCTATGTAGGTGAATGATACTTGCTTGAATTCCATCTTCGTCGTCTTCTTCTGTCGTGAGGATTTAATTTTCCTGCAAGTTTGTAAAGTTTTCATTGCTTGTAGTCAATTTCGACTGCTATTGATCATGGCTGATTATCTTGAATTGACTCAACATGTTTTACTAAGTCGATTAGAGATCGACTTGATTTACATAATATGGAGGGGATCTCCTACCTCACAAGAGACTCACGTTTAACCCACTCACACAAAACATTTAATGAACAAACATTAAACTCAACTTACAATTGACTTCATCGACGACAAATATATCATACTCCAACCTACTAAAATTTTATTGACATCAAGCTAATATCGACCCAATATAGACCAAATAAGTTTTTGGCCAACTTCAACTCATCGACCATAGTTATTACATATCAACCATCGACTTTTAAAAGTAACAAGGATTCCAATGACCATAGAGACCGACCATTTCTTATCAACATAACAACTTATAGTTTTGTCAGAGATGTCATATTTTTGAAGGGTTATGATACTTATAAACTTAAAACATGCACTCTTCATGAAAATGTTAAATATAGAATGTATTTGCATATAGATAGAAGTGATCGGTGGACTGTCTGGATTGGTCGACTACTCCGGTTAAAAAAAAATTGGTGAATCAATAGTAAGGCTATCAAGTCAAGCATTGGGAAAATTTAACTCGTTCGACATAATAATAATAAAAACATGCCTTCCATCAGCGTTCAAGTTTTCAATACCAACCTCTCGGTGCAGCTGATAATTGATACTCTCCATATTGATTTGGACAATAGAAGAAATGCATTGATGCAATCTTATCCTCATATTCTACCTTTTATTCGCGCATCAATATCAGTGCCATGCTTAGGTAATCCATCACCTCCAGGTGCCCTCTAGTGGAAGAAAAATGAAAATATGTGGCTCGATGGTCAAGTGTGATGGTCGGTGACTGATCGACAACTTCATAGGGGAAGCAGTCAATGGTGTTTTCAGTCGGCAGTCTATGCAGTCGGTATAAAAGAAGTCGATGATATTTTCAGTCGGCAGTCTCTATATTCGGTACTCAGAACATCATCATAATCCCTCTGCGCAAGTAAAATTCTTAGTAATTGCTCTGCTCAGCTTGTTTGTGCTCTTTTCTTAACAAAATAAATAAATGGGGAACCACTCTACCCTCTATCATAATTTGTTTGACTTCTGGCTTCACTAGGTGTATTTCTACCATAGAACGTTCCCTAAATGCTGGAAGATAGCGCTCAGAAGCACTGAATAGATTTGGATGGTAATCGAACTTCATGTCTTCATAGCAGTTTGATCTGTGATCCAAATTAAGTTCCTTAAGCAGCCTTGTCATGGAATTATTGTCGCCCTTCTCTCCCTCACAACACTCCTTCTGTTGTTCCCATGCAGGAGATTTATCAAAAGAACCATTGGACCTGATACACTCATTTTTTTTGTTTTTTTTCTGCCGGTCCTCAGAGCATCCAATGCCATTTCAAACGCACAGTATATGAATCAAATACTGCCACTTCAACAATGAATTTAATTTCAAATTCTATTATGAAATGCCATGTTCTTGGAAGGAAAAAGAAGGACTTCGACAAACCCTTAAACCACTGCTACATAGCCGCTATGATAAGCAATAAGGATGGAATCCTCCATTGTGTCTGGTACAGGAAAAGAGGTAGTCACACATTGAATCACTTAGCTTCATTATAACGATCAACTCTTGCGGTTGGCATTTGCAGGCTTACAAGACATATGTCACGCTACTGAACACAATGATAATTCAACCTTCCAACATAAAATTTCTGTATTCATGCACAAACAAACTTTCTTGCAAGATATTGCATCGTCATTATACATTGATCATGACTCATGCATCATTATACATTTTATTTCAAGCAGGAGCATCAATACATGACTAGCTTGTCTCCCAGAATATTTCTTCATCAACGCACATGCAGTCTTTTTAAGCTTCTCACATGAGCAGTATTTTCATCTTCACAACTTCTTCTCCTTCAGGTTCAACGACCTCCATCTGCTCGTGCTGTCACCCATACCGGACAGAGGTGGCAACGGCGCCAATGTTGAATGCTAGGCTTTCACATCATTCAATCATACATTAAGTTCATACACAGCCATCAAAGACAAGTACTTTGGGAAGGGATGTCCAATCCGCTGTTGTATTATCTTTGGTAATTATTTATACATTATGAGATAGGTTGGAGTGGTTGTACCCGCTCCAACTACTCATTTGTTAATATCTATTTATCCTTTAAACTATATAATTACATGATGACATTTAGGAGGTAAGTGACCCCCTCTACAAATACCAACCGACCCACACAAAAATTCAATATGATAATGACAATAAAGAATCAGTATTCCCCACTACCAAGACGACTATAGACGAAAAATGAGAATACTATTGGGAAAATATTTTGTTGGAAAAGAGACCATCCCTACACGTGACATCCAATTAAGAGAGTACTAAAAATTGACATAAAAAAATACTGATGAAGACAACCAAAATTATTTCTCCCCAACTTTCATAGAATTTATAGAGGGAGAAAAAAATATTGATGAATCCATGAATCCAAAGCACCATAATGGATGGATGTGTAAATAAAAATAAAAGAGTTTGGCATCTCAAACGATGGAAAACCTAAGATGGCCAAAATTGGAGAGCACTGGACGGAGCAGCAGATAACTGAGATTGTCAATTTATTAAAAGAATATTGAGATGTATTTTCTCATGACTACAAATAATTGAAAAGCCTAGTGCAAGAAATGGGAGAAATGAAATTTACATTATCCCTGATTCTAAGCCAGTGAAGAAAATACCTTATAAGGTAACACATAACTACACGGACATTGTAAAAAAGGAAATCATAAATATGCTAGCTCCAGGAATCATATATCTCATTGATCAATGTGAATGGGATAGCCTAATGGTCATGTAGCTAAAGAAACATGACTAAAAACAATTGAGAATCTGTGTCGACTTCCGCGGTCTAAATATAGTAACACTGACTGATTCTTTCTCAATGTCGTTTGTCAAAAAAATTATTAATGAAGTCACAGTACATAAGTGATACTCCTTCACCTTTGTATTTTTAGGATATATCTATGTACCTATATCCAAAGAGATCAGCACAAGACCACATTTTTTTTCAAAATCAAATAATTCACCTACAAGGTTATGCCATTTTGCTTAAAGAATGCTTCGATTGTATTTTTCTAGAAATGTAATCCAACAATTTCAAGAATATCCATATAAAATAATGGATGCTTACTTTGATTATTGGAAAATATATAGAATGATAAGAGAACATGTGAAGTGGCTACGCATGATCATAGAAATATGCAGAAAGATTCAACTATCACTCAATATCAAGAAATGCATTTTTTCACACCAATTAGAATATTACTGGGACACTTTGTCTACAAAGAAGGCATAAAGGTTGACATAGAAGAGATTAAAGTAATCATCGATTTAAAACCCCCAGTGAATCCTAAGCAAGTTAGAATACTATTAGGGCACAAAGGCTACTACAGAAAATTCATCAGCTATTACTATGACATGACTTTCCCACTATAAGAACTACTAAAGCTAAATATTGAGTTCCATTAGAATCCAAAATGTTAACAGTTATTCAAGCTACTTAAAATAAAGTTGGTCCAATCCCCAATCTTGAGATTTACATACTGGTCACAAAAATTTCATGTCCACATTGATGCGTCAAATATTGTCATCGGAGTAGTACTCACAAAACCAAGTGAGGACGGGATGAATCATACCAACGTATATGCTTGTAGGAAGTTAAATAAGGCAGAACAAAATTATTCTATGATAGAGCATAAAGCGCTAGGAATAATATTTTCCTTGAAAAAATACATAAACTATTTTTTTCCAACCCATTTGTATTCTTCACATATCAACAAGCACTGAAGTATTTGGTTAATAAACCACTGCATCATGGTTGGGTATGTAGATGGCTCTTACTCTTCCAATATTTTGAATTTGAAATATTAGTCCGAACTACAAAGAAAAATTTTAGACCCAACCATTTATCAAGGATAGATATTGATGAATATTCATTCGAGATAGATGACAAACTTATTGATGCACACTTATTCAGAGTTGAAGTTGTACAACAGAACTAACAGATATAGTAGAGTTTATACAAGAAGGGTGAAGAAAAAGAAGAAAATACTGACAATGAAAGCTCCATATTACACCCTAATCAACAGATATTTATATAAATTAATACTGGATGATGTACTCAATCAGTGTATTCTTGACCATGAAAGACAATCAATTATATAAAAAGATTACTCTAGGCTAGCAAGAGGACACTATGAGTCTGATACAACTACAAGGAAAATCTTAAAATCAAGATTATGTGTCACGTCCCCTCCCCTCTCGTCGATCTAGTATGATGGAGAGGACATGACGCTACTATCTAGCTGGGCATCTAGCCCCATGAACATAAACAAAAATTCATTGAAATAAAAGACATATGCATCATATAATGCAAGAAAATATAGTGGAAGTAAAGCATTCAATACATACATAATAATTCTTAAAACAAATAAATTGAAGAAGTAATACAAGAGAGAACTTATAAGCTTGAAAATGAGTATCCCCGAGCAACTAGCTATGTCAATGCAATGTTCCACCCAACCATAGGTCAGTTGTGCTCATCAATCTCTCAACACAACTACCACCACTGATATGGGCATGATTTCCACAAGGAGAAAGGGAACAAACGACTCACACATAGCCAAATACACACCAAGGTTTAGCCAAGCTAATCCACAGTTTGGTTTATCAGGCTACTAAGGAAGTGGAAAGGAAGAATTGCTAAGCTAGTGAGCTCAACCATAGAGATATGGGCACTTTTACTAGATCTATCTGGATTGGCCTCCACAATACCTACACACCCGACACAAGGAAGTATTCCCTTCACTGCTACACATTCCCTCGGTCCATACCTTCCATTCGATTGTTCTTGTGGGTGTGCATAGAAGAGTAGCCAGACCCTTTTGATCCTTTGTGCGGTTCCTCTGTTCACTAGGTTTATCAAGCCTATTCTAGTCCTCTTCCAATCCCAAGTATTACTAATAGTTCAGACCCAAAAAGGGATGCACATAACAACAAAACACAAGTTTGGGTATGAAGAAAAACGTTTTGGCTATGGGATGCCCAAGATGGGATTTCCATTAGTCTCAAAATTCATGGGAAAACAAAAACGAGATGGTAGATGGGGAAATAAACATTGGGAGAAAAAAATTCATTTTTAGAAAATTTTTATGGGCATTACAGGGGAAGAAACAACTTCTATAAACCCCCAAAGCATGAATCTCTCTTCTCATCCACTGTGCAACTCAAAAATGGATTCCTATCCATGGAAAAATGATGTAAAATGCATGAAAACATGAATAAAACACCCCATATAGATCCAGCTACGTGAGGAAGTGAAACACATGGGTGAGGAATGGAATGGGCACACATTTTTGGGTGTTTTCTTTCCCCACAAGAAAAAATACGATTTCCCAGATTGATGTCTTGCCTCAATATGAAATTGGTTGCCATACCTCTCCATTCCCAATGCATTAACTGCCTCAACCAACTCTTGGAAGAATTAAATGATTGGGTGCATAAGTCAAAATGGGTTGTTGAGAGTTTATGGGCCCTCACATTGATATTTGGATTAACACTATTAGCTCAAGGATTTGAATAATTTCCATCCCTGTTCCTTGTGAAAATCATGTCCCCATCTCTTGTTACATTGCATAGCCAGTTGTAGGTATTCTATTAAATTGCATATTTACATGATGTCTCAATTTATATTGTTCCTAGCTAGCATGAGAACCATATGCATCATTTTTAGTTGTCAATACATAAAATGCTAAATCGATAGCGGGGCCTTGGCCTTGAGCTCTTCACCATGATTTAATAATGATATTTACATCATGTAAAATTTTAATGCAATAGGGTCAAAATCAGGGTATTACATTATGGTGGATGACCTTAAATAGAGATGACCAAACATATGTCAACAAATGAAAAATATTCCAACGCATGGGTTGGCCACTGAAAAGACATGAAATACCACTCATCTTCGTAAATCTCAATCTCACATTCAAAACATGGGCAATATACTTTGTTGGCCCATTTCCAAATTTGGTACAAAGGACATGTTCCTAGTACATTAATGATTGCATTCGAGTACGTAACTAAATGGGTAGAGGAGGAACTAGTTGAAAAATGATCAAGTGAGGTCACAACAAGGTTTATTTCTGAAAATACAATCACAAGATTTGGTTGTCCTCTCACTCTTATCAACGACACAGGAACATATTTAATCAACAAAACAAGTGATGTGATATTAAAATAGTTTATGATCAATCATCATAAGAGCTCATCATATCATCCTTGTTCGAATGATGCAGTTGAGTCATTTATCAAATTTTTTTAAAGTATCAATAAAAATATACAGTGTCGACAGGGATGGTTGGGAAAACAAGATATTGGCAATATTTTAGGCATACCAAATAACATATAAAATATTGACGGTCCAGATGTCACTCAAGTTAATGTATGGAAAAGAAGTTGCTATACCACTACGCTTTAAACAACATGCCCCAACAATCACATAAGTGCTACATCTAGACATCATAAAGGCTATTAGTGTCAAAATGTTTGACTTAAGAAAATTAGAATAACAACACACAATTTCAATACACAATTAGTAAGTACATAAGCAACAAGAAAAATCTTGGCATGATAGGAATATTAGATGCGTAGACATATCATTCTGTGACCTAGTACTTTTATATAATGGTCAGATAAAAGGGAAGCCTAAATAGATGGAGATTGGGTAATTAGGACCTTATGTCATGGAATCATTTAAAAATAACGACTCCATGAGACTAAAAATGCTATAGGGTAAGGTGAATGGAGCACAACCAAAAAATTACTGACTCTATAAAGACACAAGTCGACTAGTGACCATATCATAACTAGTTGAATGTCATGTCCCAGGTTTGTTAGAATTAATAAATATTAACTAAAATTAGTTACAATTAAAAATAAGTTACACAACTAATGTAGAAAAGTATAAAAAACACTAACACATGGAAATATTTGGTAGAGTCAAGGCAAGATGCAAAACATGGGAGTTAATTGGGAAGAAGAGGTAGAGTACAAAAATGGAATAAGGCAACACCACCATCATAATAGATTTGTGTATAATGGATCCAAATCATGAACACCAATGTTTAAATGACCAACTAATATCTCTCCTAGAAAAACGAGAAAGATGATAGGAGACACAGACTAAAAAACTGATGAGAATTTCAAGTGTTTTAGTTGACCATGCTGACATAAGTGAGGATACAAATTCCCATAGAAGTTTCCCTAAATGTGTAAGTGATTTGTATCCCTCAAGAATTTCATTCAATGCACTCACCTACTCAACCTCCAACATTGTAATTCACTATAACTATGAATTCACCTAAAGATAAGCAAGTATTACCGCTAGTTATCTAAGAGAAAACAATCCTCAAAGAAGAATAATCACAGACAATCTATGTTATCAAAGAACTATCCATGCCAACAAAGGGATCCCTAATATCAACTAAGTCTAAGCTGCAGAGTTAAAATCCAAGAAGCTACAAGAAGAAGCCGAAATGACACCCCTAGAAGCCTAGATACATAAAATAAAAAAAATCAAAGATGGATGAGCCCTATTGGAGAAATTGTTATACATATTTCAAGTCATAGGAAATTCAAGATAAAAAATGGATAAAATCCATGCAGAAACTTAACAAAACCAAAATTCGGGCACATCTAAATGCACCCTTAATAGCACCATTTGACAATCTCAAGGAAATTATCGCCAAGTTTGTCATTAGTTGCTACCATGATGGGAAAATTTGGATAGATTAATCCATCCCTATCATATATTCCCTCATCGAATTCACTGAAGGAATTTCAAGTAAAGGACCAGTAGTCCCACTCACTAGCAATGTCGCACCCCTGGCCGAAGAGTTCATGGGGTCATCCATAGGGAAAAATTCAAAAGGGATAATTATTAATAAAGTCTAATATGAAAATTTCAAGTGGGATTCCATCATTATTTAACTTTTCCTAACAATTTTAGGTCAAGGATCCGACTTGAGGTTATATGTTAGAAGTTGTGAAGCAAGTGACCCATAGTGTAAGGATATTTAACTAGGCTAACCACTTATCTCATCTCATCAAAGAGAATTGTGCAAAATGCCAAGAATCTACTCATTCCATCAATTTTTCATTGTTACTAATTTGGATAGTAATGGACAAAATCAACCCTATCACTGAAACATAGTTATCTAGTACACATGAACCCCTCATCCACAATTTCGAGATATTTGAACCAAGAGGGATTTCTTTCAAGGTAAAAAAAAGAATAAGTATATTTGGAAAACTATTTTCAATAAATTAAAACTAAATGTACACGATGACGGGTTCCATAGCTATTTCATTGATTCCTACCATAGGGGACACATATCGAGCTCGACCTTGACTACACAAAAGTATGGTACATGTAGGGTGCAGGTGGGGATCCACAAGAGATGGAATTTTATCCTAATATCCTTGAACTATTTATTGATATTTCACATTAGTTGAAAACATTCTACCCTATCCTGACCTTATCTAAGGCTTAATGATCAGACATCATTGAACCCTTGACAGAAGCATATCTATAGGAACTAGTACATGTGGAAATTTTTCCCATGAAAAATCATTGCTATTGCAAAACTTGTACATTTCTATAGCCACGAACATGACCCCTTCTTTTCGTAGAAAAACATTTGTCGCTATAGAAACACTTTCCACACTTCATCGCTATTGCAACAAATGGCTCATCTCATTATTACGACGAATAATTTTTTTTTACTATGATGAAGTTTCATTGCTATCGTGATAAAGTTTCGTTGCTATTATGACGATTATATAGGGACAAAGGCCTATAGGTCGTCACTATATCAATGACTATACCACAAGACCAACAAGGAGATGCCACAATATACCGTCGGGGTAGCCACAGAGGTTTGTTTCTATAGCGACAAAGTCCTGACAGGTCCATTGCTATAGTGACGACTAGACCACAAGACGATGCCACAATAGTTCGTCTCAGTAGCGACGCTAGGACCTAGCAATTTTCGACAAACATAGTAGCCATAAAGATGTTCGTCACTACTATCACAAGTTCACCGGAACTTGTTAGGTCTGTGCGTCACTATAGCAACGCCAATGTCTATTTATTTATTTTAAATGTGATAAGGGTTCAAATGTTATAATGTTAAAATCATTGCAATTTTATAATGTTATAGTGTTAAAAGGGTTCAAAATGTTATAATGTTATAACGGTTCAAAATGCTATAATGTTATATTCATGTTATAGTAATGCTATAATGTTATATTAATCTTATAGAATATGTAACATTTACCATCCACAACATTTAATCTTGCAAAATAAAATGCTACTTCAAATCACATAATGAAAATTCTGGATGTA
The DNA here is from genome assembly GCA_001517045.1 of Pseudotsuga menziesii. Taxonomy (NCBI): domain Eukaryota; kingdom Viridiplantae; phylum Streptophyta; class Pinopsida; order Pinales; family Pinaceae; genus Pseudotsuga; species Pseudotsuga menziesii. The sequence continues at coordinate 113,261 of LPNX010876491.1, forward strand.
GAGACAGTGCAAGATGTAAAAACAAAAAGGGAGATTCTAGATATCAAGTCAGGTCATATTGTACAGCTCAAAGTGGAAGTGCTTGAGAATAAGCGTAAAGTTTCAATCCTTAAATGAATAGTCATATAAAGACGAAATGTTGGTTTGAATTCAACTTTTAGAATCCTAAGATAAGTTGTTGGTGTTGGAGTGGAATCCGTTTTTCCTCTTGTTGAGGCCTAGAAAATCATAGGTAACAACAGTTAGGGAGTCTCCCTAATAAGCATTCCTAATTAGCCAATTACTGTTTGGTATGGGGAATCCGTCCAGTTTACGGTTCGGCTACCGTGGGTCAAGTAACAATTAAAATGTTTTACTGGTTACGGCCCAGTGCACTGTGTATATTTTTAGTTTTTTGATGTTTAAGGTATGATGTGCAAGTGCCTAACTAAAATTCAGACGATAGAGATAATGAGGAGGGTCACAATGTGATGCATAGGTTCTTACCTCTTGTCTTAACTCTCTCGCATCTAAATCACAAACAACAAGAAACTAACTAAGAATTAATAACCTATCCCCAGGGAGGAAAACTATCATTAATGGTGAGTAATGTACTATAGTGCATGCATAAACAAAATCATAGATAGTTGTTAATGTTTCAGAACACATGAACATCAATAGAATTATAAACAACAAGATAGATTATTTTTTATTAAAGCCTTCATTACTCAATGTGGAAATTTAACATAATAAACTAGAGTACATTCATAACATGAAAATAAATTCAATGAGTTAGAACGATCTCACACTTAATGGAAATAAGATGAAAACAAAATAGTTCATATTCAACTGGTCCATAGCAAACATTTGAAACAATCCACAACACTTTCTCCAGCAGAAACATGTGACTCTTTTATTGTAAAAGGAAATAGTTCTTCTTACAATACTCTCTCAAGATAAACTGGAAAAAAGGTCCCCTTACATCTAAAACTCTCCTATATTTATACAAAAACAAAACTCTTGGGCTGCCCCTCAATGTCTTTTGAGCTTCCCTAGCCTTTCATTTTCCAAAATTTCGTCTCATAGCATGTGCACATAATTAATAGAATATATTACAATTTAAATCAAAATTTTCAAAACACTTTATGAAGAAGGGCCATCTTGGTCATTGATGTACTTCTTCCATGCATGAGCAGCCTCAAAAAATTAAATATTAATCTCATACTTAGCAGCCTGGTTTTTTACCCCCTCTATCTTGGAAGGACTCAGGCGCAGCTGGTCTTCCAATAGATGTATGCTTACTACTGCATGTGCCACTGCATTCTTCAAGATCCATTCATCAAGGTCCTTGACCTGCTGGATTTCTTGCTCATCTTCTGGATACCTATTCTGTAGATGTTCTAGAAACAATTCGTGCTCCGGTAGCACATCCAATCTTTTTTCTGTAGAATTCTGGCATTGATTATATGTATCAAGCACTCTCCTACAATATTCAGCGCATGATCCCTTTGTCTTCTTCACGGTTTTCTTGAACTCTTTTGCTACATTAATCACAAATTCCAGTAAATCATGCTCTTTTTTTAAACTCTGCTGATCCTTAACTGCTAACTCTACAAGAGATTCCCTATTTGTTTCTACCCAAATCGTTCTTCCTGTTAGAATCTCCAAAATATCCTGAGATCTATCCAAAAAGTATGAAGTAGTGTCCATAATTTCCTCTAGTCTGGTGTCCATTTGCAAGATTTTACACCTTTCATCCTCTATGCATATCTGTAGTTGGTGAATCTTCTTTCTTTAAGTTAGGACATGTTCTTTCAAAGGCTGAATGTTTGTTTTCTATTCCATACCATCCTTAAGTGATGTGGCCAATGAAGTGTTTTTCTCTTCTAAAGATGACACTTGTATTTGATACTTCTTCTCTTTTTCTTCTGTGGTATCTCTCTCCATTTATAACTCAATAACCTTGCTTTGCAACCTGTTCTTCTCTGCACTTAAATTCTCATATGACACCTAAAGATCATCCCTTTCAGTTTTCAACATTTGATGTTCTAGCTGTAGCTTTTGTAATTCATCTAAGCTAATTCTTTTCTATTTTCTTTATGGATATTTATAAAGCATTCTTATCCTCTTGCAGAGCCTTGAATTCCTCTCTTCAAGTCTTAACTTCACTCATCATATCTTCATACTTCCTTTTCAGCTTTTGACCCTCATCTCTTTCTTTCTTTAAAGTTTCTTTCAATTGGGATGCATTCTTTCGTGACTGATCTACGTCAGTCATAATCCTATCCACGTTGTCTTCAGTTGCTAAGGTTAATGCTACCCCAGCTCTTGCTATCAAACATGGATCCTTATGTGTCCCATGTACCAATGTTTTATCTGTTACCATTTTCTCTGACTGGCCTCCAGTCTCGACCTTCTTCTCAATTATTTTTACAATTCTTTACTTTTCTTTATCCTAAAAAATGGTACTAAAATCAAGAACCTCTTCCCCTTCTTTAGGCATGAAAGGGATCAAATTTATCTCAGAAAATGAATCTTGTCCTAATATGCTTCTAGAATATGCAGCAAGTTCCGAGGGATCCGGATCAGATTGTCCTTGTTCCTGATCTATTTCATCTTGCACTCCTTGTGTATCAACTTGCTCTGTAGTCTGTTGATCCTTTTGAGATCATGTTAGTCTCAAACCTTCACTTTCTTCTTGCTTTTTCTTTATTTTAGCTTCTTCTTTTTTTCTTTATTTCTTCATCTTCCTTCCTTACTGCTTCCTCTGTAGCTCACTTATTTTCTTCTTCTTCATTCTTCAACCAACTTTTTGCTTCCGGTGCTAGCCTTCTAGCATCTTCTTCTCTCTTTTTCGCCTCTTCCTCTTCCAATGTATTAGATTTTCCAAAGTTTTTCCCTTTCCACCCATAGTAGTTATTTTTTCTTTCAACCTCTTCTTAAAGGTGGGTGTGTTCTTCGCACTTCTGAATGTCACCTCATCCTTGTTCCAAAAATCAGTATATTCAAAATTAATTCCTACTTCCTTGCAATAGTCCGCTACTTTATTGCGGGATTCATTCCTGTGAAAATTCATTTCCCCAAAATGAAAATACTCCAGCTCCTTAACAAATTCTGCCACATGCTTTACTTTTGAAAACTTGTAGCTTCCAAGCAGGAAAGGTACTACAGGATATGTTGTTTTTTTATGCTCAAACAGAAAATTGCCTACACCATCAATATACACCTACCTAACCACCTCCTTGTGGAGTACATAATGTGTGGCATACTTTGGTAGTAGGGAAGGAGCTCTAGAACCACCGTACATTCTTACATACAACCCATCCTCAGTTAAATAGTAATCTCCAAACTCCTCGATGAATTTGAATGCCTCTTCAGACATGCAATTGCATTCAGTCAAGAAAATGAGGGTATATAAGGGCATGATGAAGTTCCTGTAGATTTCCCTATAATAACTATGATACTTATGGGCTCATAATAATTTATATTCTGCATACACTAGGGTTTTTTCCTTCTCCCAGTTACATCTGAGAGCAAGAAAATATTGAGTGCACAGTATGCAGTCAATCAGGATAGGGCTCATATAAAACTTTGATATTTTTTATGATACCCATCCTAAGGCTACTGATATACATGCAAAGAGGTTGTTTGACACAATATTTTCCTAGTTAAAGATGGTTCCTTGGGTAGCCACAAATAAAATAACTGGTATCCATCCTATCTTGAATCTCTTCCCATGGGCTTTGTCGAATATCCTATTGAGCATTAATGCAATGAACCTGTAGGGAGCTCAGAGAGTAGAGGTGTCATACTCTCTAGAAGGTCTAGTTCAAAAAAAATTCCCAGGTATCATCATTCTTTTCACTCTCTCCACCAAATCTATAGCTATCTCCTTTAACCAACTTTCTGTCAAGTAAACCTGGGGTGAGGGTAGATGATAAGCCATAGAGACATATGCAGGGATATATGCAGCATAGCCTTGCTTGGCAGTGTTCTCCAAAATCATTTTTGTTACGTCTCCCCTAGGCAGAATCCATCCTATCACTTATGAACAAGGAAATAACTCAGGTCTCGTGGGTACTTTCATTAGAGCTGATTTCTCAATGTTGGCATATAGAGTCAGCTCCTCAAATCTAGCATCAAGTACTTTCTGGTTGGCAATCATTCTATAAATCTCTCCCCACTTGTATTTCAGTTTGACCCCAGTGGAGGCTTTGGTATCTTCATAAATATACTATACCTTGATGATGATCTCTACTTCGGGTTTTCCTTCAACCATAGGATCTTTCATCTTTTGTCTCTTCGATATGTTTTTGTTATAACAATCACCCTGTCACAGTCAAAACATGTTCTTAGACCCACTGAGCTATTAGCAAGTGTTTTAAACAATAAATATGAAACTATATCAATTTGTTTACCTCTTCAGTATGCATGCTAAAAAATAAGCTACACATAGTATTCAATGAATGAAATAATTAACAAGGAAAAGGAAATGTCCCACGGGCTACTTCCTAAAATGCCTAACTGCCCCTTGTCCAAAAAATTCACTTAATCGAAAAATCCTTTATCTCAACTCGGAATGCATCAAACTAATCCTCATTCAAATATAAGGGCCATATTAGGCTAATCCTTAGCGCTTGTCCTTAAAAACAAACTCAAGAATATCAAACGCTACGTAGCACCCATCCTCAAGAAAAACTAAAAAATAATAATCTTTATGCAATGCTCATCCCGGAGAAAAACCCTAAACCGACCATGGAAAAATCCCCCGCAGTCCCACAGGATAAAGTAAACACAAGAACAACATCTTAATACCCCTAATCGACTATGGACAAGACAAGAAACAACTGTTGCAGATAGCGAAACGCTTGTCTGCAACCTTGCCCTAAGCCCCCGTGCTGGAGAAAATGCATGCATAATGGAAAAGATCACACAGACCTCGTTTTTTCCTACTAGGAAAATGTAAGCAGCTAAAAAATTAAGACTCCATATCCTCTAAGTAAAAAAAACCGTGGAAAAAACATAAGGGGAAATAAAATCTCTTTATATGGACAACCCTAACCAATGGAAAAACCTAATCCATGGAAAACCTAATGGTTCCCAAATCGACCAATAAAAACCAAAATAGGAGCACCATGGTTTACCTACCTGGAAAATAGAAACACAGTTGACTGGACATAACCAACCTCCATGGGAGCAATGCATAAAACAATTTCTGACAGCTGGGCTTGCACGATTGGTGCAAATGACACGGACTAGTGCAAACACTAAGTCGAAAATATGGATAAACAATAATAATAATAAAAAATGCCCCGCATATATATAACCCTTGTTGGACACCTATCGGTGGTCAAACAACCTATAGGCAGCCAAAACCTAAGTCAATCGGAAGGTTACATTGGAAGACTGCCGCAATGGCAGGTGCAAACCCAACTATGGAACCAGGATAACTTTAAATTTATTAGACATTAGAACTTCTGACTTCTAAGTTCAAAACCTCTGGACAGATCCTCCTCCACAACGTTGGCATCGTAAAACTCTATCGTTGTGACTTCATTCGCTAACGGGTGTCAGCAATCGAAACTCCTAAACTCTAAAGAGTTGATGAGAAAAAGCACTAAACCTTTGGAACGTCTCAACAATAGGTTTCCATAACATCAGAAATGACAAGCACTAAGAATCCGGCCCATTGTTGTAAAACATCCCGACAGTGATAAAAAACATAATCGAAAAGCAAAACCGCTAAATGTTAAGCTCGGCAAAACGACAACGAGGAGAAAAGAAAAAAGGTTCAACACATCGACAAGGGAGTATGAAGTACTTCTGATAGGATTGACCTTTTGGATTCCATAACGTCAGAAATATAGTCTACTATGCTTCCGATATCAGAAGGATCGTCGACTAGCCTTTCGATACAAAAAATGAAAAAGATCAAGTTTTTAAAGGAAAAAACTGAACTCCAGGGTAACTTCAGTGAAAACAAAATACTTCTAGGCCAGAATTAATAAAAGGAAATAAAAAGGAGGACCCTAAAATTGAAAATTTTGGGGAAAAAGTTGTAGCTGCAGCAATTGGTGACTACCTGGTGAACACAAATCTCTAAACAATTTACTCTTTGATCAACATATTGTTTTGACAATACCAACATTTTGAATTCTTCAAGATATCTAGATTTCCCAAATGTCAGATATATGCACTTTAATCATTGATTATAGTCCAAGATAAGGAACAAGGGAACCAAGATTTCAAAGTCTAGATAACTCTTTTGAGGCCAATGAATATGAGTTTCATTTTTACCTCTATCTTTGAGTAGTTTCTAGATTATACACCACAGGATTGTAACATATGGTAAACAGATATTTCCATTTGTTCCTCATTCCCATTCCATTTTGCACTTTGGTGCTTTTGGACTTTTCTCCTCTTTTGAGTCCTCTTGTCTGCCTTCTTTCTAAAATTTTAATTTAGGCTCCTCTATCCATAGTGTTCTTTTGTGTGAGAGATATATTTAGTTTTCAGCTCACGGACGGAGAAGAACTTTGGAAATCTTATACGTACTAATATGGTTCAGTACTTTGCTTTGATACATATTGTTTTTCCGAGGATATTTTGACTCTTATTGGCCTTTTTGGCTTTCAATTCATGGAATGGAATCATTTAAATATAATATATTGTTTACCTTTCTTCCTTTCCATGGGTCTTTTGTGGTCACCCCCTAATACATTTTTTAGTGTGAGATCAATGGAGCCTCGAAATAGTATTCTGGACCTTTTGATCCTGATTTATTTCACAAGGATTAAGTAGGAATTCAATGTGTTTATAGACATTTAGGAAAACTACTAAACTTGAAGAAGTTCTTTCAAATATTAAATGAATTAATAGTACACAGTCTTGTAATCAAATATTTTAGTTAACCCAGAATTCTGATGAACTCCATGCAACCAAAAGTTGTGCTTCTTTATTAAAAATTACAATTAATCAAACTCTAACTAAACAAACAAAAAAAACCTAAAAAAAAAAAAACAAACCAAAAGTTTATTTATGTACAAGACAACCAAAATAAAAGATCAAGAAAAATAAGGTTTGAGAACTAAACCATTTAATGGTAAGTTCTCTTCCCACCACTGTAAGTCTTGCAACTTGTAAGTCGAGGGGCCTAGCTTTGCTGCAATTTGAAAAGGGCCTACATATAACTGCTGAAACTTAGTGTGCTTTCCCTTTTCATCATGCGGGTGATCCCACTTAAGAACCAGATCTTCTACTTTGAATTCTTTGTTCCCAGCTTTATGTTTATCAAACCAATGCTTCATTATTTCCTGTTGATGATTAAATGTTTTTTTGGATTTGGACATAGACTCTTCCGACTTCAACAAATTATAGATTCTAATTTCTAGAATCTCATTATCGGTGCCCCTAGATTCTTGAGCTATTATGGAAGATGGCAACAGAATATTAGGAGGAAGGATGGATTCTTTTCCATAAACAAGAGTGTATGGTGACACACCTAAGGCCGAATTCTTGGGTGTGACTCTATCAGCCCAGAGAGCATTAGGAAACGATAAACGCCAACCTCTTTGGTTTTCTATTATGATTTTCTTTCGAATCCTAATCAGATTTTTGTTTGTGGATTCTGCCAAACCATTTCCTTGTGGGTAATAGTTTGCAGAATAATTCAACTTGATTCCTCTTTCATTAGCAAATGTAGTTAATCTAATAGAAGAAAATTAAGTAGCATTATCAAAATCCAGGGAAATTGGAACCCCAAACCTGGTCATAATGTGATTCTATAAGAAATCCATGACTGCATCTTCATTTAATTTTCGTAACAGAATAGCCTCGACCCATCTGGTGAAGTAATCAGTTGTTGTCAAAATATACTTGTGCTGTAAGGAAGAATTTGGGTTTATTTCTCCAATAATATTGATTCCCCATTGTTTGAATGGTTCTGATATCATTATTGGTTTTAACGGTCCTGCTACTTTAGCTTGTCTTCTAGCACATCTCTAACAAGCATCACATTTTCTAAAATGAGCATGAGCATCCTAAAATAGTGTAGGCCAGTAATATCCAACTCTGAGAATCTTATGTGCTGTTGTGTCTCCGGAAAAATGACCTCCAACAGGCCCATCATGCAATTCTGCTATGACCTTCTTTGCATCTTCCTGTTCTAAGCACCTGAGAAAAACTCCATCATAATTATTTTTGAACAATACTCCATCAATTATCTGATATAAAGTTGATTTCAGATGTAATGCTCTTCTTTTTTTGGGACTCCAATGGTCTGGAAAATATCCTTCTTGGAGGTAATGGACTAGGTCCCAATATCAGGAATCTGGAGCTGTAAACAAAGGACATACCTCCACCATATGTAGCTCAACTTCATTATCCCATCTATTTTCTTCATTTTTTTGACCTTCAATCATTAGTTTACACAATCCTTGTCCTTTTAATATGGATGCTGGTTTGAACTCAAGATCGTATTCTTGTAAGGAAGTCACCCAGTTGCCTCTTCTTTCTCCTAATTCCTTTTGTACAAAAAGAGATTGTACAGCTGGGTGTGGAACTATTACTTTGGTGTGATTCTTCAGTATATATGGCATGAATTGTTTTACCGCTTTAAAAAATGCATAAGCTTGTTTTTCCACTGCAGGATAATTCAATTCATCTCCCTGCAGACTAGTGCTCATAAATGATATAGGGTACTCCTCTCCCCCATCTTCCTTCTATGTAAGCACGGCTGCTAATGAATCATCAGATGTAAAAGTGTATAGAATAAAATCCTTTTCGAAATTTGGACCTTTTAGTGATGGTGCATGAGCAGCAGATGTTTTTATCTTGCTAAATGTGTTCTTCTCCAAATCAATCCATTTGAATTGTACACTATGTTTAACCATTTGTTGCAAAGGTTTGGCGATTTGAGAAAAGTCCGGTACAAAACTTCGCACAAAATTGATTGTCCCCATAAATGATTGCATACAATTTTTATTATGGGGTAAAGGGATCTGTTCTATGGCTTTAATCCTCTCTGGTTCTATCGAGATCCCTTTCTCAGAAATAACATGACCTAGTAGCTTTCCTTCTATGACTGCAAACATGCATTTCTTAGGATTTAGTGAAATACCATATTTCCGACAACACTCAAAACTTTGTTTTAAATGAAATGCATGCTCCTCTCTCTTTTTTAAAAATATTGTGACATCATCTAGATAAACCACAACACTACGTCCAATCAGACCACGGAAAGATATATCCATGGCCCTATGAAAAGTAGCTCCAGCATTAATAAGTCCAAAGAGCATTCTCCTATACGCAAAATTTCCCCATTTGGTTCTGAACGTGGTTTTAAGCCTGTCTTCTTTAGCTACTAATACTTGATTATAACCGGAGAATCCATCTAATAATGAAAACAGTTTAGAACCTAAAACCATCTGTAGTATTTGTTCCATGGGTGGGACCGGATAGTTATCTTTATCTGACGCGTGATTAAGATTTCTTAAATCTACATGGAGCCTGACTTCTCCTGACTTTTTCCATACTGGCACCAAATTAGAAACCCATTTCGAATGTCTGACTTTAAATACAATTTTAGCATCCAACAATTTTTTCACTTCACTTTGAATTAAAGGTTCTAGCTTAGGATGCATCTTCCTTAAAGGCTTTTGGTAAGACTTGATTCCACCTTTAATTGGGATAGCATGTTGTATGATCTTCGTGTCATAATTTTTAAGCTCTTCATAGGTCCAAGAAAACACATCTTTGTACCGCTTGAAAATACTGATGAACTTACTCCTTTCTCCTAGAGAACAACACTTCCCCAAATTTACATATTTGGGTTCAGCTTCAGTCCCCAAATATATCAGCTCGAATTGTAAGGACGAGCTATGGGTCTTGACATTCATTGGCTTTCTGAATTTGTTATCTAAATCAAACAGTCATTCCAAGGTCCTGACTCCTTTAGGAATAAAGTTTCTGAATTTTAATTCTACTTTATGGTCTTCATCATCTATTATTTCTCCTTTGAAAGTATCAGCATTCATCAAACACTCCAAAATTTGTTGATCATCATCAAAAACCCATATATTTGCAATCATATCTTGAAAATAAGGCCTAAAAAGTAATTCAATAGAGCATCTATTATTTGAAGGTACTAGCCTTGCATCTGAGGTAGCTAGTAAATCAACTCCTTCATTCTTTAATCTAGGAATGGACACAATATTGAATGTATGAAATTTATAAGCAAATCCCCAACTTCATCTTGGTAAGATTTCAAATGTGGTAAAATACAGTGTATATTGTTCTGAATTTGCTTAACAACAATTTCAGAATCTCCATATACTTTCAGATTTTTTACTTTCAGTTCTATCGCTTTTTTAAGTCCCTGAACTAGTGCTTAGTATTCGGATGTGTTATTTGTGGTTTCAAATTCTAACCTACAAGAAAGAAAATGTTTATTTTTTCTTGGATCAATCAGGACACAGCCAGGTCCTGATCCCTCCAATGTTTTAGAACCATCAAAATAAAGAGTCCAAAATCTATCTACCTCTACTAAATTTGAATTACATACTACATCTGAAACTAGATCTACTATATTACAATCAATCTCATCACCTCGTGAAAATCAAAGGAGATTGGAATGGGTATCAGGTATACTACTGGCTTCTTCAGCTTGGTAATTTCCCAGTTCCAATTCAATGAAATAATTTCCCAATACAGAGTTTACTGGTTCATTTTTTCCCTCTAACTGAGTGACATTGTATTTCATTTGAGGCTCTCTTAATACTTTTATCTAATTTGAACTTCCCTTATGAGGTAACCATATATGTGACTAATCTGATGCAAAATATCCATCTAACCTTACCAACCAATCTCGACTTAAAACCAAACCATAAGCATCTGGTGTGTCTGCTACTACAATGTCGATGTACTGACATACCCTCTCATCTGCGGATAAGCGAATTAGAACATCCTCCATTTCTCCTATTACTTTTACAGCTGTTCTGTCTAATTGGAGAACTTGCCAAGTAGATGGTTTAGGTTGACCATTGATTTTCTTGCAGACTGAAAGTGGCATAACCTTGACTGATGCTCCTAAGTCTACTAAACAGTTGTGCACATTATAGTTGAAAATTTCAAAAGTTAAGAGAAATGCTGAAGTTTTATACTTAGAATTCCCTCCTAAACTTACCTCACCAATTTCTTCCTCAGGTTGGTTGTCACTGGGAGGCCCCTCTTCTAGTATCTCAAGTGATTTTAAAAGCTTCTCTTTTTGCTGAGGTAAATTACACATTTCAAACAATGAGATATTTTCTTTATCTTTTTTTATGTCTTCCACAATATCATATCCCATCTCAGGTTCTTTGACATTATCAATCTTAACTTCAATAGGCTTAAGAGGTGTATTGACTTTCTTCGAATCTTGGCTTGAAATGGTAAATTCAGGTATTTTAACAGTTGCAGTGTTTTTCTGTATCTTTTTCATGTTTTCTTGAAGTTTCTTAATATTAGGAAGTATTGACTTATCTTCTTTTAACAGACTCTGACTTCTTGTTGTTACATTGGTTTTTGGTGTTTCCCCTTGTATCAGAAAACCTTCTTCTTCTGTATCAAACATAGAGACACAATTCCATAAAACTAAGGTATCTTCCTCTTGTTTTTCCGTAGGTTCATTATCCTTTTCTTCCTCCTTACCAGTTTATGTCAGTTTGGAGTCCAATAATTGATTCATTACTAATTCCATATAATTAATACATTATGGGAAATTCTTCTCAGAATGAGGTTGTTGATGAAAGGTACAAAAATTATCAATGCCTACATCGGTTAAATTCATTGCTGCAGGACTGTGTGGAGGAGGTTTAGGTTGACTATTGTCTTCCCTTTTTTTATAATAAGGCTTATATGGTTTGTGAGCGTCCTTTTCATTTTCTAAATCTATCACTCTGTTGGACAACTTCTGCATCATTTTCACCATCCCTTTGAAATCCCGTGAACACTCATCCTTAGGTTTAGTTAGCAATAAAGGTTTATTGTTTCCAAAAGTCTTTTCTTCTGAATGCACAGAGTAATTTTCTATACTCTCCATCTCAGCCTCTACCTTCTCAGCTTCTTCATAGGTTTCTGCTAATGTAGGTCTCACAGATATCTTGGTAAACATGGCTAGATCAGGCCCAAGAGCTGAGGTATAGTATGCAATTAGAGCGTTTTCAGACAGCTTATCAGCTGCAGTGAAATTGTTTAGATAAGCAGCAAATCTTTGAGTGAAATTATGCACTCTTTCTTTCCTTTCTTTATTTAGAGCACATAAACCTTTCATTAAAGCTGCATGAGTCTTCTAAACTGCATATTTAATTATAAACATTCTCTCAAAGGTGTTCCAATCCATGATTGAATTTGTAGGAAGGGAAAAATACCATGAGCATGTTTTTCCTTTCAAGGTTTGGGGAAACAATCTACAGACTACATCTTCATGCTCTCCAGCTCGTAGTCATTATATATACAAGTAAAAACTTTGTAAATGATCATCTACCAGAATTCCTTCACTTTTTTCAAACTTAGGTAACATCTTGTCAAAATCCTGAGGCAAATAATGCAAGGGAGGTGTGAAATTTAACGGCGACCTAGCCCTCCAAGTAGGTTGTGGAGGTGGTTGGTTTGCATTTACATTAGCCATTATTCTGAGTGGAGTATGAGGTTGTGACTGAATAGGGGTCTGGAAAGGTGAACATTAGGGTGAATTCGGATCCAATTGATTTAAAGGTTGGTCAACTTATTGTAAGGCTGCTTCTACCAGTTCTTCAAGATCTTTTACGAACACCAAGTCTTGTAATTGAGGGAGATCTTTCTTCTAATACTCTCTTCTAGGTAGGACATAAATAATAGGTAATCCTCTAATATTTTTCACATATGCCCTGGTAATTCTCCTTAAATCATCAACCACTTCGTTATCGATAGGATACAAATACCCTTTCTCTTTATCTTCAGGAGTGGGTTTGTGAAGCAAACTACTTTCAAAACTGTCATCGGTGGAGTGATTTTGAGGAAGCGAGCTTCCTTGGCCAGCCATGCACTGGTGGCCCTCCTTCTAGCACCAAAAACTTTTGAGGCCTTGAAAATCGAGGGAAACAACTGTTAACCCAAAAAATCCCTCAGTAATCTCTCCATGACCTACACCACCCAAGGACACCACTTCACGACCCTCCATTAGACCCCCACACCCTAAAAAATGCTTAAGGATGAAGAAAAGGGCTTTAAAACCCCAGAAAGGAGCCTAAAATACTCTCCTAGGAGCTAAAGCCCCCCCAAAAGGGGATAAAACCCTAAAAGGAGCTAAAATTAGGGCGAAAGGGGCTAAAATCCGAAAAAAGGGGCTAAAGCTCAGACCAAGGGCTTAAAACCCCAAAAAAGCTATAAAAGGAGGGTGGGGGGACACTCTCAAAACACTTCTCCCTTGCATACAGTTATGCTTCCTGTGGATGCCTTAAGACCCTTTGTCTCTCAAGCCACCCACATTCACTCTCCTCCATCTACATTGAGACATAGCTCCCCCCATCCAAGAGAGGTGCTTCTTCAAGCTAGGGCATGGTGGCCCAATTCCACCCAAAGAGAACATATAGCTTGTTAGTTTATGTTTTTGTATAATGATTTCTTTGCTTTCTAATCCATGATTTCATTTTGAGGTTGATTTCCTAACTTGTTTTGTAGGTATTTTGGTTTACTGTAGCTTAATGATTGTTTGCAGGTTATTGGAAGCAAAACCCTAACCTTTGTTTTCAAAGGGGCTCTCCATATTTCTCTTCCATCTTTGTTTTCATTACTGTTCTTTACATTCTATTTTTCCTTTCAGTTTTCCCACAAGCAGGAACCTACCCTTCTATCCTATAGATAGAAGGGAGCCATTCTTGCCCCTGTAGCAAGGAGAAATCCTTGCTACATAATTGGCGACCATACCAGGTCGATCCCATAGGATCCTTGGTCCAAAATTTTAAAATTTCATGTTTTTCAAGTTTTTCCCTAGTTTTAAAAATTCCATGTCAAATTTAGTTTAGATCTAGTTTATTTCCAATTATTAGTGTTACCGAAGCCTTTTCTAGGAAAATCCGAGTCATTTTGGCCACAGTATAGGTTACTGTCGGCCGAATCTTACTCAAGATTAGAAAAACCCCAAATCCGGGGCAGGTCACACTTATTGGGCCTGAACAGGGGATGAGGGCACACTTAATGGCCTGATAGGAATTCCCAAGGCACACTTAATCTCCTAAAAGGTGAAACTTCACTCAAAAACACAGACCGCGACTGTCTGTCAAATCTGTGCGACCCCCTCGCCTGTTTATGAAAAAAAAATTGCAACCCCCTCTCCAAATTTGATAAAAAAATGTGGAGTCTGTCAATCAGAACTTCAAGTTCAGTTTAATAGGGGTTAAATTTCCATTTAATAGGGACTATCAATGCTGCTCATCCATCTCTGTCCAGCATACTAGTTTAATTTCAGTTTCTATTTCAATTTCTTGCAATTTCTTTTACAAACAATGTGTAAATTCCAAACAAATTCTAATGGCTTAATGAAATGAATGTAGCTTAACTAAAATCAACCTAAAACTAATTTTCTTTCTTACCCTTCCTCCTCTACCTAGTCATCACCCTCTAGGGTATTCTGGGATACGACAAAGGTCAAGCTTGCATAGACCTAGGCCCTTCATTGAATATTTTTCTAAACCACTAAAACTAGATGACTTGGAAGGTAGAGGGGGTAGAGAAGGAGGGATTCTCATGGTGCTAAGAATCCTCCCTATTGACCAAACCTGCATCCAAGAGGTGACCTATGGATCTACAAATTGGATTAGTCCCATTGTGTTGAGAGCTTAGCACCTTCTCTTGGTTGAAGAGGAATATTAGTGTGTGGTAGTCATCTAGTTAGGCCATAAAAATTTAGGGTTAAGAGCTATATTTGTTTACAATTTTTTTATTATTCATTGCATGCACAACAATATGATGAATTCATAAACCATTTGCAGCTACCAAATACCAGAAAGACAGACAAACAAATACACCATACCAAGTAATCAACCCAACTCAATTCATGACGCTGAGAGAGCCTTAAAATTTATCAATTTACACTACATACAAACAAATATAAAGTCTTTGAGGACATAAGTCCCTGACTGCTGTAACTATGGGAAGTACTTGGGATCTGCCCAGAAACTCATTGTGAGGAGTACCATAGGAACCACAAAGTAGCCGGAAGCTGAGAGGAATTGCCAAGCGAAACGGGAAATGACCCCTTTTGATTGAGTAGAAACACCTATGAGGAAAAAGCCAAGCACTATATTCTAGCAATCTTGGTGGCCGAGTGACCACCTACAGCCAATAGGAAGCCAATGAAACTGGGGTCCAAACATCATTCCCATCAGTTTGATAAACATTTAACACAATTGACCCCCCACGCTCTTCCTCATGCCTAAGAGGCAAACCACCACCATTCAGAACATTGAACCAACACCATCGAGCATATTCTCAATGACCTCACACACCATCAAAAGGCCACACAACCTCTAATTCATATTCAGACCCATATTAGTCTAAACCAGACCTCCACATAGTACCATCAAGCCCCATGGCTGGTGCAAATCTAGATCCATTTTCCGGCATAATTATAGCAAGTGGACCCATGTCCACACCACAACTTGTCACCAACAACCCTGCAGGTGGCCCAAGCATAGTCATGCAAACTATCATCAGTCAGCTGCCACCACCCATAGTGACTAGCCAAGCTGGCCCACTTGTAACACATGGGGGCAATGGCCCTTCCACGCACATTGCCCCTCCTACCACATAAGGGGGCAGTGGACCGTCCACTTACATTGCACCTGCTGTGATACATGGGGGAAATGTCCCAGCCACCCATACTGTCCCCCCCATAACACTTGGGGGCATTGGCCCATCCACAATGGTGCCACCGCAAGTGCCCCCAGCTATGCAGATGCATTATGCACCTACAAATCCCACCACCATCACAGCTCCATCCCACATCAACCTGGGGTCAAATCTGCCATTCATGGCTCGTCTTAACCTACCTAATTTGGCTCAGTTAACAAATGACCCCATCCACCACCAAGCTATTTGGCCACCAATGCCAGCTAAGCTGCCATCAGACATCCCCAAGTTTGAAGGCAAGGCAGGGGAATGCCCCCAAAACCATATTATGACATTCCATCTATGGTGCTCATCCAATAGCATCGTAGACGATTCCATTAGGCTGAGGCTATTCTAATGCACCCTTATAGGCACTGCGGCCAAATGGTACATTGGGCTGCCATACGCCAAGTACCCTGATTTCAACTCCCTAGCCTTCATGTTCCTACAGTATTTCCAACTCCCTGTTAGATATGACAAGGGGGTGGAGATCCTTTTATCCTATCATCAAAACACTGCCACTCATAAAACTGACCATATCCATGAATGGCGACAATGTCATAGCCTATGTAAAATACAACTTGATAATAGGATCTTCTTGGATTGGTTCCTTAAGACCTTGCTCCCACCCATAGAAAAGGATGTTGCATCCAAGCGTCCCTAATCTAAAGAAGAGGCCATACTGAAATCTCAACAGTTTGACCTCATCTATGCTCAGTCTGGATAGCTGTACACCATCATCCTAGACGCTCCCCGCATAGGCACCTCTTACCGTGACACACCGAGGGCATCCCATGCTGCAGATGGTATCATAGGATCAGTTTCCCAACAGCCACAACATCGACTGACACCACTTGCAGTTCCATCACAGCCAAGCAACACTGCTAATGTTGGTTAGAAAAACCAAGCTCTAGACTATGCTAGAATGATGTCCCAATCCAGAGCAACAACTTCCTATGCACAACCTATGCCACTGCAATAGGCTCAGACCATGGCTTGGAAAACACAACAGTATGTGGGGAAAATTCCTGCATTTGTGGCACCACCTCCCACTCAAATTTACTATGCACCGCCAGTGCAAGTGGTTCAAGCCTCCACCCCCTCTCCACCCGCTCTGTTGGGACAAGTGTTCACACAACAAAACCGTCCCAACCAGCTTTCCCCCAACAACCAACAAGGGAAATCTAGAAGTAATCGACCTCGAAACCAAGCCAATAACCAACCACAAGGAGGCGATCAACAACAGAACCCTCCCAACAATGTCGCGGTAAATCGGACAGCTCAAAACCCCCCACGACTAAATGCACCAAGATGCAACGCCCCATTGCACACAAACCAACCGTGCACACTCTGTGATGTTTATGCGCACTACACATCTAAGTCTCCCCTCATGGGTCGAGCTAAGAAGGCCATTCAGAATGAGGTTCAATAGGCTGCCAACATTGCAAATCAATCCCAACCCAACCCAGCACCATAGGGACCTCCTCCTATGGTGATTCAAAACCCACTACCGGTCCAAGGGTTGGTGGTGACCGCACCCCCTCCCCAACCCAATCCCAACACTCTGGGGGCACCTCCCATGGCCGAAACAGGTGTTCACCACCTGCTAGCCATGGCAACTAAAGAGGTCAACATGCAAACCATATGGAATCAGTATAGTACCACCAACGAACCCATTGACACACCAGCTGCATCAACATCCAAAATAGTTAATCTACCTCTTCAGTTACCCCCATTCTCATGCCCCCCTGTACACAGGATTGCAAATAATGCCACGGCTAGAGCTATAGTCAGCTATAGCATTGCGGATGATTTGGCCCAAACACCAATGGCCATGTCCGCTCTGGAGGTACTCAAAACGTGCCCAACACAGCGAAAAGCGTTACTAGCCGCCCTTGGGTTCCGTAGACCCCTCCGACTCCAAGTTGATCACGTTCGACACAGAGAATGGAGAACCACGCATGCCATCGACCATATCCTTCCAAATCCCGGTATCTATCTAGAACTTGGTTGTGCACCGGTGCATAGTAGATGAGGGGGCATCTACAAGCATTATGTCTACCCTGGTTTGGTAGAAAATGGGATAACCAATTCTGCAACCATCCTCCACAACTCTGCGGGCTTATGATGCCCATCCCACTAAATCCCAAGGAATCCTCCCCCATGTCCCCATCACATTAGCCAGGAAGATAGTGCTGATCGACATAGAGGTCGTCAAAACTCAACTGGACTATAAACTTCTCCTCGAAAGGAGTTATATGTATGCCATGAGAGCAGTCGCATCAACTATCTTCCATCTTATGATGTTCCCCCATGAAGGGAAGATTGTGACGGTTGATTAGCTCACTTATCATGAACCGCAAGGGTTAACGGCACCCGCCAACGTTATCCTGACCATCACCACTATTGAGCCACAAGGGACGCTTACACATGCTAATGTTGTCCCTGCAATCAACACTATAGTTGACAACACACCAATCGCTCCATTGTTGAATGTGGTCCCTAGGTTGTTTGCCGATACCACCATGATGTCTCTTTTCCCGTTAGTTTCACCACCACTGACACAACATGAAACTGTCGACTTATGCATGGTCTCATCCAGCACCATTGCACCCAAACAAAAACTGTAGCCACATCCCCAACAACAACCACAATATCATCTGCAACTGCAACAGCAACAGCAGCCGCAACATCACCCACAGCAATAGCATTATGCGCAGTCACAATCACAACCGCATCCCCACATGCAACCAGCTGGGAGTTATCTAGGCTCATCTCCAATCCACACGATTCCCTTCCTCTTCCCCCACCTGGTGTCATGAGCAAGCCAGTCATGGCCACCTTAAGCCTACCTAACTTTACATTGGGAATTCTTGTGTGGTATCTTGATCCACCGGCTCAACCAGCAATACCCCAGGTTGCTTTAGCCCCGGTGCAACCCATCATAGTGGAGTCCCACCCTCCACCTGGCCCGCAAAATCCAACCATCACACTCGCAACTGCATCGCCCCACTCGAAAAGGGCTAGGGGCAAGAATGCCAAATCCACCGTAGAGCCATGACAAGTCCCAGCTTGTGCCATCTGCTAACAACAAGGCCATCCAACTCAAAACTGCCCTGGAATCCCAATGATCCATGCACATTTAGATTCCATGTATACAAACAAAAACATCCCTGTGGTTGAACTCCCAACCGCACTGATATTCAGAAACAAGGCATTGATGACAAACCATGCTTGCACCGTTTGCAGCTTGTATGGCCATTACTTTCACCATTGCCAGAACCTGCCTGAATTTTGAATGGCTCTAGCTAACCTCCGTCAACATTCCCTTGAGTTTGAGATCATCTTGATCGAATAAGTTCACCCACCACCTCCTTCATCAGACACCATGTCCATTTACATGATGTCCAATTCCACCAACCCACTCATCTCCTCCTCCATCGACGGTCCATCAGACCTGCCTCTTCGTTGCTTTAGCAATGATGAGGAGATACTTGAAGCTCTGACTGCCCTGGAATACCCATGGGACAACATGCACCATCGCTCGTTCTTCCTGCCTAAAGAACTTGTGTCGCAGTCTGACCAGTTTTCTGTGGAGACCATAGATTTCATCCATGGGAAGGTTGACTGGTTCAAGAACCCCATCCCGGCACTAGATTCCTTCGAAGAAGGGAATATGGAAAACATTTCTCCAACCATTAAAATCAACATCTCAACCAATTCTAAGATTGTTGAAGAAATCATGCTGGGGGCATCTTGCTCCCTGGAAGAGGTCGATGCTTATAAAGCTCTCTTCCAAGAATTCCATGACATCTTCGCCTGGTATTACATCAAAATGCCCGACTTAGATCCATCCATCGTGGAACACCACATCAACACATGGATGGATGTGGCTCTCGTACACCAAAATCAACAAACAATCCATCCATCCATCCAAAGTGGTTGCGGTGAAAGCTCAGATAGAGAAGCTGTGCACAGCCGGCTTCATCTACCCCATTGCATACACCACTTGGGTTTCTAATCCTGTTCCCATGAATAAAAAATAGGATACCATTCATGTTTGCACATACTTCTATGAACTTAATGGGGCATGTCCCAAACACAACTTCCCCACACCCTTCATCGATCAGATCATCGATGCATGCACTGGACATGAGGCCTTTTCCTTCATGGATGGATTTTCTAGCTATAACCAAATCCAAATCCAGAAAGAAGACCATTATAAGACGACATTCACAACCCCATGGGGCATGTTGGTTTTGACTAGGCAGACTTGGGTTTACTTTACTGTACCAACAAAACCCCTAGCTCACTGGCCCTTTCAGCGACAGACCACAGAGCGGCCTGAAGTCTCACCCTAAGTGATCTTAAATGGGGTGGCTGAAGACTCAGGTGTCTTCAACTGAGTTCTGTAGCATCCTATGGTCTCACGACTCTTCTTAGCCAGCGGGATCTCTCTGCGGAAGCGATCTCTCCTTCTAGCTGGCACTAACAGGGAGCATACTCTTATCGCATCGCATGTTCTTTGGTGATGCATAGACTTACTCTTCTGCTGAGCTCCTTCCCTATGATATCTCACACCGCAGCTCCCCAGATGATGCGATATCGTCTTTCTATTCTATAATGTGTCCTATAATGAGGATGAATATGCGTAACAGCTCTCAAGGTCCTGCGACCTCCTTCCTGGGTCTACTAACTCTGTTGACCTTCACAAGAGAGTTAAACCACTTCACTTAGACCTCTGTAGTTTAACACGCTAACATCAACTACGCTGAACTCACGGAACTCATATACCGGAGTCACTTAACACTGTAACTGTCAAACTGTTATGAAATAAGCACTGATAAATCATATACAGGCTACTTGATACCCTCAACTTGCGTCTAACCCTCTATGTGCTATAACTGAAGCATAACATACATACGTCCATCAACTGATAAGCAACATTAAAGTAAAAGATAATAGATAACACATACGTAAAGCACAAACACATGAAATAGTCACACAACACACGGATTTTACATGGTTCACCTCCAGGGGGGAAGCTACGTCCATGGGAACTGGTTTTTATATTATATCTTGAGAGAGTAAACACAGTTCCACTACAACCTGATATGCAGCCTTGAGATCTTCTGGGAAACTCCTCGCACACAATCAGGAGCCCTTCTCTCTTAGATCTCTTCTCTTATATTGCCTTCTCTTACAATATACTCTTCCTCTCTCTCTCTCTTTCTCTCAATCCCTGTGGATTGTTCAATCCCTGCGGATTGTTCAATCCCTGTGGATTGTTACATACATTCTCAAGGAGCCAGCTACTAGTTACAGTGAGATAATACATGTGGATTAACAAGACCAGAGCTCGACTCTTACAATACTGAGATTCTAGAGACACTTGGCTAGCTAAATGACTCAGTGGCTACTCCACGTCTAACTATCTAAGCAGGTACCCAATTGTCTAACCTTTTACATTACAAAATACATGCTTATATAGGCAGCCTGAAGGTCCCACCATTACAAAACTGTGGGCCTATCCCAACAGTAACCCAAAACCCTAACTGTGACAGTCGGCACATCTGTACTGTGGGCTACCGCTTATCATATTACCATAGATTTCTGCAGTATTCCACGCTTCCTAACACTGATCGTGCATATGGGCACCACTTCCTACTATCCTTTGTCTTCAATACCTCGGCCCGTTGCTCCGTTTCTTTTATGAGGGTAGCTGATCCCTCCTGTCTTCACCGCTGCCTTAAGTGCAGTGGTTGAGCTCTCTCTTCTCGGCCGCTTAGGTACTGTCTTCTTTGACTTAATTGTCCCAATGTAGTAGCTTTTCCTGTAGTTGCAGGACCCTGCTCCAACAGTCCCCTAACACTTACTTGTGGCTTGTCCTTGAGCCACTAACAACTGGATTCTCCTGTTGTAGCTTCTCCTTGGCTTCCTGCGAAGTCCTTGCGAATCTCTCTCGAAGTCCTGCGACTTCATTGTTCATAGCTTCGACACACTCTTGTGCCATTTCAAGCATATCTTGACTAATTCTGGATTCTTTTGTATCATCCATTTCACTCTTACTTGTAGTGAAATCCTTAACCTTCTGCTCAACCGCATCGACCAGCTCTGTGATTTGTTCCTGATATGGTTGAAGCAGGGTATTAAACTGTATCTCTTTTTCTCTTAACCGCTGCGCTTTCTGTTGCAAATGGTTCATCTCTGTCGTCTTCTTCATCTTTGCAAGAGCTCCTAAGCTCTTTACTTCTTATTTTATTGCTGCTGTGGCCTTCTCTATGTGCTGGATGCTCTGCTGCAATTCCAGTCTATCAGGGAGCTCGTCTAGCTCCGACCATGTCTTCGTCGCATCAGCTAGTAATGACTCTGCATCATCTATGCGACTCTTCATATGTGTTGAAGCAAGTCTAAAGGCCTGTGCCCTTGCTTCCTTGTCTGCCTCAAGTTTTCCCAGTGCTCGAGCCTCAAGCTTAGAAATCTGCACTTTGTGGTCTTCCTCCATCTTAGTCACCGTCTCTTCCAGATCTTTTTCTCTTTCTGCAACTCTTCTTACCTTCTGCATTAGAGGTAAGGCAAACTCAATGTTACACCGAGGTAACTCTAATGTGATGCTCTGCAGGAGCTGGCTGAGATCCTGATCTCTTTCTTCATATGTTCTTAACTCTTCCAACTTTTTCTGAAGGCCTGCGGTGAGTTCTACATTCTTCTGTTTCAACTGGGTGTTCTGTTTATAAGTCGCAAGCTCTCTATCCCTGATATCTATGGCTAGCTGCTGCTGGATCATATGTAACTGATCAATGGGGAACTCTGCGAGATTAACCTCGATAGGTTTTCTAATCTGTATCTGTACATCAATCAGGGAATCAGGGAATCGGATGCTCGTTGGTGGTATCAACACTGTATTGATGCGATCCGTTACAAGGATTTCCTCGCAGGAAATCGATTGTTTTGAGCTTTCTCCTACTGTTACCTTGGTTGGATGAGTCTACACTATGGTAGTCTTCTCAGTGAATGCTTTCATCTCTAGAAGCTGCTTTTCTACCGTGCTCTGTATTTTTTCTTGCGATGTATGCATCACCTGAAATGAGTCCTTCATTTCCTCCTTCAATATTGCTGTGATTTGATCATAGTCATCGTCTGTCAGTGCGGTCTCTAAAGCTGGCTTTGAGGATTTTACTTTTTTCTTCTTTGGTGCCTCTAGTGGCACCTCTTCTGCATCTTTCCTCTTTTATGCCAGTGGTGGCACTTCTACTGTATCTTTTGTTTGGGACCCCACTTTGTCTTTTCCTTTGTCCGATGGGTCTATTTGTGCGGTACCTGCTGGTAGTGTTGTGGTTTCTTCTAATGCTTTCTTCCATTCATCATCAAAGTCTTTGATGACATCTTCTACATCCTGCGCTGTCATCCTGAACGAACCATTTGCCTAGTTATCCATTTTAGACCTTTTTGGCCTTAAGTAGATTCTATGGCTGTCTACCATGAAATCAAGTCGATTATCATACATATCCACAATCTTCGTAGTGATCCGCGGTGTCTCCTGGATGAATTTATTCAACAGCTTATAGTATTCATAGAATACTATCATATTGATATTTTTAATCTTGATAGGGTCTGTGATAGCTGGAATCTCGAGTTTTGGTCCATCAATATCGCGAGTCCCTTCTGACTCGGGAATGTTGACACTACGAGGATTCTCTTCCTCATCATCTAGCTCTGCTGCGAAATTGTAACACTCAAGTGCATCTTCTAACTGGATAGCCCAATCAGAATGAATAGACACTGATTGGGTACAGTCATCAAATATCTTGGTTTTTATAACACCTAAGGTCCGATCAATGCTTGGATACTCAGATTCAAAAGTGAAAGTGAGTAGAAAGTTGTCTATCATAAGTGGCCATGTGATGGTTCCTCTACACAATTCTGTCTCCGTGTACCAATTCCTTGGCACTGTGTCTAAAGTGTGAATGAATAGGTGAACCCATTCAACTCCTGGAATTGCTGACCAACTCTGTTCACAAATCTGAATATGTGACCTGGGGTCACTCTCTCCTGTGTATTTCTACTGTAAATGCTCCTTGTCATTAGAAAATCTGATCGCCATCAGTATCTTAAGATCATCCCATGATGCAATATGTTCTTTATGTGCGTGCCACCATCTTGTAGGTGTGGCTTTTACTGCAAGGTCCATAGTTGTCATCCTCTGCTCTTGAGGAATTTCTTGTTCAAACTACTGTAAAAAGTCATTGACATCCACTAGGCCATGAACCGATGGAATTTCAATACTCTCGGTGCCAATCCGACGCAGTGACTTAGTCATAAACGCACATCTACGAGCTGAGACTTTGTAAAGTCTATTCTACCAATTTTCTAAACCAACCTTCGAATCTGATGCGCATGAGCTGTCGCATCGCCAACTGATATTTCCTTCTGCAGTAGGGTTGATGTAATCACTCTGATTAGCAGTCATCTGATAAAGGCTTTCCATGTTACGCACCTCCTCCTCTGCTCGGATAGGTTCAATATAGCGAGGACGCTGAAAAGGATCCAACAGTGCAATGACCCAGATCTATGTATACTCAAAGGTCATTTGTCTTTTCTTTAAGTCAATAACAGCCATGTTATCGATTTCCCAATCAATACCTAGTAAAGCTGGATATGGTCTACTATCGCCAATGATTTCTATAACTTCAAAGTCGGCAAAGCTGCGAACTCCGTCAATATCAACTGGCACCCGTGGTAATCGACCCAGTGGTGATACCCGCTGCTGATTGGCTAAACGCAGATGCATAGGTGATCTGGCTAACTTAGGGCTACCCATCTGTTCCCATGTCTGCTTAGTCAAAACATTTACCTCTGATCCTAAATCTAGGATTACCTCGTCCATTTCAAATTCTCCAATTTGTGCTGTGAGTCACATCTCTCTTCCTGTTCTTGTATGTCCCATAATATTATGAACAATACACTACGCATTGTTCATGGAAGAATATGGCTGACACTGATCTATGATGCGCTGAAGCTCTCTGATAGCTTTCTCATTTCTAACGAGTTTCAAGCAACTCCGTAGGAAGGATTTTACACTTCCTGTTGACTCGTCCTCTTCGCACCTTCCTGATGTGGTATTCTGTGATATCTGCATAGGACTAATGCCACAAGGTGTTTGCTGCAGTACGTCCCTACAAGGCAGTACCTACGATCCCAATGCTGTAGGTTCAGTAAAGAAATTTTTTGCTTACTGAAACGTTTCTTTGTTCTTCTGCAGGTCGAGTGGTGTTGATTTATTAGTTACTTTGTGCACCCACTCTGGACCTGTGTTCTTTGCATCATCCTGTGATGTGCTACTAGTAGAAGCACCACTGCGAGTCACAATATGGACTCTTGGTTCTAGCTCTTTCTACTTAGCAGCAATAAGATGAATGTTCTGGTTTA
Organism: Pseudotsuga menziesii; assembly: GCA_001517045.1. Classification (NCBI taxonomy): domain Eukaryota; kingdom Viridiplantae; phylum Streptophyta; class Pinopsida; order Pinales; family Pinaceae; genus Pseudotsuga; species Pseudotsuga menziesii. The sequence goes on from LPNX010876491.1 coordinate 138,572, forward strand.
CTGCTGGCTTAGGGTCCCTAATCTTGGCTATCAATATCGGACACTCTTTTATAATATGCTCATAGGAATTGCAATATTTACATGTCGTACTAGGGTTCTGACAGTCCCTAGCATAATGTCCTATAATTCCACAATTGTAACAAGTAATAGGTCCATGGCCACGGCCAAATCCTTCTCCACGGCCAAAGCCTCCTCCACAGCCTTGTCCTATGAATCCTCCTCCACGACCAACATGAGCTTCTTCATGCTATGGTCCTGCTGCTGGACCTAGTGTTTTCGAATGGACTCTGTATACGTCATGTTTTATTTCTATCATAAGATCATAAGCTTGGCAATTATGTTCATCATGACCTACTGAATTACAGAAGTTACAATATAAGTTCTTAGGGGTTTGTACATACTTCTGAAGTAAAGGGCATTCTGGTGGTCGATGTCCTCTTGTTCTGTAGAGTTCACACCATGGCCCTTGAGTCTGTAATAAGGGGTTAGGAGCCCCACTTTCTAAATACTCAACAAATACTAGACAATTATCCTTAGTATGGCCCTGTCCTTTACACTTTATACACCATAGTTCTTGTGCAATCTCTTTTCCTTTCTTAATATCATGCATCTGTAACATGAGATTGGCTAACTGGTTCTATAAGTTTGTCATACCTATACTGGTATTAGCTAGAGGTGAAGCCTCTAGTTTCATTGCCATATCCAATGCTTCATCCTATGTACAGAGTCTCTGTTGCATTAATGGAAGTCTGATGTGAGGAAGCAGTGCTGCGATGAACCATTCTTTATGCTGCTCTGGCGCAAACTCAAAGCTAACCTAGTCTATAAGAGCTTTGAATTTCTGATCAAAGTCCCATACTGACTCTGTAGGTAATTTTTTAATGTCTTCAAGCTCTATGATACACTGTGACTCAGACTTAGGTTTCTTAAATTATTTAATCATTGCGGTCTTGACCTGTGCAAGCGTTCTAGCTGGCACTATTGTATACTTCATATACCATGTTAAAGCTCTATCTCTAAATGTAGTGACCAACTGGACAAGTTTAATATTATCATCTTGGATTCCTTGAATGGTCCATACGGCTTCACATAGGAACCAATGTTGTTCCGGGTCTTCTGCCCCTGTACCCTTGAAGGTAGGTAACTTCATGTCATCCCCCATTCTGTTTCTACATGGTGGAAGCTGATTTGCTGTATTACTACCACTCGGTGGTGTAGGTGTAGGTGATGTAGCAGTAGTAAGTACTGTATGTGAACTACTAGATGTAGTTCCTACGGGATTACTCCGAGTCCCAATTGTTTTCTGTGGGGTATAAGGGTGGTAAGGGATACCTCCTACTGGTCTCTCTGTATTAATGTGACTCTTTTCTCTAGTGCTTTATGAACTATTTTCAAAGAGAGAAGATCTGAAATCTACTTTATATTTCTTACCACTACGTGTACATCCAATTTCATCAAAATCACTCTCAAACTCTTGTGACATTACACTGACTTAGCTTATTCATATGAGGATAAATCCATTACTCCTTTTTCATGCAATAACATCTTAATGAACAACTTTAAAGAGCTTAGGTACTTACCACGATATCCTTGGAAGAAGTACCTCTCTACTTCGTTGAAACTCTTTCTTTGATCGACTGCGAACTCTGTAATGAAGCCTTCCAGCAAACTCGCAAGCCAAAAGTCTACTATCCGTGAAATGGGATTATCAACGCTCTTCATGGTCTGGATCAGCTCTGGCGTCCAGACTATGTTTCTTTTCTTCTTGAATATGTTCTTATTAGTCAAATTTGATAACCAGTCGTACAGCTCATTTTCATAGGTCACAAAAAATATCTCATGCAGATCTGTGAAGATATGTTTTTGTAACCAGTCCTCTGTACTCAGTCTAGGACTCTTGTTTTCTGTCACAACGAATTCTTTTTCCTTAGACCCAACCCACTGGTTGAGTTCTTCTTTAGTAGGATTCCAACAGAACATTAGCTCGTCAATGTTTTCAAAGCCAACAACGAAACCATTTGTTGGTTCTGACTGGGAAGACCTGGGTTTACTTTACTATACCAACAAAACCCCTAGCTCACTGGCCCTTTCGGCGACAGACTGTAGAGCGGCCTGAAGTCTCACCCGAAGTGATCTTAAATGGGGTGGCTGAAGACTCAGGTGTCTTCAACCGGGTTCTGTAGCATCCTATGGTCTCGTGACTCTTCTTAGCCAGTGAGATCTCTCTGCGGAAGCGATCTCTCCTTCTAGCTGGTGCTGATAGGGATCGAACTCTTATCACATCTTCTCTAGTGATGCGCAGACTTACTCTTCTGCTGAGCTCCTTCCCTGTGATATCTCACACCGCATCTCCCCAGACGATGCGATATCGCCTTTCTATTCTGTAATGTGTCCTATAATGAGGCTCAATATGCGTAACAGCTCTCAAGGTCCTGCGACCTCCTTCCTGGGTATACTAACTCTGTTGACCTTCACAAGAGATTTAAAACACTTCACTTAGACCTCTACAGTTTAACACGCTAACATCAACTACGCTGAACTCACGGAACTCATATACCGGAGTCAATTAACACTGTAACTGTCAAACTGTTATGAACTAAGCACCGACATGGGGGCTGTACTTGTTTACCAATATCCTATCATGTTAGTTCATATTGTGGGTTTTAAAATTATTAAAAATTGAACCAATATATTGCAGGTATTGGGGGGGATGAGGGGTTTAAGGTGGGGGTGGGTAGGGTGGTTTATAAGGATTGGGGTATAAAAAGGGGTGGGGAGGAGGTTTTAAGTATTGGGAGGGGGTTTCAACAAAGAGAGTTTGGGTCAATATCTATGGAAATTAAGGGTATTATTTAATATCCCATGATTGCATGTGCTATGTGATATGTTCACTAAGTGAAGTCCCCGTGAGCACCGATAACTCATATACAGGCTACTTGATACCCTCAACTTGAGTCTAACCCTCTATGTGCTATAATTGAAGCATAACATACACACATCCATCAACTAATAAGAAACATTCAAGTAACAGATAACAGATAACACATAAGTAAAGCACAAACACATGAAATAGTCGCACAACACTCGGATTTTACGTGGTTCACCTCCAGGGGGGAAGCTACGTCCACGGGAACTGGTTTTTATATTATATCTTGAGAGAGTAAACATAGTTCCACTGCAACCTGATATGCAGCCTTGAGATCTTCTGGGAAACTCCTCACACACAACCAGGAGCCCTTCTCTCTTAGATCTCTTCTCTTATATTTCCTTCTCTTACAATATACTCTTCCTCTCTCTCTCTCTTTCTCTTAATCCCTGCGGATTTTTCAATCCCTGTGGATTGTTACATACATGCTCAAGGAGCCAGCTACTGGTTACAGTAAGATCATACAGGTGGATTAACAAGACCAGAGCTCGACTCTTACAATACTGAGATTCTAGAGACAGTTGGCTAGCTAAATGACTCAGTGGATACTCCACATCTAACTATCTAAGCATCTACCCAATTGTCTAACTTTTTACATTACAAAATACATGCTTATATAGGCAGCCCGAAGGTCTCACCATTACAAAACTGTGGGCCTTTCCCAACAGTAACCCAAAACCCTAACTGTGACAGTCGATGCATCTGTACCGTGGGATGCTGCTTACCATCACACCACATCTTTCTGCAGTCTTCCACACTTCCCGACGTTGATCATGGGTATGGGCGCTGCTTCCTACTGTCCTTTGTCTTCAATACCTCAGCCCGTTTCTCATTTTCCTTTATGAGGGTAGCTGAGCCCTCCTATCTTCGCCACTGCCTTAAGTGTAGTGGTTGAGCTCTCTCTTCTCGGCCACTTAGGTACTGTCTTCTTTAACTTCCCTGTCTCGATGTAGCAGCTTTTCCTATAGCTGCGGGACCCTGCTCCAACAGGGCACATTCGTGTATCGATTCATGCCCTTTGGCCTGAAAAATGCTTGAGCCACCTTCCAATGCACCATGACACAATGCTTTCATGACCTCATTCACATTATGCTGGTTTGTTTCGACAACCTCATCGCGTGGTCGCAGAAGCAAACACAACACATAGACAACCAGTGACAAGTGTTCTTACAATGTCGTAAGTACAAAATCAACTTGAACCCTTTCAAGTGTGTTTTTTGTGTCTCCATGAGCCGTCTACAAGGATTCATCATGTCACACAAAGGAATGACTATTGATCCCTGGAAAGTCCAAACGATTTTCCCTCTAACGTCACCCCTTTGAGTGACAACGTTACAACTTGTATTATAGTCTTTCAATTTTTTGTTTTACACATTTTTCAAAATTGAGTCTTATGTATTGTTTCCTCTCATTTCTTCAGATGGAGCACACCTCAAACCGGTATATGGGATTTACAGATGGAGTAAGTAGATGGTCTCTGAACCTCGCCTCGACTGCATGGGTCATCTACTCCCCATCGCACGAGTTGATCCACATCGATGGAATATGCATGGGCATCACAACCAAAAACCAGGCTGAATATGATGGTGTAAATGGCCTCTTGTCCACCGCTCTTCAGTTAGGCATTCACCATCTCGATGTCTTTTTAGACTCCCAGCTGCTTGTTTCTCAGTTGAACAACCACTATCGAGTACATGATCCCTGCCTCTTTATAAATTACCTGCACACTAAATATATGGTTAGAACATTTGAATCCATCACATTCACACATGTTCCTAGAAACCTCAACGGTGTCGCAGATCAAATGGCTAACGATATTCTAAATTGGCACATCCGTAACTGCATATAGGAAACATACAACCATAACATCATGCATAACTGTCTAAAAATACACACACAAGTGTAACAATACATCACATAGACATTTGCATTCCACATCATCATAAAAAGACTCACATAATAAAACCATAAAAGCGCATCCACGTGCGTAAAAAATATATAGATAAATATATAAGTTGCATGTCCAAAACATGTCCAATACAAAATGAGAAGCCACATATGCTTTCTCAGTAGGATATACATAGTGACATAAAAAACCCTAAGTGCACCAACACACTAGGGACAACCCCACTTGTTAACACCTAAAAATGGTTAACTACCTCATCTACCTCACTACATGGCTCATTTGTCCATTTGCCTACCATATTTCCCATAAAATCCCACTAAAAAG